>QFEZ01000037.1:20548-52506 GCA_003316425.1 Russula lepida
ACTTGGCTTGATTGCATCCGACCCCTATACAAGTCGAATTCACTGGAGCAATCGTAGTATATGGCCAAAGCACACAGCTCCTCGATGATGTGATCGTTCCCGACTGGATTTGGGGTCGGCGCCGACCCTATGACCTAACTTGCTGGAGATGAAGGGACCAACGTGTAGCACAGCCACGCCAAGTGGTTGGTCATTTATATTGGAGTGCACTGGCCGCAGTCCTGAGGAGGCCTAGACGATCTGACGGTTGGAGTAAGCACCTTCATTTTTCCAGTGGCCGAGTGCTGTGTGCACCCTATATGTGGCCGTCCGTCCTGTGATTGTTCATCGGAGACCTTGCTCCAGCGTTGGCATTGTCTTGGGAACACTGCCTCCTTCCGCATCGACGGACAATGCACCCACGGTTCTGCGGTTTATGGCGATGGAGCCTTGTACGCGCCGGGGGGTACAAAAAGGCTTGGTTCCATGGCTGATCCACCAAACTTCGCTTACATTCCCCCGCCGAAGGGTGCTCTATAGCATCTATCTATCCATCGATTCTGTCTCTCCCCGCTATATCTTTCCGTTAAACTCAAGCTTCGCGGCTTCCATTCTCATCCTATCATTACTACCTGTCATCCAGAGATGTCAGTCTACCTGCATCCACTATCCATCCCCTCGCGCAACAACTCGATGTCCGACGCGTCTCCGTACTCCCAATCCGCCTCATCGGCTGCCTGCTCTTCTACGACTTCGCCCAGCCGCAGGTCATCTGAGAGCACTCATTTCCTCGGCATCCCTGGCCCATCTACGCCGCACATCAAAGATGCAGATAGCGTAGATAAAGAAGCAAATGCCGCCGCTGCCACCGCCACCGCATCGTCATCCCCGTCGTCACAAGGTGAGTGCTGCGCATCGAAACTGTTTTTTAACTTGGCGACCAGCTTACGTCTCAGCTGTAGGAAGAAAGCCTTGACGTGATTGAGGAGGTTCTCTTCTCATTGTTTGGCACATTGACATGTTCAGGTGCCGCAAAGTGTTGTGGATATTATACTACTATATGTCTCAAATTCGAGGGTGCACCCCTATCATGCAAATGTATTGTAAACACCTATGTACATTCAGTTATTATATCAAGAGTAATTTTCTTTGACTGATGTCGGGCGTCTGCCGATGAGAAGGTGAGAGATTCGAAAGACATCAAAGAAGGGACGGCGACTCGATCGATGGCTCGGCTTCGATATTGGTTCGTCGCTTGCGGTACGTTTCACGGGCGGACGGGCGTCAAAAATTCGCTTGGCGCAATATATAGCACCCTGTCCATCTCACTTGCTGTCTTTATCCCCCTCCACTTCACCCCAGTTTCCTCCCCCACTTCAAGCCGACGTGGTAATTACTATTACCCTTTACTCTCCTTTTCCTACACTCCCTTCAAACTATGTCTTCGCGTCCTCTTCCTGGAGCGTCCTACCACACCGTCGAAACCATCCTTCATTCTTTTGCCAACGTCGATCTTGAAGCTGTCGGCTCTTTGGAAACCCTTGAACCATCGTCCGAGAAGTCCCGACCGTCCGATGAATCCACGCCCTTGCTCGAGAGCAGGGTCCTCCGCAACCGCGTTGGACTGCATATGCTCCTCGCCGTTCTCGCCTTCTTTTGCTTGGCATTCACCACCAGCGCGCTTTTGGGATACTCCGCCTCTCGCTGGCTGATGCCTGATGTGCCCGATCATCACGCATCAATAGCTGACTACCTGTCTTCCGCATTTCAAGCCCAGTCCTACAGGACACTGGTCAATGATTACTACGACGGTGCCTTAGTAACGATGTGCGTGGTCCCCGTTCCTCCGTTATTTTTTTCCGTTTCCCATGTCTCTTGTCTCTGAATTTGACGGGCGCATGGGAATTTGTTACTGTAGGGACCAGAAACTGAATTGTTTACGTGATGAGTGTGAAGAAGCCAATGTGCGGGATTATCTCCTCCGGTCTTTCCCTCTTTTGTGCGTGCGCCGTCGTACCTGAACACATGGTGGTTGTCTAAGCGCCAAATTTTCGTTCCAGGAACTCTTCCCTCAATCGTACGGACGTGGCCCAGTCGGCGGTTGTTCTGCATTGGCAGGGGACAGACAATACCCTGCAGCCAGTGCTTATCACCAACAGTGATGGTGTGTCCCATGTCCCTGTTGAACCATGGTCTTGTATAACGGCTTCACTTCAGCGGTTTTGGACGTGAAAGCATCCCAAAACTATGTACGGGATTCGTCGTGCGGTGACCATAACGTAGAGCACAAGGTGGAGTTGGCGGACGTCCAGAGTGGTGTTGGCATGATGTGAGTGGCGCCGTCTTTTCCTGCTTTTGTTCCTGTTCCCGATACGACCTCTTTTCGTCTAGGATCGCGCTAGACTCCCTCCTCCGTACTGGCTACCGGCCTTTCCGCACTCTTGTCTTCAGCCTCGAGCTTGGCGAAGTACGTCAATGGTTACTAACGCCGAGGGTTTGTCTGATAATCTCGTGTATCACTCCAGGCGTCCGATGCTTCGAAAGTCTCTGAATACCTTCGTGCCACGTATGGGGAGCTTGGCCTCGGCATGGAGTTCGAGCGGCAGGCGCCTGTATGTCAAAACGAAGGACTCAACCCGTCGCGTTTGTTGCGCAAGTTCATTAGTAAAGTGCCCGGAGCAATTGTTACACTTCATCCTACGTCATCAGTTTCGCGGCACGCACAGACGAAGCCGTTTAATGCGGGTAAGTACCACCAGAGCGTAACATCTGGCTTCACCTTGGTTCCCTAAGCCGACTGACGCGTCTGCTCCTCAGATGAACCACGCCTATTCCGCTACAATTTTAGCTCGACCATCAACCAAGCGGGTCTTTCAAGGCTGCGCATCAAGGCGACCCGCGTATGGACACGCCTGATCCTTGGAGCAGACGGGTTCTGATGATCTGATTGCCTGGGTGACGAGAGGACGGTAGCCTGGCAGCTGCCTGCCGTGTGGTTGAATCCTTTTCTGGTGGTGCTGAGTTCGCTGCTTGCTGGCGTCTGCCAATCCACCGTTCTTCCATCTTCACGTTGATTGAGATTGATTGATGAATGTCGCGGGTCATTTCGACTTTGTTTTCTTCCGATTCGTTGTGCCTTGTCTTGCTTTGTTTTTGCATTGTAATTTTATCGGTTGGTAGTTATGGCTCTCTTAAGGTGTCGGTTGCCGGTCATAAGATACTATTTTTGTTATTGGGAGAGTGACCGTCAAGGCAACGAGCATGCGTCGTGGTTCTACAACTGGTCCACAACATATTGTAGGTCACACCACAAAGGACGGCCCGGGCGCCTGCGCAAGTGCGGTGCTCACGGCGCTTGGCTCCTTTCGTTGTGCATTGGTGGTCCCATCCGGATATGATCCAAATTTTGGCTGCGCATGCGCAGTTTGCAGTGAGCATGACGGCGCCTGCAGCTGCTGCCGCAAGCGACCATAACGGGCTTTGGCGCTGAGCGACCCAACTCGACTGCTGTACTAGTTCCCCGTCCTCGAGCTCTTCGGATCCCAGTCCACAACGTGTTTAGTTTTTTCCCATTGTCTTAAATGGATGCTGTATTCGTCTTTCTTTTTTCTCCCTCCGCTTTGCGTACTTCGGTTCTCTCAGGCTATCCCCACGCACACACTGGACGCCCCCGCCAATGCGCTTTGACCTGGCTGAGAGTGACAAATACACAGCATTTTGTGTGTGTGAGGGCTCGTGCATGCGCGCACACACACATGCGGCGGGAGGCGGTATAGGCCACTTGCATGCACGCTTTGACTCGGGGACCTTTGGCATTGCTTCGCTCCCCGATGTGTTAGATTGCCCGCTTAGTGGTGGTAAAGTGGCTGGTGGCAGGCGTTGGGGATGATATAGGGGGCCTTTCGCTTTGTTTCTACGCCACAACTGGGGAATTACTTATAACTGGGCTGGGGAGAATGAGAGCTGGGCCACACCCACAGAACACTTGCATCTCTTCTTTGTTTTCCTGTCTTCTGTTCTTCCTCCCAGATTAACCCCCAGCCTTTCCTGGACCTTGTGCTGCTGGGGCCGCTAGACGGATACACGATTGGACAACTCTTCTCTTCTTTAATCTCCATCTCAATCCCTACCACCCCCGACAGGTTATTGACATATATTACCGGGTTCCATGGTATTGATTACCACTGCTGGGCTATCATCATCGCCAATGACACCTTGGCAACGAATGCACCCTGGCCAGAAGAATCCGTTTCAGAACGCGCCGGGACTGTTCATCTATGCGTTACCAAACCTCGCTGGCACCTGCCCATTCTCGTACTCGGACACAGATTTGTTCTGCCGGTTTACAGAGGACTCGAATAATGCACCTAACCAGCATCATCAACACCACCGTTGTTGCCATAGTCCGGCCGTAACTTCTCGCTGCTGCCATAAACATGATCCACCGTCCGAGTCTGCTGCTGCAGAACCACTCACTGCACCACCCACAAAGGAAGGCGCGGCAGATACGGAGTTGTTATTACCACTACCACCACGATCACCCACGTCGCTGTCTCCATCCGACGAGAGCCATTTTGACCTGGACGACGGTGTCAGCGCGTCGTCCCTGACAGAAGATGGAGCTGAGCCAGAGGAGCAGGAGGAACGAAACGAGCCAGTGACCCCGACACAATCTCATCCACAATCGAGCCCTACGGTGTCCGATTATCCGGAAATGATGGGCTCGGAGAATGTGGATGGAGATGGAGAGGAGGGGGAGGTTAAGGAGAAGAAGAAGAAGAAGAGGGGAGGGCGCAGTGCGGCGCGTAGGCGACATCGCAAGCAACCCAAGAGCGGGCTCTTCCCCGGCCATGTTGGCAATATCAGGGGCCCACGCGCTTTGGGGCTTTCTGGACCATACTACGACTGGTGGGTCTGGTACATGTATTCCCAGGCTCCTCATTATCCGCCTCAGCCTTTCCTATCATGGCCTTGGCCTACGGGAATGTACGACCAATCCGGATTAGTTTGGTACAATGGTCTTCCTACATTCCAGTTCTGAGACCTGATGGCTTACTACTACTTCGCCGCCGCCCCCTGCGGTCCCGGAAGTCCGTTGACATGCCAGGAACGTCCTGATTGAAGGTACATTTCGCTTGGCCTTTTTGTTGTGTATATGGATGGACGTGGATGTCTTGTCATACCCCTGCATGCGTGCCAGTGCGCGGCTCCCCCCTTGTTTTTTCTCTTCTGACGATTTCTATCTACAAGTTAAGCTCTAGTACATCTACGCGTATGTATGTAGTTATCCTTCAATTAATGTATGCGTTCAGCGTTTGTTTAATCTACAATCGTCTTTTAACGTTCGCTATTACGAGTTTCATTCATTCAGACTTTTCCAGTCGTCGTCCGTAAGCGCCTCCTTCAATTTCGCGACCAGGTTTTCGTCATCATTCGCGAACTTGTTACGAAATTGCCGAAGGAGGGGGATGAAATAGTCCTTGGTTTTCCCGGAATAATGGTCGAAGTTAATCTTGAGGTCGTTCTTGGCCAGCCAATTAATCATGTATCGGATGTCGACCGCATCTTTAGAATTCTTTTTCACTGTTTTCGGGCGGGTCGAGTCGACGCTCGTCACCCATCTTTTCAGTTTGGTAAGAACCAGAATAGAAGGGTGCAGGACCGGAACAGCTTGATGTTGAAAATTGGTGAAAGTCCGAGAAAACAGAAGAGAGAAAAGAAACCCTGTTGATCGAGCACTGGCTTCGGTAACCGAGGTAGACCCAGACTTCCTGCAGGCAATGTTTCGATTAACACGTTGTTCTTGCTTATTCTCAGCTGATCAACGGAATCTTTTGAACAATCGATAGGGTCCTAGATGGTCCAGCTCTGACAGTCGACTACGTATATTTTGCACATCTGCGGTGTTTTCGACTTTCACCATGACGTCAATATCGTACAAAGGACAATCAAAAAAGGTTAATATACCCTTCGACATTGAAGAAAAAGACAACTTATCTCTGTTGGCCTATCGCTGCCCAGCAACATCCAAGCGAAGCCTCCTATATACGCATGGTCGATTCCCAAGCTGCGGAGATGGTTAGAAAGCAACTGAGCGGCTCCGAGTAAGTTCTTTATGTCGCCCGTGATCGCGATTTGGGGGTCCATCTAAGACTCAGCTGAAATGTGTGAAGTGTACCTATCCAAGTTTCAAATGTGTATTTCAGACTCGGATACACCGTTATTTTGGCATTGCTTGAACGTTCGAATACCAAAGTTTAGCGCCCACGAAAAGGAAAGTTGCCCACCATTCTGGGCGGATGGTAGTATTACCGGTGGCTTGGCTCAGAGCCAATGAGCCATGAAGCCAAGCCCAAAATTAGCCTGGATATACGGCTCATACCAACATTTATATTCACACCGGCTTGGAAATGTGACAGCTTGGACCGGCTGGTTTTCCAAGCTGACACGGCGGGCAGGAGCGGATAAGTAGATTCTGCAAATAGTCGACTAAAGAATCGACTTGTGTCCAATAAATTGGCAACTAAGTTGATTTAATTTTCCTTACAAATAATAATAAAACAATCAAGTGATTTGCCGATGACCTCTTATATGCCAGATAACTTTAAATAAGAATGATCAAACAATTGTAAATTAGTTACCTCCTTTATAGAGCTCGACATAAGCAGACTTAGTTGGCATATAAGTTGATGTAGAATTATTAATTGCATTATGTAAACTCGTTTGAATCTATTGTTTAAAACTTAGTGGGCGCTGATCATTTTAAATAAACAATTGTATATAAAGAAGTCCATTTATTTTAAATCAATTCGGGCATAAGTAGAGCTAGATAATCACACAACAAATTTTAAATAAAAATATTCCGGCTCAATATTGAGCCATCTGGAATGAATTGACGCCACGACATGAGTGGACTATTTTTATTTAAAATTTGTAGTTTGATTATTTAACTCTACTTATGTCCGAATTGATTTGAAATAAATGGACTTCTTTATATACAATTGTTTATTTAAAATGATCAGTGCCTACTAAGTTTTAAACAATAGATCCAAATGAGTTTACATAATGCAATTAATAATTATACATCGACTTATATGTCAACTAAGTCTGCTTATGTCGAGCTCTATAAAGGAGGTAACTAATTTACAATTGTTTGATCATTCTTATTTGAAGTTGTCTGGCATATAAAAGGTCATCAGCAAATCACTTAATTGTTCTATTACTATTTGTAAGGACAATCAAGTCAATTTAGTTGTCAATTTATTGGACACAAGTTGATTCCTTAGCTGACTATTTGCAGAATCTACTTATCCGTTCCTGCCCGCCGTGTGACACCGGTGTGACTTGCAGGTTAATTATTACTAATAAGTAAGATTTGGTAACTCTCACGTGACCTAGTTGAAAAAAAATCCGCCATTACGTGAGACGTTCTCACGTTCTTCCGACTTCCTCATATTCAGAAGAGAAAGAGAATGTCTTCCTACCCCCTTACAAGTTTTTCTCCGGAAGAGATCCTGGACACGGCCCTTCATAAAATGCAGATTGAAGGTATACAGCCTGTCGAGTGGCACATTCTGTTGCACAGGCGGATGAATGTCCCACGCGTAGTCTCGGTGAGTTGCGTAGATACTCTCACTCTCCATTCGTGTCTGAGCATCTGCATTACGATAGGACTTTTCTTTTCTTGTCCCTGATAAGGATCTTAGTAGAACATCCAAGCTTCTCGAGCGTATCGGTCTCCCTCTGCAAGCACCGTCTGAGTTGTCCCTGTTAGTAGGAGGCGATATGCATGCCAAGGGTCACTTTCATCGCATGAAGTTTTCGGACGAATACGTATTTGATTACTGCCTTGTCGTCTATCCGCTCTCTTTTTCTGGCTTCCGTCCTTGTGAAATCTCGGAGCAGCCAGTGCAGTATTCGAAGCTGCACCGTTGCTCGCGCATTCTGGTCCCACGGCCTTCAGCCGTGTACGCCTCTCATATGCGCATGATGCTCCGTTATCCTGTCAATTCGGCTACTTGGCTCACCCTTCAATCGGACATGGACCAACTCATGCTCTATCACTTAATGGGGTACACTCTCGAAACGATCTCCGATGACGATGAGGAGGACGAATATAGGCGGGCGGACGACGGAGTTCAAATCGTTCGGGAATGGAGCGCACGGAAGGAATGGGGAGATGGGGAGGGGTGGATGGAGAGCGCGTTGTGCGGCTTGGTTCGCGGGGATCTTTCAAGCTTTCCACCAGACTGTAAAGCATCCTCATGATGGTCGATTGTGTAAAGTATGGGTATTTATTTCCTAATACTATGTTCAACCGCGGCGATGTGCGCCAGCAGTCTCCATGTTACCACGTTCACGCTGCCAGTACTTTCTGATTCTGAAGGTGGTGGGACGCCAGCGCTTCCGATCACGTGCGGGTAAAATAATCGTTGAAGCGCCAGGATTGTGGTGGACTCGGCGTCTTCGGCCTCCTTGCTCTTCTCCATGGCTACGGCCACTCTTGTCAAACTTTGCCACAGTTTTTGACCGGACACAGTTTGGCTAGCTAGTCGGGCTATCTATAGATCCTCCGACCCTATGTCTATCTGTTAACGGCTTCACTGATTCTCGCAGGTTCCTACTGAAATAACGCTCGCGGCTCGCCTGCCTTCGCGAATTGCCATTTCCACACCGGATGTCTCCAAATTTGCTTTCTCATAGGTGACCTTATACCCGTGCTTGCTTTTCCACATTTCTTCGCTACTTGGTTACGTCACTTTTTGGCTGTGGAAGATGCTCTCCTTGGCATTGTGACTGCCATGCATTGGGCGCCAAAGTTCACGCCACAAGAAAGCGAGGTACCAAAGTGTGGACCACAGGTTCTAATTGACTCGTCCACATTTCTGTCCGCCATTGTGTCTATGATTAACCTCCACATTGCGTTTCTGAGCCCTTCCGATAAACCGATAAAATAAACATGATTCTCCAATCTCAGTACACAAACCAGCTACCTCAACCAATCCACAGACCACCATCCACCATCCTATACATCCATTCACTTTTGAATCATGTTCAGTTCCCATGTCGGTCTTGCGCTTTTCAATCCCAGTGGTTTCCCCACACAGTGGGTGCTCGTCCTCTCCACCAATGAGTTGTTCGAGGGACGCGTGATGTGTGGTACCGTCGGCGTGAGTGTGAACGGTTGGCAGGAATTCTGGACGGAATGTGGTTGTTCCCCGGCGTCGTTCAATCGTGCGGCTACATTCGTAGGCGTTATCCACATCGCAGCGCTCACGGCGCCGATGGACGTTGTGTATTCCGAGATAAGGTCGAGCGGCGTTATCTCGACCAACCCGGCCTACACCGATCGATACGTCCTGCAGGCTCTAAGGCGTATTGGCGATAGACGCTTTGGGCCCTCCCGCCTCTGCATGGAGAAAGAGCTAAGCAAAGCCATTCAGGCTCGCATACCTCTTCTCCACCAGTGCGGAAGCACCAACTCTTCTTTCCCCGTCGCGTCACTCTCGCTCGACGGAGTTCGCGTTGGGAAATCAAGAGGACATTGATTGACGTCCGAGTTTCTCACTCGTACTTATAGAACCTACAACGCATTATAGTTCAAACCCCGGTTCATCATCTCTCATTGTTTACATAGATCCACGATACCCTTGTGTCTTCATTTGCTGTGTCCTGCTGTGTGTACTAATATTCCTGCGTCTCAGACTAATGATACCATATTTTGTGGTAACTCTGTGGGACCTCGAGCGCGTGTCGTTGCAGCTTTGTCGTTTGTGACCTAGTGAACATGATGTGACTAACCTGAGATTGCTCGACATTCATGACGCTGACTTCAAATTGTCCACCCGGGCTTAAGAGGTCGCAGTGTTGTTTTGAGCGCTATACTTCCCGCATCAGGCTCTGTATTGGTAGAAGTCATGGGGCGCGCGAATTAAGAGGAGAAAACGATTACAGCTTGGGGGCTCAATTTAGGCCCTTTTTAATTACTCTTACAAGTACGCCACGAGAGCTGTTCGAGATGTACCGTTGTAACGTACAACACGAGATCGAAGCAAGACAAACTAATGCACACGCATCTTTAAGACAACGGCGCGCTTTGTACGGGAAGTAGACGGACGTTGTCCTTGGGACGAGAAACGAGACTAGGGCGACGTCAGTAACATGCACGCCAAACCAGAGGCCGAAAGAACACAAGTCATAGTGGCCATAGATAAATCATACAAAAGGCCGCCCGGGGGCAGAGGATGGCCTTCACGGAATCACGTTACGACACAGGACAAATAACATTGCGTATTGCGAGAACATGGCAAGAAAGCGTGCTCAGCTAATTACTGGACAATACAGCTGTCGCACCCGAACGTAGATGTTGTGATTATCCAACTAATCTTCTATCCTCGAAAGCTTCTCGGCAAGGTAAGGGAGCGTCGACTGGAGGAAGTGACAGAAGGCTTTACGACGAGTCGGGCTGGCAGTTCGTGCGATCAGGAGTGCAGTCTAGGCTAGAGCTAGAGAAAGATCTTTCAGTCTGATCGGAACCGCCACGTGCTGTGTTGTTGAGAGACATACAATCTGCTGTCATGCTTCAAGACCTCGTCGTGAGGACGGTTCCCAATTGCGGTCGCGCCTATCATGACAACGCAACTGAACACGGCGAGCAAAGTGAAGTTGAAAGTACGCATGTTTCTGCGCGAGTAGTATGTCGCATCATTAGGAGGCTCGACCCACAGGACGGAACGAGGTACCTACGAGAAAGTAGCAAGAATACTGTGCAGCAGAGCTGAAAGGCGCAGACTTGGAAGATGTGAAGACCAGATAGATCCTTCGTTAGAGGATGGCCTGAAGTTAATACGGTAGAATCGACCACGTTTATATAGATTTTGGGAGTGCTGACGAAAGAAATTAATCCTACCATCTCGGGGAGCGAAACATTTATGAGACTATGGTGTTGTTGCTATTGGCCCCGTCCTGCTCGCCACGCGAATGATGTTGGACAGGCAAGGACATCCTGGCAGCCGTCCATAACTCTGCTTCCATGCACGCGGTCACGGTGAAGGTTGTCCGGGTTTATGATCTAGCTCAGAGTTGATTTGCCTCATAGCATCGTGCAGCCCTGTGGGAAAATATGGCACTGAGGTCAAGGGTTCATATAGAAGATCTAGAAGAACATAGGATTCGAGTCTTAGCACGGTGATATTCATTCTATGCGACAAACGGTCTTTGCAAGCCTGGTATAACGCACCTTGACATAATTCCAGCTGCGACACGGAACATTTTGTCCGAGACAAATATGTCCCAGTTCATTTCATTTTATATGTGGCATTCACGTGGAATAGAATGCGGACAGACAGAAGAAGGGTGACGGGCTCGGGGGCTCGGGCTCACTAGACCCTGTCCTAACCTTGGTTCCAACGAGTCTATGTGTCCAAGAGTACGTTTCAGTTGTGATGACATATACTACAGTGAATTGGCGATGATCCTGTTAAGAGTGGAAAAGTGTCCTTCTTTTTCTCATATGTAGAGGCTTCTCAGTTCCAGATGGGAATATCGGGCCATGAAGTAAATGACAGAAAGAGGCCGCAACTGATTAGGGTACCGTGACTGTAGCATTTGACATTCATTTACTGCAACATTCATTTGGAACTAGACTTACGAACACATGACTGACGCGTACCAGCGTGTACTGGTAGACACTCTGCAACTTGAATTCCATCCCAACCGACCGTGCACACAGATTCACTGAGTGAATGACTGAGTGAACGCTGCAACTCGTTTATCGGCTAATATTGCAAGGTGACTTCACGGTTGTCGACTTTCTCTCGTAGGACGTGGTACGACCTCAACATGTTTGATGTGATTATGAGACTCCGGATTGTGTCCTAACGCGATGGATGATTGGTTGTCGTCCTAGGACGATCGGGTTCATGTCCCGTTCGCTTAGTAAGCGCCTCAGCCAATCGCTTCCGCAGCGCGTGCTCCTGGGATACATATACAGGCTTATGCTTCTGTGTTTGACAATGTGACTGTGCTCTGCTTCTTTGAGCTGTTTAAGATGTACCGTACAACACGAGGTCGAAACAAGACAAACTAATGCACGCGAATCCTTAAGACGGTGGCGCGCTGTATAAGAGAAGTAGACTGGTGATGTCAGTAACATGCACGCCAAACCAGAGGCCGAAAGAACACAAGTCATAGTGACCATAGGTAGATAAGTCGTACAAAAGGCAGGGCCCGGGGCAGAGGGTGGCCTTCACGGAATCACGGTACGACACAGGACAAATAACATTGAATATTGCAAGAACATGGCAAGGAAGCGTGCCCAGCTAATTACTGGACAATACAGCTGTCGCAGGAAGAAAGGGAACGTATGTGTGATTATCCAACCAATCTTCTATCCTCGAAAAGCTTCCCGGAAAGGTATGGGAGCGTCGACTGGAAGAGGTGACAGAAGGCTTTACGACGAGTTGGGCTGGCAGATATTGCGACCAGGAGTGTTGGGGCAGGCCAAGCAAATCGGAAGATATGGGTTATCAGCGCAGAACCCCGTGCACTCCTCATAGATTTTGGGAATGCTGACGAAAGAAATTAGTCCTACCATCTCGGGTAGCGGAACATTTGTGAGACTACATGGTGTTGTTGCTATTGGCCCCGTCCAACTCGCCACGCGAATGATGTTGGACAGGCAAGGACAGGAGTCCCGGGCCAGGCTGCCGCCCATAACCAACACTTCCATGCACGCGGTCGTGATAGAAGTTGTCCGAGTTTATGATATAGCCCAGAGCTAATATGCCTTTTAGTACCGTGTAGTCCTGTGAAAAAACGCGGCACTGAGATCAAGGATCTGTATAGAAAATCTAGAAGAGCATAGGATTCAAACCTTAGCATGGCAATATTCATTCTATGCAACGACTGTCTTCGCCGGCCTAGTATAACGCACCTTGACATAATTCCAGCTCTCGGAACAGTTTGTCCGAGACAAGTTTATTCCATTTTATATCTGTGGCGTTCACGTGGAATGGAATGTGGACGGACAGAAGAAGGGTGACGGCTCGGATTCACTGAACCCCGTCCCAACCTTGGTCCCAACGAGTCTATGTGTCCGTAATTACGTGGGCATGATACATACTACGATGAATTGGTGATGATTCTGTTAAAAGTAGAAAAGTGTCATATTTTTGCTCACATGTAGGGGCCTCTCACTTCCAGACATTGAGAGATATGGGAATATCGGGCAATGAAGTAAATGGCAGAAAGAGGCCGCGACGTTCCACTATGCAACATCTCATCAAACAGGACAAACATTTGGAAGAAAATCGGACATACGCGAATCCGGAGAAAATATGATGATGACACAGGTGATCGAGATAATGGAAATTAAAAGGAATCCATGCTCATGGATTACGAGAGGGCCCGTGTTGATAGTTTATTGGCGAGTAGAGACGTCAATAATCATGAATCACAGCGGAGATCAGGCCATACAGCTTCTAATTCCAACTTTCCCACGCCCGAAGAAATTATAAGGCGAAGCAGATTGGCTACAGCCAGGCGTTGTGATTGGCTCGATCATGCAACTGAGCGTTCTCATTGGCTGTCATATTTTTTGAAATGATCGATGCACATCTTCTTCAGTTATCTGTTGCCATCTTATGTCCAGGTGGGTCTCTGCTTTCTCACACACAGCCTTTACACTGTTCACCTGCTCTTCCCCGTCGCGTTCAGTTTTGTGTCCGACATCAATCGTGACCACATGAAACGTGTCCGCACACGTCAGTGCTTGAGTGTTGGTCCACTGCACGAATGGTTGGTGTATACAGTCCCATTAGTTGGCGTCGACAATCCCATGCATAGTAGTATGCCTCGCTGCCGTGGTTCGATACACTCCTGGGTGTAATCGAGGAATGGAAGAGCGTTACCCAACCTTAACACGGCACAAGATGCGATGATAGACCCTGTGCGTCGCACGGGCAAGCGCTTGTCTCTCCTAAGTACTCCCCAGCTAGTAGCTGGAACCCTCAAATCTGTGCTAGTTGCCTCTTAGAATCTACTCTCAATGGATCCTAAGCATTTCTCAGACCTCAGGGGAACCTCATGCAACTTTGCTCCCATCCCACCTTCCAACTCATTCTTTTCATCTCTTCTCAGAACCCCTCCAATGCATTAACCTTAGACAATCAGCTAAAGTTTGAACTCACCTGCGTGATACTCACCTACAAAAGCAAATGCAATGGCTATTGTACCCTCTCGTGCTGGCTCCTTTTGATCAGTCTTACTTTTTCTCACAGTTGAGTACCGCGTCTCGAATTTCTTTACAGTTGCAGCCACAATGTGTGGGACATGTAGCGACAATATCCTGTATAGATGAATAGCGCGATGTTGCACTCAGCAGAATGTCATCCAGTGCCTGTTCTGAGGCAGTGTTCTCGAGAACTCGCCGTGTGCTTCTTCTCGATCTCGTCCCATCCTTCTTACTCAAACTCTTGTTCGCTCCTCGACACGCTCTTGTGAAACTGTTTGGATGCCTCATGAATCACGTATACAAGTACGCCACCTAGATCGACACAGAAGCTAAAACAGTACACAAGGGCAAGAGACTTGACAGATATAAGACGCAGAACGCGTCGGTAATCGAGTCAAGACATGTCACTGTACACGACAAGCACATGACAGAAAAAACATCATATAGTGTGGGCTAGGAGAGAATAAAAGAAAGTAGAAGTACCTGCCACAAGTCCACGTTCACCTTGGTTAGATGTCATCCGATAATCGCCCAGGACTAACGCTAGATACCGCTGCGTTGTTCTTAGAGCCCTTATCCCCCAGCTCCATAGAGGTCGGCCCAGGACTGATCTGGAAGTTTTCGGCGTCGGAGAGAGTTGCTGGGCTAGTACCTTGAGGTGCCAGTTCCATTTCGGGCTCGGGGAGCCGCTCGGGACGGGGGAAGAGGAGGAGTCCCGGTCTGATAATGAGGAGCAGGAGGACATTGATGGCACCGGAGAGGTAGAACACCGTGACGGAAAAAAACAAACCCGCCGACGATACATGGTGACTGAACTGTAACCACCGTGCTACAGAGATGGGAAGGACGACAACGGAGTATGCCAAGGGGGAACTTGTGACCGAAAATCTGTGAGCAGGATTCCAGACCCGAAAGGCGATTTCTCACAGAAGCATTCCCAACGCAGCTCGCCTTTGTCTGTATCCGACTCTCTGGTCGGGATTCCACCAATGAAACCTGTTCCTTTCGTCGACTGACCAGAAACCTTCCACCCAGAAATACAGCGGGATGTATAGTATTACCGAGGTAAATAATGCGATCCATAGCCAGACGGATTGCCCACCAAGGCGATATCTCTGGTATTGAGGGCTGATCCAGCACCAATCCTGACCCGAGGAGCGTGAGTAGCGAGAAAAGTATCGGAGAGAATAGAGTTGAATTACGCACAGGTGTAGGCGTTTCATAATTCTTGTGAATGCCTGGGCCGATGGTAACCCAAAGCGTAATGAAAACGCAAGCGAGGCAGACCAGGCCAACGGCAACGCCACGCGCCTGTAGGCCAACTCGCCACACAGCCGTTACGAAAGTGTGGACGGCGAGAAACTGGTAAGGTGTATATCAGCGAGTCCCAGACGTAAAGACATCAGGTGGGGAGATATACGAGGGTGCTCAGGGCGACTCCGACATCACCAATTTGCTTGATAAGGCCTTGTGCTGTGCAATAATGCCCTGTCGTGACGATCCCGTTCTGAGCCCACCTGATATTAAGGATACCACCGGTTTCTTCCAAAAGGTCAAACACGAAAATCGAGAACTATTGTGCAAATTCAATGAGCCGAGCAAATGGCGGTAGAAATACTGTCAGGCAGACAGACCACGTAGATGTCAGCAGGCCCCCTGAACAACTTCCAGTTACCGTTTGGGAACTTCTTCCTATACCATCGTACGTTCCACTATGCAAGATCTCGTCAAACAGGACAAACACGTGAAAGGAAGTCGGACGTACGCCAATGCAAATAAATATGATGGTGACACAAGTGAGACTAAAGAACGATGCTTCAGCTGTCAACTGCAAATTGGGTGAATTCGAGTTGGAGACAGATAAGCTAGGTGCTCACGACAAGACCAATAATATCCCAGTGTGTCAAACACGAAATCCAGGGGTTGCGACTGTCATGAGACTGTAGGGATTGCTGATATTGCTGTGTATTACAGACAGTCCCGTTTACCTCGTCGGGTGTCACCATCACTACTGGAGTAAATGGATTGAGAGAAGCGACTAGTGACACTTTCCTCGATCTTGTCCGCAAAGCGCGAGAAAAGGGTGAGTAGGGATCATGAAGTCGAGATGATGGAAATAAAAGGAGTCCATGCTCGTGGATTACGCATCAGAACTTTAACATCTGACTCGCAGGACCTTGCACAACCAGGTTCAATTGGGCAAGTCCTCGGCAAGTCCGCTGGCAACCTACTGTATGTCATGATTTCCTGGCAAGTCCCGCGCCTTCTCGCAGCCTTCCTCATCAGTAAACCTGCAAGAAACTTTTTTGGACTTGTACAAGCTTGCACAAGCTTGTACAAGCAATAAAAGCTCAGAAAGTACCAAAAGTGCCAAAGCAACCTAGATTTACGCCATGAGCTCCTTTTGGCAATATTGTCAAAAAGTAAAAAAGCCAAGAAAGTCATAAAAGTACCAAAATTAGGCCCATTTTTTGCTTACATCAGCAAGGGTCAATGTTAACTTTTTTACTTATTTACTTACTAGCGGGGACCCGTGCTCCGCACGGGCCCAGCTAGGTATTTGGCTTACACAGAGATCGCATGCATTTTATCCGAAGAAGATATGTTTGACTCGGAGACTAAGATCTCTGAAAACGTTGTTCAGTACACGGCGGGGTTTTATTTATCTATCTTCTCTAATATAAAGATGGTGGATGACTAAAGTGGTCCCCCTCAAAAAGGAAGACAAATCGACTATCGCTAGAAATGGGCGATTTTTCGCTAGAAATGGATGGATAAATCGTCGCTCTGATTTCTGATTGGACAGATCTCATAGACAACATTCTCCATGCACCATATTTGGGGTGTTTTACTGTCTGTATTCAGTGTCGATATTTCTCTCTTTACTGTAATGCTCGGATCTTATGCATATGACTGGTCATGTGGCTCAGTTTGGAACAGGTGCTGTGTGTGACGTATGTGGCTATTTCTCTGTCTATAGCAGAACACCTCTGTGACCCCGAAAAGTATTAATTTATATGATATTCGCTGCGTATCTTGGATGCTGTCTTATTGTCTCAATGTCTCAGAATATCCTGCGCTGATGTATATAACTAAGGAAACGTGGACAAAACGTGTTTTGTGTATGTCCAACCAATGAGCGGCGAGGATTGTGTCCGTTTGAAATTCCTTCGTCTTTATGGAAGAGAGATTTACTTGCGTAAGTGAAAAAGTGAAAAAGTTTTTGTACAATTTACTGATGCCTTGTCCAACCACTACATGGGCGGCCACCATCTTTGATATGTACGAGTCTACAATAGATATGCAGGTCAAACAACAAAAATTAATCCAGGGTGATATGTCCTCCGTGTCCCACAAAAACATGCTCTTGGCGGGGCAAGGTAGTGCAAGGTGAAAATGTGGGAAGTTTTGTGTCAAGTTCTGATGCGAGAGGGCCTGTGTTGACGGTTGATCGGCGAGTAGAGACGTCCATATACTAGTACATGAATCACCGCTTGATGAAACCCCTCGGAGCGGCGTGAGCGAGTACGAGAGGATGGAGTTTTGACTGTCACTCTGGAACAGACCCATGGACGTGGAGGACGACCCTGAGGACGACGACTCTGGGGGCGATGTCTCTGAGGGCGACGACCCCGAGGAGGACATTCCTGAGGGGGACGGCCCCGAGAAGGACGACTCTGAGGAGGATGACCCTGAGGAGGACAACCCCGAGGAGGGTGACGAGGAGACCGACGATCTTTGATAAGTGCCCACCACTTTCGTGGTCCTTCTCGCCAAGGTTTCATGTTTATCGTGTACATTCCACACCGTTTTCATTTTCAATTGTTATTTATTTAACTCCAAGATGTCAGTTACTGTAATGTATTTTTGTTGGGGTTCACTCAGCGGCCTGTGATTCGAGTCACTGAGTACTGAGAGTACTGGGATCCCACGATCACGCAAATACCGTACAGTCAGACGCACGAATGGGACATCCGCCCAAGTGCATTACTAATATGTCAAAGTAGGAGAGTTTGGAAATAAATCATAACGAGCACTCCTCGCTCGAACCCATAATTCAAGAGGATATGGGCCCTGTGCCCTAAGGGAGCCCTCACCACATTAAAAACACATATTAGAGTGCGTTCGGCGTTTTTTGAGCCGAACATGAAGGTATAACTGAAGGTGAACGTATCTCCGTTGACCTATTGCATCTGGGTAATAGCCACGCGAGTCCTCCTACTTGTATGCAAGCACGATAGTTGTGTAGATGGGCGGAAAGCAACTGGGGCTCGACTTTGAGTTTCGAGGCCATGATTTGCGATTTGGGCGGACTTGATGTTGTCAAGGGTATGTGTGAATGGTGCCTGAGCCTGACGGAGATCCAAAAATAAGGATAGGGTTTCAGGCCGCACACAGTCAGGCTTTGGTTCGTGGAGAATCGCACATCACGTCGAGCTCCATGGGTATTTACTGTACAGTACTCCCTGTATAAACCATGTTACGATGTAACACAATTCAGTCACCGGCTGTACCAACGGCAGCCCCTGCGGCATTTTACTGTAAGCGTAATTTTGGCAGTTTGCACCTCGCTCTGGTAGTTGGGATTTCATTTGGCGAATGGCGATGTCACCGTGACGTTGCGTGTGTTCACCCTCCCTTCACCCGTCCACGACAGAATTCACATATCTCCTCCTCTCCGAAAAACCTCTTTTGGGAATTTGTAATAGGAGCTGATCAAGCGGCGCTATTGGTGAGAGGAAAATGTTGATCCTGACCCTGACGACAGAGAAGAACCGGCGTAGCCAAGGCCCCGAAGACGAGAACGGGCTCAGTCAGGTTCGCGAAGGGGAGAGCCCGTTCACGAAACGTAGACGAGATGATATTCAACAAGGGACGGAGTTTTATACAGGCGCTTCAAAGGAGATACTGCGGGGATCTCAGCCAGGGACAGAGACGAGATTGGCTGGCTGATTATTGATCCCAACTTATTTCTTGAACACCATCCGAGCCTCTGCCTGAGCTCGCCTCGTTGCTTCTTCATTTATGTTCTCGCCTGTTTCCCCACTCTTTCCCCCCCTTAATCTCTCCCCCTCCATTCCCCCCTCTATCGTCTAATGTCCGACGCTGAAAAGGAGCTCCTCCTCAACGCCATCCACAAACAACTCGACCATGCCATCTCATACAACCTCTGGACTGGCCTCGCTTATGGTACGTAACGTCCGTTATTTTGGACTTCTTGCACGTCTAACCATGTGAACTCGTCCTGTCCATAGGGATGTTCTTTGCGGTGTACTTCATCTCAGTCAGGATACTTCTGTGAGCCTCGTGTTTTTCATTTTCGCCCAAACATTCCGGGCGCTCGCTCACACTTTTCTGTAGCTCCAAGGGGTCCTTGTTGAATTCGCCGGGGCATATGTTCGTGTTCGCAATGACTACGATCATTTTCATACTCGCCACCATCGTGCTTTTCGTCGGCTCTGGAATCACCACCCAGGGCATCCCTATCATCATCAAGATGATCAGCCCCTCTATCGCCGTCGGTTGGTCACCACACAAAATGAACATCGTTGTCGGCGTCATTGCCATTATCACCAGATTGAATGCACGTATCCGTTCTTTCATCATCTGGTGTTCGATGCAGTGGTTTAACGAGGAAACTCTTCGATATAGCCTGTCCTCAGTGATGTCGTTTGTGCATGGCGAGCCATGGTTCTTTGGAAATTTGATCGGAGGGTGGTCGCTCTTCTTTCCGTCTGTGTACTTGGAACTTTTGGTGCGTGTACGCTCCCAGGTACTGCAATAGTTTCGATTTGATTGGCTTATCGAACTCGAACTTTCCCATTGACTCAAAGGTGCATGCATATATGATCTCAAGTTGGCACTCGATGTTAAGCCGGGTACTCATGGTGAACAAAATCTCCCGGAGGGCAAGCTCGCGGTGGTCGTTGTGGGACCTATGCTCGGGACCAATGTCTTATCAACGTTCTTCATCGCTTGGAAGGCATGGTATGCAGTTTTATTTCCATTCTTGTCGGCTTCCCTGACGGATTATTGTGCTACTAGGGAAATCCGCCGAGTGTTGAGTACGCAAATCAGAAAAGGCAGCACTTCGGAGCGCGTAGAGAAGATTCTTGCGCTTATGATTGAGTCTGGCTTCGTATATTGCCTCCTTTGGGTAATCGCCGTCTCGCCCTTGAACGTCCTACAGCAGTCAACTGAGTGGCATTTTGCTGCAGGGGATCTACTTGTTGAGCGCGTTCAGCATTCTTCCCGGTGCCGGCGCGTACATCGTCAACATAGGCATGCTTTTTCTCTCGGTGCGTATCAGGTATTGGTACGAACTGAGTTGCTGTATAGTAACCAAAATGTTTGTTCTGTTCTTTGTAGAGCATGTACCCAGCGATCATCATCATTATCGTCTGCATGCAGATTGGTCAAGATGCATACACCTCTAGGCCAGAGCGCTCAAACAGATCTAGATTGGATCTCACGACAGTCGAACTCCCAGTTGGGGCCACATTTGAGAGCAGTCAATTCACGGCCTCATATAGTAAAGGGAAAGCGTCTACGATGTCATCGTATCCTTAAAGCTGATGGCATTGCCTTGGCCCGAGATGGGTGATAACTTTGTAACTCTTGGATTTTTTATCCTCACAATCACTCATCGGATGTGTTGCCTACAGCCTACTGAAGTAACTTATGCATCATTATAGGCACCTTGATACCTCACGTTAGACAATAGCGCCCTTTTTTTTTTTTTTTCCTTTTTATGGGCATCCATTCTAGGTTGGACGGACAAGCCTAGCCCCCCGCGCACACACACACTCACACAAGACCTTCCTCCTCATTGCAATCATTTACTCGACATATAGCAAAACTTCGGACTATGTTGTCATACAGTGTATACTTGAACTAATCAAAAATTGTTTTCGCGACTTTGCCGCTAGTAACAGTATACAGTATACGTACGGTATATTGGGCCAATGTTAGGCCAGTACAGTACCAGGAACGACAGGTACCGTGATCGTCGCGATGTCGGTCAGGGTCGTTGCGACGCTTCTTTTCTTCTTTTTCTCGACCGCTACGAGACGGGACATGCAAAAATGGAGAAAAAAAAATCACTCCATCACATCACTTATCAAGTTTATATACTTTGAAATTTTTCAAAAACAGAAGAAGGACGGCTTCGTTTCGTTTTGTATTTCCGCCCCCCCCTTTTTTTCCCTTCTCATTTGGTCGTTCTCCGTCGGGCCGCGGGGCGCCCGCCGTACAGTAACCTACAGTAGGCAACTCAGCCATGGTACTGTACTTCTTGTGATACCCAGTAACTTACTGTACATGTGGAATGCGTTCTCATCCCAATCTGACTTTACGATAATAACCGTTCATCAAAAAGACACCACGACGCTGCGCACGCGATGCGCTGTAGAGTACGGTATGGTACCGAGTCGGAATCACGGATGAGCCTGCTGAGACGCTTTCGGGCTTTTGCTTTCTTTGGCCTGGCCCGTTCTACGCTTTACTGTATTCGTGAGAATTTTTGTTTTGATCTAGTAGCCATATGGTGCTCAACGTAGTCAATACTGTATGGCTTCGTGTTGTGTACGCATGATGTGCATACGTACTATGATATTCAGGACCGCGTAGCGGCGGGTGGGTCTCGATGATGGGACCGTGCCAGCGCCTCGAACTTTCCAGTCCTTGGGGTCACGTGACTCGACCCTGGCTCGGGCTATCTCTTCTTTCCCCCTTTTTTTCCCCTTGCCGCCCATGTGATGTGCGTGAAAAAGACACCTTCTCATTATGGACTACTATTATGCGACAGGGACAAAGAAGGACGAAGAGGAGGTGTTGGAGGTGTTGGAGGAACAAGCATGCACGTGCGCGCACAGGTGCAGACAACTTTGTTTACCATCTTTTCGCATTCTAACGTCGACTTCTAACAACTTTTCAATCTTCGTTTCTATGATCCACTTTGCGTAGATCACTTACACTTAAGAAGACGCTCGCCCCCGTGACTGTATAGTCTGTGTCTACTATCCTTTACTTTGCGACTGCTCAGCAATCTCTCAAAGCTCACTCTCACCATATTTTTCTGTTTCAAATTCATTCTATTGTTCTTCAAGTTGCTCGAAGACTTTGTGGAATGAAGGAACAGGCACCAGTTTGAGCAGATCCCCCTTGTGCTTGTACTGTACCTTCTCTCCATTTCGTGTCCAATGGCTTGGCTCGGGCTCGATGTCGCCGAGTCTGGCGTGGCGTACATTCACGGTAAGGTAAGTTATCAGTAAGTTATAATGATGCGTGGCTGAAATAGGCAACTTATCGCGGCTTCCTGGTTCAGACGGGCCGCCCCGATATCAGTTCTCTGTATAGCACCTGCCAGTATCCTTGGGAAGAAGGTTGCAACAAATCATCTGGAATTTTCCCGTTTTTTCCGCCCCCTTGCGGACGCTCCTCCCACCACTGGTCTTTCACCGGCAGCACAAAACACGAGGCGCTGAAAACTTGGCCTTCCAAGTTTCGGTAATATCGGCGATGAGAGCTCATTCGGCATCACCCTCCTTCCTCTCTTGCAACGGGACCCGGATCGAGGCGTATCCGATTCGATTCTTATCTTGCCAGCTAGCAACGAACACCGCCCGCGTTCCTTGCCATTGTTAGACCCTTGCCAACGTGTCTTATCACAAGGGTGGGATCTAGATGTCCTCTCCACTCCTTGCTGCTAACCATGGTTTCTGGGGACGTTCCCAGTGCTGCGGGCACGTACATCTCAACATCCAAGTGCAGTATCGCAGACAATTCCACGGAGTGTGAATACCATGTGTCAGCGGCACCCTCAACGCCCAACCAACCAACCACATGGAAAATTGGCGACTAAGGCTACGAAAGAAGACTGGGATGCGCCTTCATGAGTTAGTACATACGCTTCCCATCAGATTCCTCGGTGCTCTGATAGAATTTCCTTCCAATAGAACGAACCAGCTTTCACACCGAGTCGGACGAATCCCGCGGCGCGGACCGCCATAGTTCGCGAGATTGCTGGCAGTTGCACTGCAAAGGAGGGTGAACAGCGAAGTGATTGCCCATATACACGTTATGAACATCCCACGGTCTTTTCATGGCCACATGGACAGAGTCACACACAATCGCGTGATAGCTCGACAGCACGATGGCTCGTCGGCTCGTCGGCTCGTCGCGGTTCCGAGTATTTTGCGTCCCACCCATGCTTTTGGATGATCCTCGGGGATTTCGTTGGTGAAACGGAGTACAGTGTTTACGATAGGATTTCTTATCGAAAGAAGGACGAGCTGTTTAGAACACCCGAGTGCTCGACTCGAGTCCGGTTGGCCACTATCTTTGGGTCTGCTCTCATTGGATAGCCACGCAGTGTGTTTTTAGGTCCCACTGATTTAGGACGGGTAATCGATCCATGTTCCTTCGATAGTTCCATAGTCGGCCGAACTGTAGGGGGAGGTAGGCCGTGATCACCCACCTGGTATCTTCTGCAATATTTCGAGTTGTAACCGCGGGGGTTTGCCCCGCGCATCAGGGACTTGCGAGTGCGAGAACCCGACCGCGGGCTCTCTGAGCTCAGTCTATTGCGGCGTGACTCGCCACAAAGTGAGTTGCTCTACCGAAACGAAGGGCGAAAGAAGCGGAGGAAAGGATGAAATAACGGCATCACTTCTCTCTATCCTCGCGCCGGGGGCCAACCATAGAAAGCAGGAAGGGAGCGCCCTCACTGAACTTGCCTTGTGATCGCTCGCAAGAGTGTCACAGGCCAAGCCAACCCGTCAAACCAAACCAAAAGACCGAGAAGCACACGTCTGTCCCATATCCGCCCGATGATAAAAGCGTTCGCACAGCCGCCGCGATGGCCCCTCCCACTTCCGCGTTTGAAAAATTGCTCTGCACCGTCCCTGACGCGCAAGGCGTCACCTACACAGCCCCTACACTACCCCCCCCTTGGCTCTCTTTCCTTCGACGCCCATCCACTGATCCATGGCCTCTGCTGTTGCTGCTGCGGCCCTACCTCCGCTCGTCTTGCCACCCTGGCTCATCGAGAACGGCCGATACAACATCAAGTTACCTCATATCGACACTCTGTTAGCCGTCGCAGACAAAGGCCGACGACCCCGCCGCAACAGCTTACCTATCGAACCAGAGCCGAGCGGTTTATACAAGACTGCGCAGGACACGGTTACTCGGAACGTGCCCAAGTTGGCAGTACCCGCTAAGTACGTTGTTGCCCTCTTCCCCCTTCGTTCCGCTGGCTTTTGGGGTTGCCATGGTTCATACATTTTCGTGGCTGTATTGATTGATTTTTTTAAATTTAATTTCTCTCCTTAAATTAGACGGATAACGGACCTTTACCCCACACGCCGCTCGGGGACACTTCTCGAGTTGTAAATTGCGTTGTCCCCGCGGCGTTGCTTCGAGGCGGAGCGGAGATGAAAGGAAGAGCACCTCAACGATGGGCGACGTGGAGCGCACACAAGGGATAATGTGGGTTTGACCACCACGGGAAACCCCGACGGTGCATATTCCATCATTCATCCCCCATCACTGTCGTTGGACCTGACGTGACTGAGAGGGGGCGGTGTGATGACCAGACGAAGATGCTATGCCAGATGACGAGGAAGAGCGAGAGGCAAGTCACGATACCTGATCGATGATCTCTACCGTACAGTTTTACTTCTACGTGGGAAATCGTATTTAAAGCTACCTATTTATACTATCGGCCCATCGGCCATTTGCGAGTTCTCTCACCTCACTCAACAAGTTACGGTACTCGAGTAGTACAATAAGCACACTATGTCTTCAGTCGTCGCCAACCTCGTAAAAGATACCGCCCAGACCGCCCATGCCCACGCAGTGGCGCTCCTCGCGCCAAGCCAGGTAAAGCCAGGTGATAAACTCCCAAAGGAAACTGTCAAGGAGACGGACGCCACCAAGCCGGTCACACTCACGCCCTCAGGGAAGAACATATTTGTGCGTATGCGCCTTGCCCCTGCCCGTTGCTCCACATCCCCCCTTTCATGAACAATTTATGCGTACGTGGTGAAGCGTATATACTGCCTATTTCTCGCATTCCCCTTTTTTTATATATACCTCAATTGATTTTTGGTGTATCTAAAATAGGTTGGCGTGCCTGGAGCCTTTACGCCCACGTGTCACTTGCAGGCGCCAGGATACATCGAAAAGTACGACGAGTTCAAGGCAAAAGGCATCAATGAGATCTATATCATCAGCGTGAACGACATATATGTGGTAAAGTACGTATATGGGTACATGCCCACGCATTCTTCTCGCTACTTTATGACCATATGCGAGTTTCTTTTTTCCGTTTTTCTTACTCAACTCATAAAATCGAATTTACATAGAGCATGGAAGGAGAAACTCGCGCCCAACGGCACGCGTAAGTCCCAATCTCATCTTTTGAAATCCCGATTCTTTTTTCTTTCTTTCGAAGAAATAAGAGTACTGACATCTCTTTATGCTGCGGTCCGATAAAAGCTGTCCGTTTCATCGCTGATGATCAGGCGCTCTTTGCCTCGGGGCTTGGCCTCGTCTTGGACGCCAGCCCCGCCCTTGGGGGTCCACGCGCTAAGGTATACAACTTTCTGCCTTGGTTCATATGCCTTTTTCTGTCTCTCACCTACCTATCAATTCTTGGGTGCGTTTCCGCACAGCGCTTTGTCATTATCGCAAACGATGACACCATCGAGACCGTAATTGTCGAGGAAAGTGCGGGTGAGATGACAGTCACGGAGGCCACGAAGGTCCTGGCACGCCTGTAAGAGTAAAGCTGTGTTGTAGCATTGCTGCCGAAGGTAGTTTTTATAAGTAAAAGTATATTGTTGGTTGGTACTGTCACATGACGAATGATTCCGAGACGTGCCATGGACACCGTAATGATGAACAGCAAAAAGTATTGGAAATAATGTTTGATGGGTTATGTACATACATCCTCGCTCTGTTTCTGTTGCAGTGTACAAACTTGCTGGGGATTGATATGACCTGTCCGCACCCGGCGCTTATCCGTCCAAACTATGATCATCAATGAATGATGCACATACTGATGTGGCGTATCGCCAGTGGCACTTGTCCTGATAGATGGACCCACCGCATTGCGGGCCCTAAACCTTCGGAGGACAAATGGTTGGAGGGAAGGACAATTACATGCAACAGCCATGTCACTCGAGGGTAACCGATTGGAAAGGGCGCAGTCCAAACAACGCTGAAAGACAAAATAGAGGGTTTTGCATCCTTCCCGTCTGTATTCTTTTTGTTTCGGTACATGCGTTGGTGAACCGGGCTGAGCTGATTAGGCGGAGGGTGGAAATAGGGCACACCAGGATCCAAGAAATCGGCGATTACTGGTCATTGGCAAGATGCCAATTGGCAGAGCGAGTCGGGTCTTTTTTTTTTCTTCTTGCAAAGTATTCAGTATCTGAGGAGACTATACGCGGCTGCACAGGAGGAGACATGGCAGTAAGACCAGACCAGACCAGACCAGACCAGACCAGACGAAGCAGAAGCAGCGTCAGCAGAGTACTACTGTAGGGGTCGAGTCTGTCTTTATTATTCGGGTAATTTTTGCTTTGTCTTGAAGAGAGCGAGCGTTACCTTGGAGCACCGATTCCGATTGTTGGACCTTCTTCTTCCCCTCATCGTATCGCATCGTAGGATCGCAGAGCGTGCAAAGGGTCGGATCGTAGTAGCTCATAATGGATCGCGTTCAGTCAAATCGAAGTGCCAAATATTCAAACACAGAACAACGCAGCGACAGAATTAATGGAGGGGGGAAGGGAGAGTGTGGAGATAGGGGTATCGTCATCGGATCGGACTATTCGATTAGATGTGAAATGAATGAATAGCCGTCGACATGGGTGAAGCGAGACGTCGATCCAAGATGTGCGTGCCATGAACGAACGGACCTGTAGGGAGGTCCGTCCGTACATGGCACGTGCATCTTGGTCCTTGCAAGGAGGAAGGGCGGTACATGATCGAATGGAATCGACGTTTGGTAAAAAGGAAGGAGATTCGGACGTTGTTTTTTTGTTCCGCTTCCTTCGGCAGATCGAGATTCTTCGGGAATAACTGAGAAGTGATCGGTTAAGGTTAAGGGCGCGCGAGACGCGAGGCGTGGTGGAGTTGAGAAAGGAGGAGGAGCGCTTGATTGTGGTGTGGCATCGGGTTTCTGAGACATGAACACACATGAACACAAATACGATGATATTGACGATAGTACTTCACATGCTCGAGTTCTTGCACTGTGGCATGCCAAGACGTCAGGCAGACGACATCCAGACCTAGTACATCGCTTCACTGACATCAGTGATCCATATTATTGCAAAGAATGAACACCCCTTCGTTGGACGACAGGGGTGGTTCGGCGGCGTACCGATAAGCCATTCCTAGAGAGGACACCTTCTGTGAAGGTGAAGGATAGATTAAAGGAATGCTGCTGCTGCAACAGAAACGTCTCTATTGGTGGCTAGGTTATTCCACCAGTAATCCTTCATAACTGAGGCAGGTTAGTAACAAAACGTACCTGAAACTGCCATTCACCACCCTAGTAGTGAATTTGATCTGTTGTCCTTTTTTTCCGCAACCGATTTCGCACTGCAGACAAAGGTTTTTGAAAATTGGGAAATTTTCATATATCGCACGCACAGATTGATTTACCATCGTTTTTTTTGAAGTCCGGAACGAGGGAGGTGCCAGGTTATTCATGTAGTCATTTCTACGACTTCATAAGCACCGAATATGCCATGGAAGAGGTAGGATATCGCTGTCTCCGACAGACGCACCCTCCTATTCTGTTTCCGTACTAAGCTGGTGCGGGATACTGTCCTACGCCAGATGCAGACGCCCGGGAAACCCGTCCAATATTCTCTCGTTGGCGCCGCTACATCGTTTCGCATGTCGAGACGTCGTTTAGCTCACTGGACCCTAAACATGCAAATTCACTTGGACTTGACGCATTCATAATAGTCGACCTCAGGTTTCCGTTTAGCGAAGATAGCTATTAAGAACATAGGAAAGTTCAGTAAGGGGTCATGAAGCAGAGGAACAAAACCTGAATAACTTATTGTGCTACTCGAATAAGTAATGGCTCATACTTCTTGAGCTTAAGTTACGTTATCTCGCTGCCACGAAAAGGTACCCAACCTCACTGTTCTCATCCTCGGAGAACTTGAAGTGACTGAGCGGGTCTGCCATTCGATCGGCGGGGCCATTGCAGGATGGTCAAGGGTTACTAAACGGGAACGTACGATGGCTATGGGAGGAAAGGGGGGATTGCCTGACCATGCGCGTGTGGTCTGGAGCAAGAATCTTCCGAGAAGTATCCCGCAAGGTTGTGGCCTACATGTCCGTAACAAAGAGCCCACTGAAACGAAGATTAAGTTGCGATGCTGAGGCTTGGCGTGGTCAGTGTTGCGTTCGTCGCGGATGTCGGGTAGGTGTATGTCTGGGGTCGTCGCCATGGACGCACACACCGTGGCAGCGAGGTATGAGGTGACCATTATGTCCGTGACGGAAACCTGGCGTCTCCAGAGCTGGGTGTGCGGTTTGCACGAGGAAACGGGGAGGCAGCACACACCACTAGCGTGCTCACTCAAGACACAGGTGTCATGGCAGGTGAGTATCTCAACGAGTGAGAATTCAATCCCGACCATAGTATTCGTGCTTTGAGTTGTTGTTGCGCCGGGGTCCCGTTTCATGAGCTGGGTTATGTTGACAGCATAGTGAGAGGATCGGGGTAGATTTTACGTTGGGTACTTGAAAAGGGGAAGGCGAGGAGAAAATAAGGTGTGGGAAGAGGGCGTAATGACAGTACGATCAGCGATAGGGAAAACGTGTTTATGGAGCTAGATCACTCTGTGCACGCACACGAAACACGACTGATTCGTATACATACGCACGTCCATATAGCGCGCAAGAAGGTTGCAATGGAGTAGTGGGAACATCTTCGATTGGGATGAGTAGGACGGCGACGCACGGTCTACGTGATAGAGCATTCGAGGCCTGGAAGTCAGCGGACGACCGGGGGAAGGTTTGGATACAGGGTGCCAAAGATTGTTCGCAGTAGAACACGGTATGTGGACAGGGTTAAGACAGTTCGTGTTTTGCCTTGGGGAACAGGTGCTATGGTCGCACGTGGCACATGTGAGCCGCGAGGTAGGTTTGAGTTTAGGTGGACAGGAGGAGAAGGCGCAGCTAGGGAACGTGTGAACGAGTCGAGAAGTTTTTAGCTGATGGCCAGGTGTTGGCACACCTTAACTGACAGGCGTCATGGTGGTCATGGTTATGTTTTGGCATGGCCCAGAGAGTAATTCCAGGACAAAGTTCTGATGGATGACATTGAGGGTATCCTGATGGTGTTATCATTGTACGTTGATGGTGGGCAAGGTTGAGGGGCGCACAGCGAGGAAAACGCGTGATATTTTGATCGCAGCTGGTGCATGACAATCTTCGTTAGGGAGCCAGATGGGGACCACTGATGGGCTTGTTCCTCACGTAAGACACAGGGCTGAGGGGTGCGTTTGACGGCCGTGGGGATTCAGAGGCAAAAAGTGTTGGCCACAGGGCTTGCAAGCTAGCTGGTCGTCGAGTGGAATGCTCGTGCAGGTCGTACATCAAGGGTTGGGAACAAGGAGGGACACGCGCATACAGTCAAAGCATGTGACCAGTGGGCGGTGACCGGGGTATCGTTAGAGAGGTGTCAAAGGGCCGAGTTGGCCTTGCTGGGTACACGTTGCTGTGGCAGAGGTACGTCATCGGGGGCGTGTTGGGTCTGGCGCTACAGAGGAGAGACGATCGTCAAGGAGACTTGCTGTGCTCGGGTGGGCCAAAGAGAGGTGTAACACGTCGAACAGGGTCCCGTTGGTTCGGATCGAGTAATGGGTTTCCCCAAGTGAGATGAATGCACGAGGTTCGCGGGTGGAAGAAGTGTGGTCACGAGACCGCGATCTGATGACATAATCATGTTCGGGAGTGGATTCGGATTCGCCACCAGAGCAGAGCAGGCACTTCATTCTGGTCCCACACCCTGGCTCTGAGGCTGGATGCTATTAGACCCCCTATCCTTGTCACCATATATCACAACTTGGCGATCCGGTATAATACGTGAGCCTCTTCCTTCTTACCTCCCCGTGTTTTGTCCTTCCTTTTTACCCTCTCAACACCCTTTGACAGCATGGACTTTACCTTTGGTGGCAAGTATCGTCTCGAAGAGGAGCTCGCGATCGGCGGCTGTGGTCCGTCTTCTTTTTTGCTTTGTCGTGGAGAGTCGATTGATTGGCGTCGGTACAGGGACGGTGTTCTACGGAGTACACAAAGTGGCGGGGAAAGAGGTGGCAATCAAGCTGGAACCGGTGGTGGAAAAACAACCGAGTCCACTGAAGCACGAGTCTAAGATTTACAAGACATTGATGGGTGGACCTGGGGTGCCGTGGATGATCTGGTCTGGGAAACAAGGGGACTACAATGTGATGGTCATCGATCTGCTCGGCCCTTCGCTCGAAGACCTCTTCAAACTGTGCAATCGCCAGTTCTCCCTAAAGACCGTCTTGATTCTCGCCGACCAATTGGTTTGTCCCCCGCTTTTTTTTTTTGTACCCCCGTGGAAACCCGCTAATTGCGCGCTAATTGTGCCTCCAGCTATCCCGTATTGAATTCATTCATTCGCACGACCTCGTACACCGCGACATTAAGCCCGCAAACTTTGTTATGGGCACCGGCCAGGCCTCGCACCTGGTAAACGTCATCGACTTTGGTCTCGCAAAGAAATTCCGCGATCGTGACGGCGCACACATCCCGTACAAACAAGACGCCCATCACGGCGTTGGTACATCACTCTTCGCGTCTATCAATACCCATCACGGAATCGGTCAGTTTTGCTTGTCCCCTTGTTTCCGAATCGGCCACACTTACGCAAACCTTGCAGAGGCTTCACCACGTGATGACCTCGAGTCACTCTCTTACATGCTCGTCTACTTTCTTCGTGGTACCCTTCCCTGGCGGAAGCTAAAAGCAGCCACCGTCGCTGGTACCTGGGATCTTATTCGCGATGCCAAACTTTCCGCTGGCCCGGAACTACATGCTGGTCTTCATCGCGAGTTTGTCATGTTACACGAGTATGCTCGTGCGCTCGAATTCGGCGATACTCCGGATTACATGGGATTACGTGCCACCTTGCGAGAGCTTGGTGCTCGGGTCGGTGCAAAATATCCCGCATCGATCGACGACGTCGGTGCAGCGGACCAGTGGGGTGTCTTTGACTGGGATATTGGTCGCACGGTAAACGAACGCCGCGTACGAGTCTGCGAGGCGTGCAGGCGCCGTGAGGAGGCCTCTTGGGCAACGACGCGCGAATGATTGATCACCCCTGTATGCGGCGAGTACAAGCCATGCGGTATCGAATGTACGTACCGATTCTTTTGTCTCTCTCTCTCCATTCTCACGACCCTTCACACCACGTTTTTCTGACTGGGATGGTACCATTTTAGTTAGGAATAGGCGCCTGCGTCACCTCCTATCAAAAATCAAGGAAGTTCTTGACACGCCTGCATGTCTTTCTCCGATACCGACACAGATATACACATGGGATGACAGTGGACCCATTGCAGCGTTCGGCCCACGGACACGGATGGGTGGCCGACCTTGCTGAGAACTCGTTCGCGCTGCATTTTTGAATCGATCGGCCGTCCGCGAGATGGTGATACCGGTGCTATAGGGGCCTCAAGCCGAG
>QFEZ01000040.1:9886-41426 GCA_003316425.1 Russula lepida
AGAAAACGTGAAGGTCGACATTGCTGGCGGGAATCCGTTTCAACTCGCTGCTGCTGATGCTCTCAATGTCGCAGAAACGCCACTGCTCCCTATCGTATCTCGTGAACCTCGCTTTCTCACTCCTCCTACCCCTAATGTTACTCCTCCACCGTTTGCGACTCCGTCCACGAATCCTTACTCTCGGCCCTACGCCCGTCACACCCGTCTTAGGCGATCGCCGTCAACTATTCGTACTCCCCCTAAATTTCTTTACTTCCGCGATACCACCACTGATACCATCGCGCGACTCTCATGTCCCGACTGCTCTCGCGAGGACTTTCCGCGAGTTCAAAGTCTTTTGAATCACTGCCGCATACAACACGGGCGTGAGTTCAGTAGTCACGACGACTGCATTCGAGGCTGTGCGGTTCATGTGCCAGCAAACGAAGAGACATGGGTTATCGAGAACGGGAGCGAACTCAGACACGGCGGCTTACCGAGCTTGCGAAGGTTATTTGAGATCGCAGTCGGCAGCGCTGGTACTCCATTAGAGATCACACCTACAAATAATACCTTACCGACAAATATTAACCAAGAGGATAGTCACGTCTCTGAACGAGACATTCCTCAAGTTTCAACATCTTTACCTATTCCTTCCAGTACACACCTCTCTCGGACCCTTGGCCATCACGCCGATTCGCCCTCGCTCGCGCCATTCCTCGGACGCGCGACTAGACGTCGTGGAATAGCGGTTCATGACAAGAATACCCCTGTGGATATTGTCAGTGGGGATCAAGTGGACCTTAAGCGGCGATGGTACAAACCTTTTATTCATCGAAGTCGTGCCCGACCAGCCCTAGATGTTGAAGCTACTGAATCTCCAATGCCCCAACACCGTGACACCCCCAGTGTAAATCCTGTCGCACAAGGCACGCGCTTCCATATCGTTGCTCGTGTGACCATATCTGACCGTAGCATGTGGATTCCTAATGGTGGGTATCGCTGTGTCAAGTAATTATTTATGCCAATCTTCATTCTTTCCATAGACCAACGCCCAACTTCCTCCCCCGATCACACACATAAGTGGATGTTATGTATTGAGGCGCCTACCTACGTGCGTCACTGTCGCATGTGAGCCCGTGGCCAGGCTCTGAAATGCTGAAATGGACGTAGAGTTTGCCCCTCGGCGCCATTTTAGTTCGTGCTTCTGTCACTTGTTTGTCTCCAGGTACCTCTCCGGATGGGCCTTTGGAAATGTCCGGGCCTCCATTCGTTGCCACTGGCACTACCGCCCACCCTTTTCTGGCGCGGCTTCGGCTTGAGTGGACGGGTGGCTCACTAAATCCTCCGTTGGAAGTTGATCATTGGGTGGAGGTGCATATCCCTACGGTGTTATTTGCGTAATGTCGATGACTGATGTCCAAGCGATGAAAATTATCACAGCTCGATGTGCTCCAAACTGGGGCGCCAGTTCTTGGGGATGAACAGGTCCTCGATGTCGAATTGGATCGTCATACCGTGTTTCTTCCCTCAGCCAAGCTTACGCAAAGCTCGGATCCTTGGAATTGGGATCACCGGCCGTCACGCATTCAAACGGAACTAGCCCCAGCGCTTCCTGGTGCGTTCTTGAGTTACCCATCTTGGTTATAGTTGATCGACGCTTATTTATCTTTTGTCTTTGTTCCATTTTTCACAGGATATGTTGTTCTCTTGAGGTCACTTGTTCCGAAGTTTCCGTTGACATTACGAGGTTAGGAAAATAGATTTTCTCAGTGCCACCTCGCTAGAACTTTGATTGCAGACACGAAGAGTAACGTTATGGCTCCACTCCCGTATAAGCGAGTGTCCTCTCCGGCTCACTTCCGTGCCCTTATTCCGGGTCGGCGAAAGGCTGTAGAGGTGTGTGTGTTGCTGTCAAAAGTCAATATCCACAGCCTCTTAATATTATCGATATCATCATCATAGTGGGCTCGGGCACGTGCCCTCCGTGAGGCATACGAAAAACTCCGACAGGAGAAGGCGCCGGGAGGTGATTATCCTCATCTTAGCGCTGGGGACGTTTTCTCTTGGCTTGCAGACTCAGGACTATCTCTTCGTCAAGCTGTGCCTCGATCTGAGCCTGTCGACGCCACATCTAGGAAGAGAACATCAGAACGAATCACTCCATCAGCACTCAACTCGGATACGTTTTGCACAGTCTGTGGTGACGAATCAGTGCGATGTGAGAACGGTTCGTGGGAAGGTCCCATCACCAACGGTTCTAGTTGTCACACTTCTCCGATGTTACGCCTTCCACTTTTGGATGTCGGCCCCATTGCTCGCACACAATCGCAACATCATCCGAACGGTCCCGTCCCGTCTACCGCAGCCGAAGACGGGGTTTTCTGCTGGTCCATTCGAGAGATTCTAGCTGCGACCGACCCCACCCTCGTGTTCGCCATCCGCTGCATAATAGCCCAACTCAGGTTGAGTTGTTTCTCAGAGTCTGAGAATCCTCCCATTTCCGGCGCCGGGGTCCCTGACCCCAATGGCACTGCCTTAACTCCAACAGTAAACGGGTATGACTTTATCACCCGGTCTAATCTTATATCTACCACCGGACCAGCATCAAAGTCATTAGCTTCGTGTGCAGTGCTCGGGCTTGTGGTACGCGAATTCGGGCGACGTCTACTGAATTCAGCTGTCACTGCCTTCGCTAGTGACCGAATACGGAGAAAGGAGAGTCCGCGCGCCGTCCTTTCGCCAGCACACGTCTCTCGTGGCGTGGCTGGCTCGTTCCTGACACGTGGGGTATTCTCAGAGTCCCCACCTTCACCTGTTGCCCTGGTCTTGACCACCCTCGTTCAGCACCGACTAGGAGATCTATCGCCACCTTCCGTTATCATGGGTACCTCACGCCAGGATCCCGTATGTGTGGTACATCCGCAGTCCTATGATGCGTTGGATGAGGGTGTAGACACGGCTGAGGGCTAGGTATGCAATTTTTACCACGATGTAGGCATGTGGTATTCCTTATAAGGTAATGCAGTGCCGTGTTTGACACAGCACCCTGGTGTAATGCCGCAGTTTGGAGATCCGAATGTTTTCATCCGAGAAATGTTAATTTGTCCCCAATGAGGAATCCTCTTGGATCTCAGATCGGAGGCGGAGGCATTCCTTCCCATGTGTACCGGCCTGTCCTTTTCCAGCCCACCGGAGCCAAAGGGACTTATAGTACAGGGATGTCTGCATTTTCATTCCGTGCTCTTATTCTCCAACACCACCCCATCTCCACATCCCAGTGCTCCACGGGAACCAATTTCGGTGCCCTTGTTTTCCCCGCCTTCCCTGCTCATACACCACGATTCGTTTCAACAATGGGGGGTTTGGGAACCGTCATCCCTACAATTAGCAATACCATCGGAGCTGTGATCGTAGGATGGGGAGTGTCATCTCTGTATGTCCCAGTATCGCGTGACCGTGTCCTCCACTCTCAACCTCCCATACGCGACAGTCTCTTCGGTATGCTTTGCCTCCAAGTCTGGTCATACTATATCCGATATACAAATGATAGTACTTCATACAAGCTTCTGGTATGTGGATATGAACGCTGTTCCACCGAGTGGTGTTAGTTGACACTTGTGTTTGTGCAGGTCCTCTCACTATGGTACGCGTTCCCGAACTCGCTTCCGCCACCACGTGTTGCTGAACATAAATCAGGATACTAGAAGCACTCCATCAAGCGTTCATCGGCCATATTGCCTGGTACCTCATCGTCGAGTGAGCTCCCCGAATTTCCTTCGCGATTAATATATCACTCATTCCATTCGCAGTAACGCTGGAAGCCTCCTTGTACTTCTCAACCCCCCAGTATGGTAAGTCCCTCGATCACCGCTCATGAGTATCACAATATGTGCCTGACTGACTCTTCTTCCCAGGACCCTTAGTGTGAGCACATTGCGTGGTTCCATTCCTTGATCTCCCCTGACCGCCCTTAAATTCATAGGTACAAACTCTACTAGGCGTGAGTGGACTAAGTATGAATCTTGTGTTGCACATGTGAAACAAATCGCTCTTTTCCAGGCGTTCGTTGGGTTAATCGTAAAAACGTAATCATTTCCCACCTTTGTCACCTGAGCCTAGCGCTGATGGTTTTTCAAAGATGTTTCGGGTTGCGTGTCTGGAAATGTGAGAGTTGATCCTACCTCTGCTGGAAGAAGTTCCTCAATTAGATCGTCTAGTCTCCAAGGGAAACTTTCTGGTCACAGGCCTTATCGTGCGTCAGCTTCTCACTTCTCTTTCGAGGGACTTTGTTGACATGCCGTGCGTAGTTGGGCATGGCTGCTGCCCAGTTTGGTACGTTCTCTGTTCGTCGGCACAAACCCTTGTCGTCTTGACTTACAATCGGTTAAACTCGTTTATAGCAACGGCTGTTGGTACGGGCATTCTTCATGATAACACGACTTACGCTAACTATCCTGTCATAGTGTTCACGATCAGATCGTAGGCCACCTTTCTGCCGGAATACTGCCGCGATGACTAACGTTCAAATTCCTACTAGCTTCCACCTTCGTTTGGGTCAAGCAAACGAGATCACGGTACGCATTCGAGCTCGCGTCCTTGATCCGAGTTTGTGTTAATAAGGATTCATAGACGCTCGCTACCACTGCCTTATCTCTAGGCGTCGCAACTGATCTATTTACTGCCGCATCACTCTCCTTCTTCCTTCACAAAATGAGGACAGGATACAAAAGGTATGTGTGTGCGTGCCGTCTTGTTTTCTCGAAGTTCAACTCCGACTCCGACAGGTCCGATACGTTAATCAACCGTCTCACCATATACTCCGTCAATACAGGCATGTTAACGAGGTAAACATCATTAAGGTCTCTTTGTAGCCACATGTTTCTGAAAAAAAATATTATAACAGCGTTTTCAGTGCTTCAGTACTGGTAACGGTAGGCTTCCCAATCCAAATGTTTCCGCTACGCTGGTGCTTACAGACCTTACAGTATAATACGATGCCAGACAATCTCATTTTTATCACGCTTTACTTCATTCTGAGTAAACGTATGCCTCTCCGTATATATGAGTGAATTTCGGCTAACCAATTTTTGGTTTAGTGTACGCAAACTCATGCCTCGCGACGTATGTTTCTCCAACGCGGTCAGATGATACTGGTGCTGACATAGATTCCAGGCTCAACACGAGGCGATTCGTTCGTGGGAGGGGTACTGATCGCGAGGAGGCGACAATACCAACATTCGTCATGGTCGCCAACACCATCCATCGCCCAGCTCCACAGTATTCGCAAAGAGACCTGGAACGAGACCTGGAACGAGACCTAGAAAGAGTGGAGCTGCATAAGCCTGAGGTCGATTCGTATGACAGCGTGGACCAACAAAAAGTGTCTGTAGCCCCGGATTCAGACAAGGTACACTATTCTGCTGTATTAATACCATTCTCTGTCTCTTGGTCTTGGCTGACCTGGCGGCCGTACAGATACCTCACTATGTGGAAGTGGAAGCGTGGTAGAATGCTACGCGTCTTCGATCTTTCTTTGCCCCGCTGAGAGATGCGCGGTTTGTATTACCATTTGTATATGTGCTGATCATAATCCCCATCCGTTGGATGGGACTTTGAAACCTCATGTAGTATATATCGTACATCCTACATCCCGGGAGACCCGTATACTCACACTCGTTGATCTCATTTCGTTTCCTTTTGGGCGCACTCGACATACCTTCGGCTTACAAACTTACAAAAACGCGGATGCTGTACATGTTATTATTTTCGTATATTTTTCGGCGTTATCTCCATCTTCTATCACCTTCTCTTTGACTCTCAGGCTTTACCCTCATATACCAAGCAATTGAACTATACACGCTGCGCGCGAAATGACATCTGAAACCGTGGCGTTCTTGGAAAAGGCTTTTTGCCAGAACGACGAATCTTATCGCCGGGTCCGTGGGCGCTGAACGCTGCCGTGTACAGTAATGCGCGGCCGTCACGGTGCCTGGCGCAACTGGCTTAACATTACTGTACGGTATACCAACACCCCCACTATGCACGAATTGGATCGCAGGCCAGCGAGCAAGTTCTGTTCTCATCATTTATCAAAAATTTTCTACATCTGATTCAAATACTACTGTACATATTGGTCGAAAGGCGATTTCCTGAAGCCCACTGATCCGAGTCATGTCCACAATTCTATCAGGGATTTTTTTGTACTTGTATGCGCCCATAGCCCATCAACCCTAGAAGATCTCATGTACCGGTACTCGTACAAGACATGGGAACGACCATCTACGTTTCGTACGTTAATGTTTGTGGCAGATCAGAATGGAAGCTGTGACTGCTCTTCTATTCGGAAATTCCAGAATCCAGCACGAGGATCCCCAAAACCTTGCCCTACCGGCCGGGGCCCTCAAAAGCTAAAAAACTAAAGGGTTCCCACATCCCTGAATCCATACCACTCCGTGATTCGGAGTACTTACGTCGAATGAATTTCATTAACGCTGACTTGTAGACGGAGAGCATCAGAAAGTCCTAATCTTCATTCTGATGTGACACTAGCGGACTTGAGGTTTTTGGTGGTGGATGGCTCTCAAAGAACGGTGTTAGAAGCAGCAAAACTTTGTCTCCAGGCACCATGTTATGCAAGCTCTCCAACAAACTCGATCACATTGACAGTCTTACTCATCCACTGATTGTCCCTTACAGGGTATCATCGTCCCTACAGGGTGTCTGTGTACCTCAGCAAGTTTCAGACATTGAAACTTGAACATGTCTCATCGGTGCACATGTAGTGATTCTGCACTACAACCTTCAAAAGAAAAACACTCCAACATTGATCTGCCCTGGCCCATCTTGGGTTTCGGGGAAGGGGATCATGCGAGCCTGTTGGACGCCATAAAGCCTTATAAGCCAGTACGGTCCTTGGGGGCTGGTACGAAACTTCTGTGGAGCCAAAAACATAGTTGCCGTGTTTCCCTTCGAAGCCCGATGAGGCGAACTGATTGAGCGCGTAAGAAAGAAGTCCGCGGGCGGGGGCGAGAACGTTCTGGAGGGAAGGGGGGAGAGTGGGACGACTTCGCTTCTATGTTTCTGTTTCCACTTCTGTGCGACACTCGGCGCGGCGATGGGCGATGTATCAGCGCAACCAGTACGAGTATCGTATGGATTTCGTAGCATGCTTTGTGATGGAAGGAACTAACTCTCTGTGGCGCACCGGCGAACACCCACGCGTGATGTGATGCAGATGGGATGAAAATTGGCGCTTCTCGGCCCTCCACGAAAATGCATCACGTGGCGCAGGAAAATTGAACTGTAGGTGGCGGGAAGGACCGGGTCGGCGGGAAAGACCGGGTCGGCCTCGGACGAATGCATGCACGGCCTCAATCAGCCACCATCTGATGGAGGGTCTTTTTTGCGGGTGTGAAGGCTATTGCCTCAGCTACAAGGACAAGGGTCGCTCGCATCCGAGTCCGTGTACTGTACCTGGATGGGATTACTGTAACACAATCCTCTCATACACCAACGAACGCCGTGTTTGTGCAAGCACTGCTGAGCATACTAAAACTTTTTAAGTACGTTTTTCACATGCCACCTGCTTGCCGATCTGACCCATACAGTACGACGTGCTGAGGGAACGTCAGGACATACGGTAATATATGGAATAGGTACTCACAATTGCCCGCTGTGACCGATGTCAGCAGACGATGTCCTGACTAGACAGTAAGGATCACGATTCAATGCAGCTGATGAAGACGTCATACGATGCACAAGGGAGAAGACCCGACAAACGGGGGAAGTTTCCAAAGACGAGTGTACGATGACGCGCTCGGCACACTACTGTAGTACTCAGACTGTGTATCTACCACTAGTACTGGTATGATCCCAAGGTGGTGACAGCGTGTAACTTACAAACGGTATACCGTATATGCATCCTTTTCCAAACGGAGCAGAGCGTGAAGGTCCTGAAGGGTGGCTCAAAACCTTACCCAGTCGGAAACGGTTGCCTAGCAACCTTCCCTTGTGGGGGTTCTGCTGTGACTACGGTGGAGGATGGGATCTTACTATTCCTAGTTCTAGGCCATCCCATCTAGCGACGTAGAGATAAGAATCTCCGTGACAGTGTCTGACTTGGACGATTCCTTTGTTTCAAGTTTCAGAACTTTGAAAAAAAATTGAAACGAAACGAAATACGTACAACATTCTTTAATCGCAACATACCAGTATCCAACTCAGGGTCACGAATTACAAAGATACAATAGTCTATTGACTAGGAGTCGAGATTTGTTCGGGATCATGTCGAGGCCTGCCGCAGTCGCAGTACATCCAGGTTGACCGCGATGGTGGATCCACCATCGCAGCAGACGCGCGGCGCAATGATGACTGGCAACTCCGGGTTGGACAAGTGGTGGGGAAAGGGCGAAAGGCCGCCCCGCCAATTTTTTATCTAACTTATCAGCACAACTTTCATTTGCCGACTAGAATCACTCCCTCTCCAGAATCCATTATCAATTGAGGTCCTCGTCACGGTATTCTCATATATTCCATTCCATGATCTATTCTCCACGTCTAACTCATTCGGACGTCACAATCCCCGCAGGGCTCGACAAAGATACCCCAGTTTCGATGGCGGCGGCTTCGTTATCGGGCCCAGGGTTCCTTTGGAGTTCCTTGTGAGGCATTTCCTCCAGCCAAGAGATTGAAATTGAAGCTCGCCGTTAGAGAAGCGTGCATCAAGGCAGTGCAAGCGACGCCGTGCGGGGTAGCTCTTTAATAACTGCTCTTTTTGGGACCCTTTACTTACCGAATCTTCCATTAGGAAAATTATCCCGTGGGCGCGGGGAAAGTGATCTCCAGTTAAATTACATCTCATCTAATTATAGGTATCATGATGTCTCATTTCTTTCTGACGCGGGACATAATCAGTCATTGACAATACGAAAAGGAGATGGAGATATATGGTATTCAAGGTTGATTCGGCGCTTTAGACGAGACAGGTGGTTTGGTTACCTGTATAGGGGGAACGCCCGTATACCGACTGCTACGATGATCATGTGTTAATCCAAGCAGGATACGACAGAGGGTATCCGGAACAAGGACGAGATGGCACACAAGTTTTCATGCAAACAAAAAGGAGGATATATACTTGCACTGCTCTTCACACGAGCGTCTATGCGCCTTGTCAATCCTAACGCCGACAGCGCGGCATACGGGACAGTTCACTTCAACCAATCCGCCCGTACGCTCACGCTCGCCTTCACTATCAGGCCTTATCCCGCGACACGCTCCGCACTCGTTAGATACGCGGGGCGGAACGTGTCTGCATACAGACAAGCCATCACTGAGCGAGTTGATGACAGCTCGTGCAAGATCTGATGTCGGCTCCGGATCATCATCCGATGGACTAAGTCCGCAAGGCATGTCATCACAGCACCCCTTATCGCATTCGCCTTGCTCGACTCGAACCGTTGGCGCAGTGTCAGGCCGGGTGGGTGTACTAGTAGGGCTGCCATGGCCGTTTTGGCGCGGCGGGCTGTGGTGCGGTTGCGGTCGTAGGAGTGGCGGTTCCGGGGCTTGCGGTCGCGGTCGCGGGTGGCGGGAAGCCACCTAATGCAGACCAGAACTATGACTCGTCTGGCATCCGGACAAACTGAGGAAGCTGGAACTGGAACAGACCAGGGAAACGCGGCATGCCATTCGTGTTCTGTTGGCCGTCTTCTGGTGGTGGCTGATTACCCTGAACTAGCAAGGGAGGCTGTGCTTGAGCCTGACGTTGTAACGGGACTTGGGGTGGGGCGGGGCCCTCTTGTGCAGGAGCACTGTTCGGAAACGGGTGCATGCGGGGCTGTGTATGAGGGGTGAAACGACATCGGAGATTGTGGAAGGTACGCTGAAATGCTACGTGTGGAAAGTGGTCCGGTGTCCGTGCATCCTTTCCCACTCGTGGAAGAGCATTCGCTACCCTCTCCAACGGCCGCGCTCTCAGAGAACGCGACGTCGCAATCAATCCAAATGTCAGCCGCGGGGTTGAAGAGTGGATACGTGAAGAAGATTTGCGAGTAGGAGGTCGTCTGGTACAAGAAGAGCACTATGAACGGCGGACGTCGCTCGCAGAGGATTGTGCAGAAGATAAGGTCGATTTAGGGGAAGTAGGGTGTGCGTCGCTGGTGCTCTAGTGTATGCTAAGACGCGCATCTGGTCACGCCAGGGACGTGAGTAAGGTAGAATGGACGCAAAATAAATGTTATCTCACGTCGATAGTGAATTTCCCGCTGCGTGTCTTGCTTCACTGTCTGACCAAATGTATCCTGGTACACGAACTTGAAGTATTCCGTGACAACGTCTATCTCAGCCCGCGTCATGTCCATCACAATAATAGATGTGTCGTCGCAGCTATGATTGTGCATACCCCGCAGGAGCATAAGATCGGGTAGCGGGATCAAGTGTTAGTCCCAGGATAGCCGCGTATAACCCATGCTACACACCATTGTGAATACGACTCGCATCATGAAGAACCTTCGGTGTTGCATGGAGCTATATGGAGCGATGGTGGTACACATGCGTCGTCCATGTACGATCGAGGGGTATAAGCCGTGCTGTGTCTACTGTGCGCAGATGTTCTCCGAGACAAAGTCGCCTTTGGTCCGAGCAAGGTGTTGTTCTCCTCGTTGGAGACCATGCAATGCGGAGTGCCTGCACTTGCGCACACGCATAAACCAGTCCCAGTACGCGTCATGGTGATACTCGAGTCATTTGTCGATGGGCACCACGTTGGTCGCATCGTGGTAAAGAGCTTTGAGTTCTATCATGGAAATTATCGGGGGTTGTATTGGGGATAATTGGGGAGGAAAAGCAGGATTTTTTGGTGCGCATTGTCGAGGGATGGAATTGGGTGGCGGTGTAGAAATCAGGCAAAAAAAAAGGTGTCCAATCCAACGGGAAGTCATGAGAACAACACCTCGCGTTACCGAGCCACAGCGCATTGGTCGTTAATGGGCATCACGTCCATCATCCTGAGGCCGACGTATGTTGTAAGGATTCATAGCGTCAAACGCGTCTAGTTGGGTTCACTGCGGCGCTTTAGGTATGTCAAGCGTTGGTTGTTGGATGAGCCCGATGAGCAATGCCAGCTGTCGTATCATGGCCATTGATCGCGAAGAGGAGATCGATGCAGAGGGTACCTATCTTGCCGTTGGGCATTTTTTTTGCAATGGCAAGACAAACGCTAGAAGAAGATCCTGACCCTGTTCTTGGTTGGCCTTGCCAGTACATCTCGGCTGGAATGGACTCATTGTCGTCCTCAGCACTCTCGCGCTGTCTAGCCCCTCCTGACGTCTCTCAGCCCTCATAACAGGGCAGTACTGGTTCCCTAAGATACTCGCCATTTGTCGTTTTCGAGGTTTGATAGTTCCAATGACGCGCGATCCATCAATTAATATTATTGTCTCTGTTCTCATCGTCGATTTTCCGCATTCTCAGTATGAGTATGCAAGTCTCATTGAACATGGCCTCGCTTTGAACATCAACTCATCTCCGAGGGTTTGGGGGTCGTCCGATCAGTTTACAAGTAGTGAGCTGGCATTGGGTACTCGGCAACGACTTTGGTATTCTCACGTCTGTCAAACCTAATACCATCACCCACTACCTGCACATTCTCCCCCTCTCCTTGTTATCCCCATGGTCGTATGCAATCAAACAGCTGGCCCTTCGACCGATAACTTCACTGCAATATTCAATGCTGCTTCGAAGGAGTACGAGAGATTGACAGGAAAGCGTCTCAACACCCATCCCCTTGCCACCCAACTTGACGCCTGCAACAATCCCGACGATGTTTCGGACGTTCTTCGAATCCAAGCGCAAGCTTTCAGTAAATTTCGTCAAGGCGATGAGAGATTGATGGCGTGGTTGGATCCAACGATAAATATCCTATTCACATTTTCAGCCACGCTTGGAGAAGGGATCGGACTGGTGAGAAACCTCGTTCATTTGTACATGACTGTTCTCCGACGTCCCGATTTTAGCCATTCTCACCTGCCAAAACGATTTTTACCGGGATCGGTGTTCTTCTCGGAGTAAGCCTTTCGCCACTCTCTTATGGCAGTTTTGCATGATATCCATTCATAGGCTGTGAGAGATGTTGTGACAAGCCATGATACTCTCATCCACCTCTTCGAGCGGATCCACTTCTTCCTCCAACGTCTGAAGAGTTACACGGGGATGCCATTGATGCAGGAATCGAGGGAGTTACTCGGAAAGATCATGGCACAGTTACTTTCGATTCTCGCACTTTCGACCAAGGCTATGACGGACAGCAGAATCAGTGAGTTGATTCGGTTGCTGTGCTTCTCCTCGGCTGATTATGGATCAGAAAAGTTTCTGAAGAAACTTGCGGGAAGGAAAGACGTGGAGGATGCGGTTTTACGATTAGATATGCTCACGAAGGAGGAGAGTTTAATGGTGATGGCGAAGAACCTGGAGGTTACACAGCAAATTGATGGCGTCGTCCATGTTGTCGATGAGAACGTTAAAGCAACCAAGGTGCTCACGGAAGACATTGAGGCTCTTGTCAAAGACATCGATGACAATGTGAAGGAGATTCAGGGGTTCGCCCGAAATGTTGACAGTGGTACGCAACTTTTTCCATCCATCTTCGCGCACTTACTGACCTTTTATCTTGTCTCAACACAGTTAAACGTTTGTCGCTCTCTGACACTCCCTTGTTCACTGTCAAAGATGACACTTGCTCACAAGGAACCAGACACAGGAGAAACTCCGATCATGGCTCTCTCCTCCTGATCCCTCCGTCAATCATAATACTGCATCCAAAACCCAACACGGTGGGACAGCAAAGTGGTTTATCCAAGGCAGCACATTCGAGGATTGGAAGAAGAACGGCACCCTATTATGGATCCGTGGAAATCGTATGATTCCTTCGCCCTTCTAACCTTCCTATCTATTATCTTATTCTCCGGTTTCGCAGCGGGCGCAGGAAAAAGCATTCTGTGGTGCGTGCTTTCTCGCCTGCCTCGGATAGAATATTTATATTTTTGATAAGCTCGGCAATTATTGAGGATGTCAAGGACACGCGAGAAGACAAGTCGGCATTGATTGCGTACTATTACTTTGACTATAAGGATGCCTCCAAGCGCAGCCTCCGTGGTCTCTTGAGATCCCTTCTCTTCCAACTTGGTGACCATTCCGACTGTTGCCAGGATGTTCTTTACAATTTGTACGCCTCATGTCGTGATGGCTCCGAACAGCCCAGCGATGCCACCCTTGCAAATTGTCTTCAAGGCATACTGGAACTCCCAGGACAACTTCCCACCTTTCTTATCGTAGATGCTCTGGACGAGTGTCCAAATACCACCGGAACTCCCTCTGCTCGTGAAGAGGTCCTCGAATTTTTGGAGGATCTAGTTGGGTCGAGCCATCCGAATCTGTTCATTTGCATCACGAGTCGCCCTGAGCAAGACATACAGACGGTCCTCAATCCTTTGACATCTGCATCTTGGCTTGTGTCTCTTCACGAGGAAGGCGGCCAAAGGGAGGACATTCAGAGCTATGTCCGCTCGTTTGTTCACAAGGATAGAGCAATGCGGAGATGGAGAGTGGAGGACAGGGAACTCGTAATTACGACACTGTCAGAACGAGCTGGGGGAATGTGAGGTACCTCTGTTACAGTGCCCTGTTAGTGTTGCTCATAAATGGACCTTGGACAGGTTCCGTTGGGTGTTTTGCCAGCTAGACACCCTTCGTCGATGTATGCCTTCGAGTATTCGCAAGGCTCTGAACGAGCTGCCGACGACCCTGGACGAGACGTACGAATGTGCATTAGAAGGGATCCCTAAAGAGAAGCAGATACATGCACGTCACCTTTTCCAATGTTTGCTTGTCGCCATTCGACCGCTTAATGTTGAAGAACTAGCGGAATTATTTGCGATTGAGTTTGAGCAAGATATGGCACCTAGCTTCGAAGAAGGCTGGAGACCTGTGAACGCAGAGGATGCTGTTCTCTCGGCTTGTTCCACTTTAATCACCGTTATCAAGAACAAGGGTTCGAAAGTCGTTCAGTTTTCACACTTTTCAGTCAAGGAGTTCTTGACTTCTGATCGCCTTCGAACCTCGGAGATCGGGAACATCCGCCCCTATCACATTCCCCTGGATTCGGCTCACACGATTCTCGCGCGAGCATGCCTCACAGTGCTGCTGCAGTTGGGTGAGGACGTGGACAAGGAGCGGCTTGAAACGTTTCCTCTGGCATTTTATGCTGCGAAATACTGGGTTGATCATGCCAAGTATGAGGACGTAGCGTCGCAAATTCAAGATGCTACGGAGCAGTTATTTGACCCAAGCAAGCCATATCTTGCGGCATGGACTTGGATACACGATATAGATTCGTACTGGATTCGAAAAACCATCCGCAGTCTCGAAGATCGACCGAAGCGGCCCAACGCAACCGCATTGTACTACGCGATGCTATGTGGGTTCAGTGGGTTGGCCAACTACCTCATCCTCACGCACGGAGAATATGTCAATGCTAATTGTGGCGAACGCGGAAGTCCCTTACATGCAGCATCGTACGGGGGCAACCTTGATGCTGTACGTCTATTGCTTACTCACGGAGCCGACTTGAATGCGACCAATGAGCGCAAGAGGACTCCCCTGTGCTCAGCGTATGATGGTGGAGATTTGAATGTCATGCGGTTGTTGCTAGAGCACGGAGCACATGTGGACGCATACTACGATTTCGACGGACTTTTATTGCACGAGGCTTCGTTCAGCGGACGAGGAGATGTCGTACACCTGCTACTACAGCACAACGCCGATGTGAATGCCAAAAACGACTCAGAGGGGACGCCGTTACACGAGGCATCGCGGATGGGACAAGCGACGGTCCCCCACCTTCTTTTAGAACATGGGGCTAGCATCAACGCTCTGGACCATGTCCACGCAACTCCTTTGCACGACGCATCGGCGAACAACCAACTCGCAGTCGTGCGAGTACTACTTGGACACGGAGCGGACGTGCACATACGTGGATCAGGAAATCGGACCCCATTCCAGGTGGCTACATTGGAAGGACATGTCGAAATTGCGCAGTTGTTACTAGAGCATGGTGCAGGAATAGAATAACAGGGCTGGATGACGGTGAGCCATCGTAGGCTCACAATGTATTCCACCTCCTAACCTAATTACTGAGAAGAGGGTATTTTGGATACTGTACTGGTAATATACATGTGGTCTTGAATCCGTTTGGCTCGTCCAAATGTTGTTCGTTGATGATCTAGCAAACATCGTTCCCACTGGCGGATGCCAACTTGAATATATTTGAATATATGGCAATTCAGCTCACCTGGCGGAGTCTGCATTCTAGGTGTCCAGCACTGCGATGACTGTCGGCAAAATCTCGCATCCCCGTCATTCAGCATCAAAGCATACATGTCCGTGTTGCCGTCAACCACTGGCATGCGTGGGCCGTTCCTCTTCAGAAGCGATGTCTTTTGTACCGCGGTATCGACAGATCGTACAGAGTAAAAGGATTCTCCAGGATTTGTGATTCCTTAATTAGAATGTGCGTCTTAGCTGTCTATACATAGTTGTCCTTGGCCGGATACGGGAGATTTCCTGATGTAAGCTGCCAAAGCAGTCGGACAACTGGGCCTTCCGATTGGCTACAAGCGACGATCGTGATTGGTTCGATCAAGCGAACCTGCGTTCTCATTGGCTGTCAGGTTCGGTGAATTGATCGCGTGTAAAGCTCTCTGTCGATCTTCCTCAATGTATCATGTCGACTATGGTCACTTGAAACAGGTCCGCACACTGTCTCGCGAGGCACGTGAAGCGTTGATGCAGGAAGACAAACCTAGGCGTCGTCGACCTCGGTTACAACCTGCTACCGTTACACAACATCTTAACACCACACACGATGTGATCATGCAATAGCAGCATCCTATGTCGTCAGCACCACTTCAAGGGATGTACTAGGTGTAGAGGTAGACGCCGATCGAATCAGGTACGCGTCTCTGCTTTCTCACACACCTCCATTACTTAGTTAACGTGCTCTTCCATGCTGTGTTCGGTTTCGCGTCCGACGTTGCCCGTGATCACCAGAAGTGTGTCCGCACACTGTCTCGCAGAGGACGTGAAGCGGTGATGCAGGAAGACGAGCCTAGGCACCAACAACCTCGGTTACAACCTGCTACCATTACACAACGTCTTAACACCACATGCCATGCGATCATGGAACAGCACCATCCCACGTCACCACCACGACTTCAGGAACTGGCTGCAGGTGCATAGGTGGATGCGGCTCGAGTTAGGTACGTCTGTCCTTTCTCACACAGACCTGTTACTCAATTAACGTGCTCTTCCCCGCCGGGTTCAGATCCGCGTCCGACATCAACGGTGATCACAGGAAGCGTGGTGCTAAACATGCGACGCATCGTGTCTTACAAGTAGAGATTCTCGGAGGCAAACACAACCGTGACAGCGAGCTCGCATTCATCCCTCGCATCACACTCATCCCTTCTTGCCAGCTTGGTTTCAACTTTCGCCTTCGCCGACGTCAATTTCCCGTTCGCTTACAATCTGTTCGACACATCGGACACGACTTACAAGACAGTTTTCTCATGGACAACTCCACGTCGCCCTTTCCCGTGCCATGTCGTGTCAACGCGTGAAAATTCTCCTTCCCTCTACCACTAAAGAATGTCGGGTTCACAATGTCGTGTACAGCGAAACATTCACCGCCACGTAATCCGCTTCCCCGTTTGCTGCCTGTTTATTACAACTGTGAATGAAGGTTGCGAAAGCCGTCCCGGCCATCGAACTCGGCGCTTCAGACTGTGCCACGTCTCAAGAATCGGAAGAGCACGCCAGTACTTACAATCACGTTTTCGGCGACATCACCAGGGTCTGTCATTCTCTTCCACATCCCACCAAGTTCTTACATTCGGTTACAGCTCATTGACGCCACGTACAACAACGTTCGGCATCAATCCTACATCAGTTTCTCTGGTGTGACGTCAAATTCCAACCCCTCCGAGGGGTGTTTTGACCATGCAATATACACACGGGAATCAAAGTCTGTGTCGTTCAACACCATTCCTTTCTGTCACTCACGCATCAGCGTCATCTTCAACTACCTCACAGACACGATTTAAGTTCAAATTCGATGTCTCTTCCCCCCCAACACACCCGACACGTCTAGCACCAGCCCCTCATCATCTCCGAATGAAAAAAACTACGAGATTGAAAGGAAAGCGTACGCGTGATAGGTAAAAGGCATGAAATTTGGTTCGAAATGTGTGCATAATCATGTAATGTAACATATGTTTTGTCGTGTAAAAGAGCTCCGATGACACATGTATGTACTGAATTCACCACTGACATGTAAAACAATTGTTCTAATGTTAATATGATCTTGCCATCTGCACAGCCCCCAGCTGCTCGAAGTACACGCCACCTGTGCATCGCACAGGCAAGCGCTAGTTGTGTTCTGTGCCGAAGCAACGACGATATCCCTAGCTTCCGGAAAACCTGGGACGTTGGCATAGAGAACTACATGAGAAATTCTGATTCTTTGATCAAAAAGTGTAATTGTAGGTCAGAGACATATTGGTCCAACAAAAGTTCATTAGTACCATATGATACTACGCGTTCAAACTACCATCTTGTCCGCCATCGGAAAGCAATGCATTTCTGCTGCCTTGTCCGGCGCCGGAATTGCCTGTCGCACCTGAGCCTCAGGGGATTCAAACGATGAGCCGAGAGACAGGAAGTGGTTTTCTTTTTCTGACTTCTGCCTGGGGCCCCTCGTACAACGATCAGTCAGGTGCATTGAGTAAAAATAATGAACACACCGATTAACCACATAGCGTTTCGGTACGGACTCGCACTTTCGCTTTCTTGGTCCGTGAATAGCTTCCAGCTGGTTCAACTCTGGCCTTGCTCTAGGATTAACGTCGAGAAGTCGCCAGGCGAAAGCCCGTAGCCTTGCCTTTTGTGCGCCCTCATAGGTGGGAAAATACTTTGTGAAGTACTCAATCATTTGCCCACAAGCCCACCGATCAGCTCGGATTGGGCTATACCGCTGGATCGGCCCATCTCTAGATCCAAGCTCAGGAGCGATCCATGGCGGCGTCCCACACCAGCCTTCCGTCATTGTTTCCTCGCCTTCAACGGACAAGGCCAGGTCCAGGTCAATAATGAACAGCCGTGGCGACACTTTCGACTCGGATTTGGTATCGACGACTACGTTCCCGGGTTTGAGGTCACAGTGCGCCACATTGTGCTGATGCAAAAAGGCCACGCCTTCGATGAATTGAAGACATAGCGACACAACGTCATCAGGACGGTCACGGAATCCCAAAACCTCATCAAGTGGAGATTTCCAGGGCAACACGATAATCGTTTTTTCGATACTGAGGTCGATGACGTCAAGTAACGGTATAGTATGGTTGGATGACGCCTTGATACCGTCAAAATAGTGCAACAATCGGCGCTCGTTTGAGCCAACAATTGTCTTGAGGACAACGAGAACACCACTTCGTGAGGTCGCTTGGCACATCGTGGGTTTGAGCTTCAATGAACCACTGGTCAGACCAAATATCTTGTGCAGCGGCGTGAATTACGACTTACAGGAGTCAGTAGCGTGAGTTCCTCTGATATCGGCTGAGTGGGTGTATATCCCGCTCTCGTAACCTCTCTCTCAATTGATGGATGGTCAAAACTATCTTCTTCCCCCCCTTCAGCCGGTGTATCGGGACTACGCTTGGATTTCTTTACGGACTTCCTTTGGTTGTCTTCATGTCTCCGCTTTGTATGTGATAATGTTGGATACTTTTTTCGGTCCACCGACTGCTTCGCTTCTGCCAACCGAGTTTCAGGTCGATGCAGACGAATATTGTCAGCTTCTGCAGCAGAAAAAAAGTTGTACATTTGAAAGATAAACTCAAACGCGGCTTGAGGAACCGTCAAATCGAAAATTTTGGTGACATATTCAACCTTGAAAAGTATTGTATTAGCCATGGCGATTCTGTCAAAACCAGTTGAACACTACCTCGACGAATTCTACGTCAGGCTGGCAGAGAATGTGCTGATGGGCCTTAAATTCCTTGTCGATGTAAATGGCCATTATAACAATCGGTTTATCCGATGTCGAGGCCCGCAGCCAGTTGCCTATTCGAGAAATACAGGCTGCTTGTAAAAGCATGCGAAACTCGTCACTCCCGTTGGGTTTGGAGTTGACTTCGAGGATGATGTGCGGAAAGCTCTTGATAGTCATGTGGAAATCGTTGTGGGGAGTATACTTCATTTTTGTGTCACAACCATTTGCATCAATCACAAGGTGAAAAGGTAGTCCCAAACGACTGTAACATCGGATTAAGTAACATAAACGCGATGACGTGAAACACCATTTACTGACAATGCACATTTGACGCTTGGGATCGATCGAACTGCCAAGAATTCCATGAGGAGGGAACGTACTTGCGATTCTTTACTCTCTTCATAATTTGCTTTGTTTTTTAACTGCCGGCCGTAGAGGACACTAATATAGTGGAAGAGTTCATTTTCTGTTACTGGGTCCCGTTCCCATATGTTGGTTTCTGCTGGGAGCGGGGTGACTCTCTCGAAATATGTGTCCAAAGACGGTAGAGGGATCCTCGAACGGGACTGCACAAAGTCCCGGAATAGCGTATATGCCTGGAACAACGAAAATCAGATGGTCTACAACAGTGGAGTACTGCACGTACATCAGTAGCATTGTCGATATAGCGCTTCTTCTCCAGACGTTCCTGAAACTCTTGAAGGACTTGAGAAGATCCAACTCTGATATCACTGTAGTACAGATCGTCTTCACAGAGGCGATCCCAGCGTCCCAAACCCTGAAGCTTTATTGTCAAACCAGTGCTATTCGTTGTTGGAACCATCACGCTTCGTGCAATCGATGGGGCTAGAGGTCCGACGGTAGCCAGCACAAGCAGGCGGAGAAGATGGGAATGGGTTTATGGAAACAAGAGCACGAGATTAACGGAATGGTACGGAGTATTCACATCTTGCCACTTACCCGAACCACGAAATTGAACAAAAACGTGCAGCTGAATGGCAGTTGCACCTCGACCTTGAGTTTGGAAGACCTCCGCAACTGAATTAACCGGATCCAGCTTTGCACCGAAGGTCGAAATATCTGGCCCGGCTGTCCGCATACGTTCGGCAAGGGTATCGGACGGCATGACAGGGATGAGCATCTCAGGCTGAAGTGGCGTGAACCCATGGTATCAGAACCATGAGAAATAACACACCTTCCAGAGAGTGAGACGACTAGCATCGACCGTTCGAAGGATGTTCATATTCTCTTCCTTGATTATTTTCTTCACCATGTCAATGGACGATGTCGGTGAGGCGGTGACAGAAAAGGGGGTGTCTTCTCCGTCGATAAGACACCAAAGTGTAAAATTTGGTTCACCAGACATCTCTATTGCAGTCACAGACGTGGGTGTGCATGGGTTGGAGTACTGTATACGGGTGGTACAACCTAAGCACACGTTCGTGGGAGTGGAGAAAGAAAAGGGTAGTGCGGCGATGGCAATTTAACAGCTATCAACAAGTATCAACAAACCGACGCCGTTGGCTTTTTGTCTGGCCGACCTATTGACAAAATATCTTGCATGATTTTTAGTACACTAAATAGTCACTCTCGCCGCATCGGCTCTTTTTCAGACCCTGTAAATACCCACTGGGTGTCACTGTGATTTTTAGGGAGCCCAATCTGAAGAAGCCAGTTAAGCTGGCCCCACTTATTGACAAAATGTCACCCTCGCACTGCTCAAATTCAAACTCCGGTCATGCTGATGGACGCTTGGATGGACGCGTTCAACAATGAGAGGAGGACACATCCTTATCTCCAATGCTTGCATAGTCTAATATAGTGTTACAATTTATGAGCGTGTGTTTCTCTATCACACCGTCTAAAGTGTTGAAAACCCACGTCCTGTATGTCTTCCGATGACAAGCCACCCGAGCAGTCAAAGGGAGCCAGCACGTGATCGGTAGGTTTTTCGCGTTCTTGGGTGGTCTTCTACATCGCTTCGGAGGATGGGAATAGCCACGCACGCGCTATCTAGGAATCGGTCGGCGATGGGTGGTGTAAGATGGACCGTAGATCGGATTCCCCAAGCAGCTCCTCATCAGTACGGGTGTCAACACTGAGGACGAGGTTCGCATGCTGCATTCTGGATTCTGGAAAGTGTAGATTTTCAACAGCGTTGCATCGACACATGATAGTACTCCTGGAAGTTATAACGGATGACAGACCCACATATACACCACTAAAACATCGACGATACTGATGCTATCTCGTCTACCCACATATCCCCTTCGGCACCACGTTCCAGCAACAGCTGTGCAACGTCGTGATGCCCATGGAAAGTAGCAACCTGGAATGGTGTCCGATCCTTCTCTCCCCGGATGTGCATATCCGCCCCATGATCAAGCAGTAGCCGCACGACCTCGAGATGTCCAAATTCCGATGCTAGACATAAGGGAGTATCCCTGCGCTTGGTTTGTGCATCCAAGGCAGCCCTATGCCTGAGGAGAAGCTGCGCGACTTTAAGATGTCCATTGCTCGATGCAATATGTAGGGGCATCATCTCTGATATAGTCTGCGTGTTCATGTCGGCCCCGTGATCGAGTAACAAACGAACAACGTCAGCGTATCCCCTTCGCGATGCTACAAAGAGCGGAGTCCTGTCATCATAACACTTGACATTTACGTCTTCTGCGTGCGTAATGATGAGGCGTTTCGCTAGTCCACTAAAACCGAGAGAAGCTGCATAATATAAGGGTGTTGCCTCGAGCGGCGGCGGTTGTTCAACACCAGTGCCTGTGAACCGACTGTGCTTCCTCTCCACATCGTACATCCAAATGCAAGCCCGAAGATGTGGCTTCATTGGATTGAATAGATGCTCCAATGCGTCTTCAATTTGCGATTCCACGTTCGCGAACTTGGTGTGATCGACCCAGTGTTCGGCAGCGTACCAAGCTAGAGGGAACGTCGCCACGCGCTTCTTATCCACCTTTTCGTCCAGCTGAAACAGGACTGCCAGGCAGGCCTGCCCCAGAAGCGTATGCGCCGGTTCCAGGGAAACGTAGTAGTTACAAATGTTGCTAATCTCCGACTTTTGGAGGCGGTCCGAGGTCAAAAATTCTTTGACCGAGAAGTGCGAAAATTGTACAATTTTCGAACCCTGGTCATCGATGATGGCGATAAGTGAGGAACATGCAGAGAGTACAGCATCTTCCGGATTTTCCGGTCGCCAACCCTCTACGAGATTAGTGATCTCGTTTGGGCCGAACTCGATTGCAAATATCTCTGCGAGTTCCTCGACCCGAAGTGGCTGAATCGCAGCAACAATAGATTGGAAAAGACGACGGGCATGCTGAGATTTCTCCTTGGGGATGCCTTGCAGCATCTGCTCATATGTGTCATCCAGGGTAATTGGCAACTCATTCAGAGCTTTCCGAATACTTGAGGGCATGCACCGGCGAAGGGTGTCAAGTTGGCAATATGCCCACCTAAACCTGACCGACATCATAAACCATAACTCAGTGCGCTGTAAAAGATAGGACTCACATCCCCTGAGCACGTTCCGACAGCACCCTGATAACAAGTTCCTTATCCTCTGTTCTCCATCTCCGCATTGCCCTATCATTCTGAACGCAAAAGCGGACGTAGCTGTTGATGTCCTCTCGTTGGCCGCCCTCTTCATGAAGGGAAACGCGACGCGATGGAGGTATTAATGGGTTAAGAGCGGCATTTATGTCTTGCTCGGGTCGACTGGTGATACAAACGAATAGATTGAAACGGTTCGACTTGACAAGGTCCTCCACAAAATCCAGAACCTTTTCACGGGCGGACGGGGTACCAGTGTTATTTGGACATTCGTCCAAGGCATCAATAATAATATAGGTTGGGAGTTGTCCTAAGAGATCGAGCATGCCCTTAAGACACTGTGAGAGCGCGGCTTCACTAGGCTGTTCGGAGCCATCACAACACGTTACGTATAATTGAGAAAGAAGATCCCAGCAACGATCCGAGTTGTCAACGAGTTGCAAGACAAGAGAGGTCAGCAGGCCTCGGACATCGCGTTTGGCAGCATCCTTGAAGTCGAAGTAATAGTATGCGACCAGAACTGATCTCGATTCTCGCATTTGCTTGACGTTCTCGATGATGGCCGAGCTTAACAACAGAATAAGCTTCAAGTTCCTACCATATGCACGAGAATAGTTGTGGAAATACGTACCAAAGAATACTTTTTCCCGACCCGGCTTTAAAACCGGAGAATCCATTAGCAGTCATGAAAAGATGACAAAGTGAGAGAAGCGTACGATTGCCACGGATCCACAACAGTGAACCGTTCTCCTTCCACTCATCAAATGTATTGCCCTGGAGAAACCACTTCGCTGTCCCCCCGTGCTGGGTACCACGTGCAGTATTATGATTGATGGAAGGGTTCGGAGGAGCGAGCCATTCTCGGAGCTTCTCTCGCGATTGGTTTCCTATGAACACATTTCAGCCCCAACGATCGATTATAATAGTGTCAGGGAGTAACGAACGTTGTAGTTCATTGATCGCTGTGATGGGAAAAGATCGGTACGTGAATGAGATTGAGAAGATGGACGCACTGTGTCTGGCTAGTTTGACATCATCATGAACGCTGCGCGTGCCCTCTTTAATCACGTCTACATTGGCGCGGACGTCGTACGTGACCTCCCTAACTTGCCTCATGTTGTCGTCGATACGGTGAGTTAGTTCTTGAGTCGCTTTCACATTGACATTAATATGGTGTGTTGACTCCAACGTTCTCGCCGCCGTCATCAGACTCTCCTCTTTTGTCAGCATATCCAATCTTTGGAGCGCATTCTCCACCTCCGCCTTTCCCACTAGCCTCTTCATAAATTTTTCTTGTGCCACAGTTAGCCAAGAGAATATCCATAGATCGGATAGACTAACTGATCCGCGTCTCCTTCATTGTCTTGGCTGAAAACGCGAGAATGGAGAGAATCTGGGCCATGATTTTCGCAAGCAACTCTGTCATCTCTGGCGTGAGAGAGACCGCCGTGTAATGGTTGAGACGTTGAAGAAAAAATTGAATGTGCTCAAATAGGTTCACGAGCGCTTCGTAGCTCGCAATGACATCCCTCACCACCTGGGTTGAATATTGGCAAACTCACATCAAAGAATGCGAGAAGGGCTGACCTCGAGAAGAACACCAATACCAGTGAAGACTGTTTTCGCGGGTGAGAAAGGCTAAGAAAGTAGGCGTCAGAGGAATGATATATCATAGATAGATTGGATACTCACCAGACCGACACCTTCTCCGAGGGTTCCTGAGAGGGTGAAGAGTATATTTACGACAGGAGTCAACCATGCAATCAACTTGTCATCGCCCTTGCGAAATTTATCGAAAGCCTGCGCTTGCCTTCGAAATACATTCAAGACGGATTCAGGGGAACTGAAGTTGTCAAGCGCGGCAGCGAGAGGATGTGTTCGTAGATCTTGTCCTATCAGGATCTTGTACTCTTTTGATGCTGCGTCGAGTATTGCAGTGAAGTTGGCGGCAGAAGGGCCGGTTGTCTGTATGTTCGCGGACATAGGGAAAGCTGGAGTGGGATCGTTGCGTGAAAAAATCGTAGGTCGTGAGGGCAACGGGAATAGCGCCGAGATAAAACGGGGGGGGGACAACCCTCATAGTTTCATTCTCTCAGATGCCCAGAATTACGACGCAACGTTGAGGCTCTCTTTCATAAACAACAGCTGCGCGAGACATGCAGCCATGAGTCTGGCACGCACCAATGCTAATCAGTTCTGAGTCCTCAAAGACTGCGTTTTGAAACATACCCCTTTGCGGCACTCATGGACACGTCTTTACTCATCATGCACGAAGCGACCGTATTTAAGTACCGGAGGACGATATTGGTTTAAAAGAGATACAGGAAAATCCATGCCAGTGTAGGAAGAGGGCCTGGCGACGTCAGTTGAGGAACAACATTTAGGACGTCAGGGCCTGGCGGCGGCGGGAAGCAGCGGGCGCTGCGCTGGGCAGACCGTGCTGTGCCTGCCCTCTGCCACTTTACATGGACACCTCTACGCTTTCCCTCATTCTCCTCTGACGCTCCGCTATACTGTGCCATTTCATAGCTCCTAGATGAATACTCTCCCCATAAAGTACATCTTTTTAAGGCCGATGATCGCCCCGGAGGCTAAGCCAACACTGTTCACGTCACTCAACCAGGAAAAGAGCCCGTCGACGTCGACACATACGTTGATATTTTCAAACATCCTTCCATCTGCATGCTAACGGGGGCTCTCTACGTGCAATCAGTGGATTTGTACGTGCCCAGCGTCCAGAACACCTCTACCCTAACTTGCAATTCACTTGTATTTTGTAGATTATCTTCAACCACCATGACGTGCCCCAATTTTCTCCGCTTCCTCGCGCTCCACAACCGCTCCGTCGACGTTATCAAGATACACACGACTTTCAGCGTCTCGTGCGATGACGGCGCGTTCGAATGGGCTAGCAATGGTCCGCGCAGCGTGTTTGGCTCGTTTCGACGCATATTTGACCTCGGTATATGGCGTATGCTGTTGGATATCATGCGTTTCAGCGTGTTCGCGGTATTCCTTGATAATTATGGTGACCTGGCCATCGCAGAGTATCTGCAGAGGGAAGGCTATTCATTTCGGTTCAGGGATGATGGCTTGATTGTGAGTTACCTCCTTTCATCTTTTCTTCTCATACCTCATTGGTTTTTCACGCTTCTCTGTGTTGTAGCCCCTGACAGCTGCGGCGTAGAGTGTTCTACCAGGTGTATGCGCCACCGACTTCCCCGTCCAAAACTCCAGTCCAATTTATGCACAACCACTATCTGTTGCAAATCACCGGAAAGCCTTATGGCTTACCATCAAAGGTGACAGGTGGGTGGGTTATGCAAGAACACCTATCAACACCAGTGCGCGCGGTTTGGTCAGGTGAAGGGAAGGTGACCCTCGAGACGGTCACAGGGAAGCGCGAAACGTACGACCACATTACTTTTGCGTGTCACTCAAACGATGCGCTGCGCATCCTCGACAGGCGGTGGCGCAGCGCTCGCGGAGCGAAGGGTCTTTCCTCTCTCTTGCCTACTTGGACATAATATGGGGCTGGGAGACGATCTTACCAGCTAATGCCGTATTCGCACCCCGTGTGGTCGTGCTGGAATTATATCACGCGGACAACCGTAGACGAGCAAGACAAGACGAAGGCAAACAGCCTTCAAGTATCCTTGTAAGTTTCGTCCTGGCTACCCTATCCAGCCCAGCCCATCAATCGCATCCTCACTCATCGCATTTCCTTCTTAACAGAACTCGGACATGTACGTCACAATACCCCCTCTCCTCTCGAGTACCGTTCCGTAAATCACTCACCGTCTAATATGAAAACGGGAACAGACTGGTTGAACGATCTTCAAAGTCTCCTGGGCCCGTCGTCCTCAGCGCTCTAGCGCGCAGTCTGGCCCCCGACGTCTCTCATCCCTGATATGCAACACCTACAGCCGCCTCCTTATTGCTTACGTAACAGGGCAGTACTGGTTCCCTAAGATACTCTGATATTTTTTTCTCTCGCCATTTGTCTGTCTCTGTCAGTTACGATGTTCATCAAAGCATACATGTCCGTGTTGTCGTCAACCATGCGTGGGCCGTCCCTCTTCATAAGCGATGTCTTGTGTGCCGCGATATTGACAAATCGTACAGAGTAAAAGGATTCTCCAGGATTTATATTCCTTAATCAGAATGTGTTCTTGACTCCTCTTTGGTTTGCGTCTTAGCTTGTCTAGTTGTCTTTAAGCCAGTACGCGTCCTGAGTCAGACAACTGGGCCTTCCGATTGGCTACAACCGATGGTTGTGATTGGTTCGATCAGGCAACTCTGCATTTTCATTGGCTGTCAGGGTGAATAGATTGAGAAAAAATTCCGATTGATTGACACTGCTAGCTTTGTTGTTCGCTGCATGATGTTGCTCTACTACGCTGCAAAGCTTTCTGTCGATCTTCCTCAGTATATCATGTCTAGGTGCGTGTCTGCTTTCTACATACAACCTTGGCACATTAAGGCCTTCCTCCCCCTCGCGTTCAGTTCGACGTCTCATGTCGACCATAATCACATGAAATGGGTACGCACGCTGTCTCACAGGACATGTGAAGCGTTGATGCAGGAAGACGAGCCTATACATCGTCGACCTTGGTTCCAACCTGCCACCGTTATACAACATCTTAACACCACACGCGATGTGATCGTGCAACAGCAGCATCCCATTCGCCACCATGACTTCAGGAACTGGCTGCAGGTGCCCAGGTGGACGTGGCTCGAGTTCGGTACCTCTGTCCTTTCTCACACAGACCTGTTACTCAATTAATGCGCTCTTCCCTGCCGGGTTCAGATCTGCGTCCGACATCAATGGTGATCACAGGAAACGTGGTGCTAAACATGCGACGCATCGTATCTTACAAGTAGAGATTCTGAGAGGCAAACACAACTGTGATAGCAAGTTCGCATTCATTCCTCGCATCACACTCATCCCTTCTTGCCAGCCCAGTTTCAACTTTGCCTTCGCCGACATCAATTTCCTGTCCGCTTAGCATTTTTGCTTACAATCTGTTCGACACATCGGACTCAACTTACAAGAACCAGTTTTCCCATGGACTCGATTGAATTGCCAAGAATTCCAGGAGGAGGGAACGTACTTGCGATTCTTTACTCTCTTCATTAATTTGCTTTGTTTTTTAACTCCTGGCCGTAGAGGACATTAATATAGTGGAAGAGTTCATTATTCGTTACTCGGTCCTGTTCCGATATGTTGGTTTCTGCTGGGAGCGGGGCGGTGCTATCAACAAGTATCAACAAATCGACGTTGGCTTCGGACTGTACCGGAGGGGACGGGAGGGGTGAGGTATGGCCTGGGTGCGTCTGTCGGCATTGTGCCATCTGGCTTGCCATGCTGAGATGGCGAGCTGCATCGGGAAATTGTACAAAAACTTTCCGACTTTTCAGCTTTTTTAAGCGAAAAAGTAAAAAAGTGAAAAAGCTGAACTTGGTCATGCTGGACAAATGACAAAAAGCTGTAAAAGCTGTAAAAGTTGCATAAGTTAGTACACCACTACTAGTATACGAGAAGTTCATGTGCATAATAGTTTATGAAATGATTGACAAAGGATCAATTCCGAGCATCAAGACCCCCATTACCTTCCAGGTCTGCTGGAAGGAATCCTTCATTATTGGCTTTTGGACTTTTTGGACTTTTTTACGCTTTTACATTTTTTCAACTTTTTTTGCAGCGGTCAAAGGCAGCTTATGGCAAAACGTAGGTTACTTGTCAGCTTTTGGACTTAATGAAACTTTTCCAAACTTTTTCAGCTTTTTGGGCTCTTACGAGCTCGTACGAGCTCGTACGAGCCCAAAAAGTTTGCTGCAGGGTTGCCGATGTGTCTGGATGGTGCCTTTTAAAAAGCGACCGTGTTAGACTCTCGGTGGTTGAGAAGAAAGGGTGCTGTGGCTGTTTCGCGGGCGAGGAAGATCCAGCAGTGGATGCCAGCGATCGAGACCTCGGATGGGCACCATTCGATGGAGACTCGGGTGTTCCTGAAATTGGAGAGAATCTGGGTCAGCGGAGTGCAAAACTCGCGAGAGAAAGATTGTCCCGGATGGGGACATAGGTTGGTAATGGCTTGGGCGGCTGCAGCAGCAAGAGCACATACTAGTAGATCGGCGACGAAGTCGATGGCGGAGAAGCCCATGTTCCAGTTAGAGTCATGCATGCGAACACGAGGGCGCAAAACCTATTTCTCTATTAAATACGTCGATTTGAACATCAACTCATCCCCGATTTACAAGTAATGAGCTGGCATTGGGAACTCGGATCAGGAACAACTTTGGTATTCTCACGTCTGTCAAACCTGGTATGGCTCAGTCACCTGGGAACGCCTCCTGCTGTCATGGTACATGCGTGCGTTGGTCAAACCGTAATACCATCACCCACCACCTGCCTATTTCTCCCCTCTCCTTGATATCCCCATGGCCGCAAGCAATCAAACAGCTGGCCCTTCGACCGATAACTTCACTGCAATATTCAATGCTGCTTCGAAGGAGTACGACAGATTGACGGGAAAGCGCCTCAACGACCATCCCCTTGCCGCCCAGATCCACACCTGCAAAAATCCTGACGATGTTTCGGGCGTTCTTCGAATCCAAGCGCACGCTTTCAGTAAATTCCGTCAAGGCGATGAGAGATTGATGGCGTGGTTGGATCCAACGATAAATATCCTATTCAAGTTTTCAGCCACGCTTGGTGAAGGAATCGGACTGGTGAGAAATCTCGTTCACTTGCACATGACTGCTCTCTGACGTTCCGATTTCAGCCGTTCTCACCTGCCAAAACAATTTTTACCGGGATCGGTGTCCTTCTAGGAGTAAGCTTTTCCCTAGTCTCTTATGACAGTTTCGCGTGATATCCTTTTGTAGGCTGTGAGAGATGTTGTGACAAGCCATGATACTCTCATCCACCTCTTCGAGCGGATTCACTTCTTCCTCCAACGTCTGAAAAGTTACACGAGGATGCCATTGACGCAGGAATCGAGGGAGTTACTCGGAAAGATCATGGCATTGTTACTTTCGATTCTCGCACTTTCGACCAAGGCTATGACGGACAGCAGAATCAGTGAGTCGATCCGATCACTGTGTTTCTCCTCGGCTGACTATGGGTGAGAAAAATTTCTGAAGAAACTTGTGGGAAGGAATGACGTTGAGGACGCGGTTTTACGATTAGATATGCTCACGAAGGAGGAGTGTTTAATGGTGATGGCAAGGAACCTGGAGGTTACACAGCAAATTGATGGCGTCGTCCACGATGTCGATGACAATGTTAAAGCAACCAAAGAGCTTGTCGAATATAATGCTGAAGGGATCGAGAGGGTGGTACACAGTGTTAATAATGGTACGCAACATTTTCTATCTGTCTTCGTGCACATACCAACCACTTTTGTATCTCAACATAGTTAAACGTGTGTTACTTCCTGACACTCCCATTTTTGTCCGTTAATGATGACACACTCACAGGGAACCAGGCGCAAGAGAAACTCCGATCATGGCTCTCTCCTCCTGATCCCTCCGTCAACCATAATACTGCATCCAAAACCCAACACGGCGGGACAGCAAAGTGGTTTATCCGAGGTAGCACATTCGAGGATTGGAAGAAGAATGGCTCCCTATTATGGATCCGTGGAAATCGTATGCTTCCTTCGCCCCTTTTACCTTCTTATCTATTATCTTATTCTCCGGTTTCGCAGCAGGCGCAGGAAAGAGCATCCTGTGGTGCGTGCTTTCTCGCCTGCCTCTTATAGAGTATTTATTTATTTCTTGATAAGCTCGGCTATTATTGAGGATGTCAAGAAAATGCGAGAAGACAAGTCGGCATTGATTGCATACTATTACTTTGACTATAAAGATGCCTCCAAGCGCGGCCTCCGCGGCCTCTTGACATCCCTTCTCTTTCAACTCGGTGACCATTCCGACCGTTGCCAAGATGTTCTTTACAATTTGTACACCTCACGTCGTGATGGCTCTGAACAGCCCAGCGATACCGCCCTTGCAAATTGTCTTAAAGCCATACTGGAACTCCCAGGACAACTTCCCACATTTCTTATCGTAGATGCTCTGGACGAGTGTCCAAATACCACCGGAACTCCCTCTGCTCGTGAAGAGGTACTGGAATTTTTAGAGGGTCTGGTTGAGTCGAACCATCCGAATCTGTTCATTTGCATCACGAGTCGCCCCGAGCAAGACATACAGACGGTCCTCAATCCTTTGACATCTGTATCTAGGCTTGTGTCTCTTCATGAGGAAGGCGGCCAAAGAGAGGATATTCAAAGCTATGTCCACTCATTTGTTCACAAGGATAGAGCAATGCGGAGATGGAGAGCGGAGGACAGGGAACTCGTGATCACGACACTGTCAGAACGAGCTGGGGGAATGTGAGGCACCTCTGTTACAGTGTCTTGTTAGTGTTGCTCATAAACGGACCTTGGACAGGTTCCGTTGGGTGTTTTGCCAGCTAGACTCCCTTCGTCGATGTATGCCTTCAAGTATTCGCAAGGCTCTGAACGAGCTGCCAACAACTCTGGACGAGACGTATGAACGTGCATTAGAAGGGATCCCTAAAGAGAAGCAGAGACATGCGCATCACCTTTTCCAATGCTTGCTTGTCGCCATTCGACCGCTTAGTGTTGGAGAACTTGCGGAATTATTTGCGATCGAGTTTGAGCAAGATATGGGACCTATATTCGAGGAAGGCTGGAGACCTGTGAACGCAGAAGATGCTGTTCTCTCTGCTTGTTCCACTTTAATCTCCGTTGTCGAGGACGAGGACTCGAAAGTGGTTCAGTTCTCACACTTTTCAGTCAAGGAGTTCTTGACTTCTGATCGCCTTCGGACCTCGGAGATAGGAAACGTCCGCCCCTACCACATTCCCCTGAA
>QFEZ01000041.1:1733-12566 GCA_003316425.1 Russula lepida
GGTCAACCCGTGCAGTTCACTAATTCTCCTCCCTTTTCCTCCCTTTTTTTTCAGCTCATTGCACTCTGACTCGGGAGGACGCCAAACCGAGTGAATGAGCTGTTGTGCATTCTTCTTGTTCCGTCTAGTGCTGATTCCCTCTCTCTTTTAGATAACCTTATCTTCTTCATACTCAAACTCACTCATGCCAATCCTCGGCATTTCAATTGGCTGCCCCAGTGAGGCAGAATCTTTGATTCCCCTTGCTACACCTCTTGTCCCCTCGTTCCACTTGTTCTACTCTCGGTTGTCTCTAGCAACCACTCTCTATGCCCAGTCAAAGCACCAGTCCTCTGCCTGGACCTAGCTCGCTTCCTCTGCTGCCTCATCCTAGCCCATCAGTGCCGCCATGTCCTGCAAGTACCCCTCCGCCTCCAGACCCCTCCTTGGCAGTACCATAGCCCAGCACTCGCCCCTCGCGTTTCCAGCGACTCCTTGCTCAGCCACCCGATATCTCGGATGTCTCTTCCATTCCATACTCAGCCCTCATCTCGCGAACAACCTCTGCCTTCAACGCACCAGACTCCAACCCTCACACTCCATCGCCTCACTCCCCTGTACCACCAACTGCTCCCACACGTCCCATTGCTTCTAGCTAATACAACAATGAGCCGCCCCTGCCTGCCCCGCACTTCAACGCCCAAGGCTCTCAGGACTCTGTGCCAGCAGTACCCACTGACAACCTCGTATTCCTGGAGCTCCCCCCCCTTCCTTCTAACTCCTCTGCCAACACCATACCTGCAGAAAAGGAGCGGCCCCACACCTTTCAACTCAATCCAGCCTTTGCCTCAGCATCAGCTTTGCCCTGCCCTCTACTCCTCCCTGCCTTTGCCAACAACCGCCCACTTCAGCAACCATCTACCACTATGTCCCATTACTCCCCACCACACCACACTCCATGCCCTGCTGCTATGCTGCCACCTCGTTCTCATCGTGCACCATACTTCTCAGGATGAGTTGGCGACCCAATCGAGGACTTCCTCAGCGAGTATGAAGAACTCGCTAGCAGCTGTGGCTTGACAAATTGGCAAAAGGTAGAGATCATTGTTCGCTATATACCACTAGAACTCTGGGATCTGTGGAAGTCCTTGGATGGCTACCTGGCAGGCAACTGGCAGGACCTTAGACTGACGCTCGAGGAGATCTACGAGAGCACTTCGGCACTTAGCCGCCACTTGGAGCAGAAGTTGCAGGACTTTGTCCAAAACTCCTCAAAGTTGCGTATGAATGATGAGGGGGATGTCCTTCACTACTACCACCAATTCTTACTCCTCAGCAAGCCCCTCCTCAATTCACAGTGCCTCACCAATGGTGAATGCAACAAGGCTTTCTGGCATGGGTTCCACAGCAGAGACCAGATGGAGATGTATGCAAGGCTTATAGCCAAGCATCCAGACCAACCATCTGGAGTGCACTTCAATTATCTTGACGTCTACAAGGTGGCTAGGGCAACCTTCTCTGGTGACCATCTCCTGGACTTAGAGCTAGATGACCCATGGGAAGGGTCTCGAAGCTTGAAGAATGGACGATTGGAATGTGCTCAGACTCGTCGGGCAGACCAGGAAGAACGTGACCCTCGAGGAGCTGATCCCAACTATAGGTCCTTTGAACGGTGGCACTACCCACCCACTGATCACCCTCCTCGCCACCGATCTCCCCCTCCTGAAACTAATACCAGAGTCGTTCACTTCAAGGAGCCTGTGTGCAAGGAAGAGGACCCCGAAATGGAGGAGCTCATGGAGCGCATGCACGGACTATTGGTACGTGAAAAAGCGTATGGAGTACTGTATGCACGATGTGCACACCAATACCCTAGTGTGGCACAGTGCCTCCCAAAGCCTATACCTGCTCCGTATGTATCCACCACTCCTGTTGTCACCAACACTTTCTCACTGCAGATACCTGTACCTCCTCCCCTGCCAAACCGACAGCCCTGGGCCCCTCCAGCCAATCCTCCAGCTCCCCCTCCCGCCTCAAATCCTCCCTCAGTTCCCCAGCTCACTGACCCCTCTGTGTTTTTCCGTCCCCGTGTTAGAGCAGAGGGGTGCTCCTTCTGTCTACAGCCTGGTCATCGTGTCCATGAATGCCCTACCACCCAGGAATACGTACATTCAAGGCATGCCATAATAATAGGCGAGCGACTTCACCTTCCAAATGGACAGTCCATCCCCAACGATGGCACTGGCCGTGGGCTCAAAAACGGCATTGACTCCTGGCTTGCAGCTCAGTCACAAGTCACTCCAGTTCCAGCACAACAAGTTGCCTTTGTGCGTGAGGCTCCTCCCCATCTCCCTACCACTCTCGACAATTGCGCTCCCTCTGCCCGCATCGAAGAAGTAATGGAAGCCCACATTGTTCAGGTCATTGGCACTGGGAAAGCGGAGGAAGACTCGGACTCGGATGGTGAAGATGCGCTTGACATCTTCCAAGTGTTTGCTGCAGAAAAGAAGAAGCGCAAAACCAGATGAGCCAAAATGCCTGAGTTCCACGCATCCTGGGACACTGCACCTGCTGTTAACACCCCTGTCCCTCCTCCATTATCTGGCCCAGGTGTCCCTGTGGCTACCCTGATCCCACCTACCTCTGCTATTGTCCCTGCTCCTGCTGCCCAATCCTCAGCCACCACTAACCAGTCCATTACAGCTACCACCCAGCACACTGCCACCTCTTCAGGGCGGCCGGCTCCACAGTACTGGTACCAATCCTCGGCTGAAGACCAACACCTTGTCTCGGAGTTACAGTCATGGCTTATGGAAGGCAAGCTGACCCATACCACCCCAGCTCACGTGTTGGCCACCAGTCCCACTATCTGAAAGGAGCTCGTTGACAAACTCCATGTCCGACAGGTTGAAGCCAGTAGCTATGAGGAGGTGGTAGGACTTGCATTCACTGATGCTAGTGAGGCCGATCAGAATGCCTTACCGACTAGCATACATGAACCTGCCTATTCACTACCTCTGCGGGAGATCAATGTCCAGGTTGCAGGCCAAGTCACTGAAGCAGGCGTTGTTGACCTTGGATCACAGATCATCATTATCTGGAAGGACCTGGCACAACAGGTTGGAGCCACCATTAACACTCGCCAACAGCTGGAAATGGAGGGAGCCAACGGAGCAACTAACTGGACCCTTGGATGTGCTGAATACCTTCCTATGTGTGCCGGTGGTATACAGGTTCTGGTGCATGCACATGTGGTGGAAAATGCTCCTTTCTGCTTGCTCCTTGGGCGGCCCTTCCAACATGCCTTGCTCTGCTGAATTGAAGACTTTCCTAATGGCAATGTAGAAGTTTCAGTCTGTGATCCCAAGAATCCCTCCCACCGAGTCAGCATTCCTTCTCGCCCACACAAAGTGCAAGTCGCTAGCGTCCAAGTTCTCACTCTTTCCTGCCATTCTCAAGCTCTGTCCCACTCTGCATCAACCCCTGTATCTTTGTCTATATCCCCCTTATCCTTATACCTTCTGTCCGCAGATACAAGTCTCTCGGTTCAAACATACAAGAAAGTAGCCAAGAAAGTACACCCAGTGCCTGCCTCCCTCCCCGAAGACTTCCGCATCATTAGATGCATCCCTTCCAACCCACTCCTCACCCTCACACCTCTCCCCACTCACCCTCCCAACTTTGTGCCTGGATCCCGACTCACTCAAGAGCGCCTTGAAGCCCTGCAACTGAATCAAGGTGACTTTCTCTGGCCTGAAGAGCTGAAACTCTTACAACATGTCCTCAAGCTCAACGAGTTTGGCTTAGCCTGGACAGAGGAGGAGAAAGGTCGCTTTTGTTGGATATGCAATCTGCCACATAAAGTGATAAAAGATGCAATCCAAGTTTGATACCCAAGGCTAGGTAGCTCAATGGGAAGAGCACCTGGTATATATTCAGGAGGCCTGGGTTCAATCCCCAGTCTGGCCATTATTTGTGCTGCTAACAGCTTTCACGATGACTACTTCACCCCAGTCAAAATCCCCATTATCGAGCACATCCCCTGGGCACATCGCAATCTACCTATTCCCTCTGGCATCTTGAATGATGTTATCCAGATATTCAAAGACAAGTATGCCGCTGGGGTCTATGAACACTCAGATGCTTCCTACTGCTCCCACTGGTTCTGTGTCAAGAAGAAGAGTGGTGCCTTGCGCCTTGTGCACGACTTACAGCCCCTTAATGCAGTCACTATCCGTAACTCCGGCGTCCCTCCTCTTGCTGACCAGCTTATAGAATCCATGGCTGGCCGCTCTTGCTATACCATGCTGGATCTTTTTGTTGGATATGACCACCGCACCCTTGACATCTCCTCACGTGATCTCACTACCATACAATCTCCCATCGGCGCCATGTGACTAACCCGTCTGCCTCAGGGCTGGACTAATGCAGGTGCAATATTCCATGAAGACATTACCTTTATCCTTGAGCCAGAAATTCCCCATGTCGCTTGGCCATACATGGATGACTGCAGCATCAAAGGGCCTTCATCGGGAAATTGTACAAAAACTTTCCAACTTTTCAGCTTTTTTAAGCCATAACAAGCTCAAAAGCTGAAAAGTGAAAAAGCCGAACTTGGTCATGCTGGATGAATGACAAAAAGGTGTAAAAGTATAGTTTATGAAATGATTGACAAAGGATCTTTTTGGACTTTTTACACTTTTCCATTTTTCAACTTTTTTTGCAGCGGCCAAAGGCAGCTTTTGGAAAAATGTAGGTTACTTGTCAGCTTTTGGACTTTATGAAACTTTTCCAAACTTTTCCAAACTTTTCCAGCTTTTTGGGCTCTTACGAGCTCGTACGAGCTCGTACGAGCCCAAAAAGTTTGCTGCAGGGTTGCCGATGTTCAACACGCTTCGAAACCAAAGATGGTGGCTATGAGACCCTACCCAACAATCCCGGCATCTGCAAGTTCATCTGGCAGCACCTCTCTGATGTCCACCGTATTCTCCATCGCCTCCACTGTGCTGGTGCAACTGTTTCTGCTAAAAAGTTATTTATTGCAGTTCCCGAAGTTGTGATCCTTGGACACAAGTGCAACTACGAAAGATGCATCCCAGATGACTCCAAAATCACTCGCATCCGGGACTGGCCAACTTGCAAAAACCTCACCGACGTTCGTGCTTTCCTTGGCACCACCGGCTTCATGCGCATTTGGATCAAGAATTACTCAGCATCAGCATGCCCTCTAGTCAATCTCACCCGCAAAGGCCAGGCCTTCATTTGGACCAAAGAACATGATCAGGCCATGCAAGCCCTCAAGGATGCCATCATCAATTCCCCCTCCCTCATCTCCATCGACTATTCATCCCAACGACCAGTTTACTTGGCAGTAGACTCATCTACCCGTGGCATTGGTTGGATCCTGTCTCAAGAATGTGCGGATGGCAAGCGTCGTCCTGCTCGCTTTGGGTCCATCTCCTGGAATGAGCACGAGTCCCACTACTCCCAAGCTAAGTTGGAGCTTTATGGTCTATTTCGTGCTCTCCGATCTCTCCGCTTTCATCTAGTTGGCATTTGCAATTTGGTAGTTGAGATGGATGCCCAATTCATCAAGGGCATGCTCAATAATCCGGACATTCAGCCCAATGCGACTCTTAACAGATGGATTGCCGCCATCCTACTCTTCGACTTCAAACTCACCCACATCCCCGCAGAAAAGCACCATGGGCCAGATGGCCTATCTCGTCGTGAACCCGTAGAAGGTGAAGAAGAAGAAGACGATCCTGAGGAGTGGATTGACCACACACTATTGCTCGGACTCTGGGTCTCCAGCTGGCTCGACACACCTCAGTTCCCTCAAGTTCTCCATCTCACTCAGCCTTCCAGCTCCAGCCCGGCATCGGAAGCCCCTACAGAGTTCCCGACATCAGACAAGACCCTCCAGGCAGAAAACGACATGGCCCAGGTTGAAAGGTACCTGTACTCCTTGCGACTACCCTCGGACTTGGACCACAAGGCTTCCACCAAACTCCTTAAATTGGCGGCTCGATTCTTCCTTCTCATCGGTCAGCTCTGGCGACGGCAAGAACAAGGACGGCACCAACTCTTCATCCCTATCCAGCAGCGCTTTCCTCTCATCCGTGACGCCCACGACAACCTTGGACACAAAGGGTTCTACTCCACACGCCGCACCCTCCTCGACCGTTTCTGGTGGCCCTCACTAGAGCAAGACATCAAATGGTACATCACCACCTGCCATCAATGCCAGCTTCGCCAAACCACCAAAGTCCGCATCCCCCCTTCAGTTGCCATCCCCGCTCCCCTCTTCCAAAAGGTCTACATTGACACCATGTTCATGCCCGCCGCTGCAGGATTCCGCTATATTGTCCAAGCCCGTTGCTCTCTCACTGCTTGGCCGGAGTGGCGTGCGCTCCACACCGAGACTGGCAGGACCCTCGGGACCTTCATTTTCGAAGAGATCTTGTGTAGGTGGGGTGCAGTAGAGGAAATTGTTACTGATAATGGGACTGCCTATGTCGCCGCCTTGGACTGGCTAGCAAGCAAGTACAGGATCCAACACATCCGCATCTCTGCTTACAATTCTAGAGCCAACGGGATTGTCGAACGCCAACATCGCACCATTCGCGAGTCGCTCGTCAAAGCTTGCAAAGGCGACCCCTCAAAATGGCCGGTCCTTGCGCCCCTCGTATTCTGGGCCGACCGCGCGACCACCCGCAAGTCCACCGGTCATTCCCCATTCTACATGGCTCATGGCATCGAACCTGTCCTCCCTTTTGACCTCACACTCGCCACCTTTCTTGTTCCTGATCTCTGCCAACCCCTTTCCACCGCCGATCTCATTGCCACTCGTACCTGCCAGCTCCAGAAGCGTCAAGACGATTTGGACAACATCCACGACCACATCCTCAAAAGCCGCTTCACCTCAGTTCAACAGTTCGAGAAGCAATACCACAACTCGATCAAGTCTTACAAATTCAGACCAGGTGACCTTGTCCTTATTTGCAGTGCTGGTGTGGACTCGGAGCTCGCAAACAAGATCAGGCCAAGATATTCTGGTCCAATGGTGGTAGTCAGAAGGACTCGAAACGGTGCATATCACCTTGCGGAGCTGGATGGAGCTGTCTCGAAACTACGCTATGCTGCCTTTAGAATTATTCCTTACTTTTCTCGCTCACAAACCTCTATTCCAGTCACGCGTATTCTAGATCGAGACGACCTCGCCGACATCATAGAGGAGGAAGCATCCCACAACTATGGCACTCCGGATGACGGTGATGATGCTTGACCAGGGACGGTCAAGATTTTAACCCCCCGGGAGATGTAAGGTTGACAGTATGGCTGCGCTCGTAACAGGCGCTCCTGCTTGCCTGATCATCCAAATCTGAGCCGTCCAGAGTGCTACAAGTTTGGGCGTTTTCTCCTACATGTCGTGCTGACAGTCCCTTGCCTAGGATTGCTTGACAACGAATTAGACGGCTGAGCCAATGCTTAACCACTCTCCTTTGATTCCGCTTTTACCTTGATACCTTTTAGCTAAAATCTCTCCCCTGTCTCTCCTTCATTGGAATCGCGTCGATCGTTCACTGCTCCTTTTGTCTTCCCTTTTGACCTCTGTCTAGTCTAGTCTCCATTCTAGGACCTAGTTTTACTCAGTAGCTCTTGGACTCCCCTTTTTCTATAGATTTTGAGTCATTTTCATATTTTTCGTACGTTAGATGCCAGGGCGCAATGGGCAACACGGTCTTGGCCGGATTGCCACTCGGCCGAACCTCCCGACTTTTTCTCTTACTCTGTCTCCCCTACTCGCTCACTCTCTCAGATTTTGCCCTCGGTCGTAGCTACCAAGAAAATGTATTTAAACCCACTCTCAAAACTCTTAGAATGCAGATTTGGTCCCCTCTTCTCTCTCTATTTGCATGCTATTCTCCTCCCTTTTCCTCCCTTTTTTTTCAGCTCATTGCACTCTGACTCGGGAGGACACCAAACCGAGCGAACGAGCCGTTGTGCATTCTTCTTGTTCCGTCTAGTGCTGATTCCCTCTCTCTTTTAGATAACCTTATCTTCTTCATACTCGAACTCACTCACGCCAATCCTCGGCGTTTCACTCCCTTTGTACGAGCCAACGAGGTGTCGTAGTCTTACGTAGCGAAGTTGACTGAAAATTTTACGTTTTCACGTTTTCGCATACTAGCATTTTAACAGTGGCTTATAGCTAATCCAAACACAGTACATCCGGTGATGGATGGATCCAACGAACAGAAGATAAAACGACATCCCTTCTCCACCGGCAACTCTAATGAAATGGCGAGTGGCTACATCGGACACAAGTTTGGCATTGAGACCCTCCATTGACACCGGAAACTTTCTCCACAGACGGAAGCACTTGACGTTCAAGAAGTGCTATTTGGTGCAGGCGCACTAGTAGTATTACTGCTCACTGTGGTGATGGACGGGTCCACCGCCTGGGGCTATCGACGAGTTGAGCAAATAAAGAAAGGTGCAATGAAAAGGAAAGTGTAATGGACCTTGAATCATTGGTTCTTTCTGGTTTGTGTTTGTGGTTGGAAGTGCGGCGGCAAGCCCAGTTGCGAGTGCAAGAAGGACGATTGGCAGGTTGATGACGGAGAGGCGCATAGTAGTGGTTGTAAGTTAGTAGGGACAGGGATCTATGTCTTTGAGTTCGTATATATAGGCAAGGAGAGATGAATTTATTTTAGAAACAGGACATGGTGATACGATGGTAGTGGGGTCATGAGTCCCGGGGTATGAGCGAGCTCAACAAGTCGTCAAGAGACAGTGCCACGATGAAGGATGGCACCGAGCTTCGTACGGGCTATTCCTGGATCCGTATGTCGCGGGGGGGAAGGGGGGGGGAGCGATAAGCGACGCCAATAGCATCGGCACCGTGTACAATATCCATTCCATGCATACGGTGTTATTAATAAATGTCCAATGAACTGCCGGGATCTGAGTAGGCCCGCGGCGTTCGACAGACAGCAAGTTCCTACCCCCGTCGCAAAAGACACAGAACTGGAAGAATTCGAGAAGCTGCGTCAAGTCGATCACTGTTTGAATGTGGGGGCATGACTGTAGTCATGGAATGAGAAGGCGGGATCCGCCGGAGGAAGAAAGAGGGACGCCGACTCGGACCTCGGAATCAAACAGTTCAGCAAGCACAATACAAGACGCCTAGTCATCAGGAAAAACGTCTTTTGCTAACGAGGGCTAGCGAGGTCTAGAAAGTGCTAGCGAGAGTAGGCTATCATGCTTATTGACAGTTAGCCCTCGCTAGCAAAAGACATTTTTCCTGATGTAAAGCGTGGCCCAGGCGCTTCATATTCATAACCCCGAGCCTCAGGGCCAAACCCGTTTGATAAAGTGATCAGAAGACCCCACAACAGAAGTAAGAACCGTGAAGGCCTCGATCAGCTTGATTCCGAAGGCCGAGCCCACCAAGCCGTTATCCACGATAATATGGCACAGGTGGCTTTTTAGTAGTTAGCCCGCACACGCCATTCACCACTGAACATACCATATCCCGGACCCGGATGTTCTTCGAGACATTTTTTGCATTCGACCAAACGCACAACTCATAACGAGGAAAGCAATGTTGTCACTCTCCAACTTCACCAGCAGCCCCGAAAAGGAGGGAAAGGGCCCTCTTCCGATGGCTCTTCGTCTCACGAGAATGTCATCCACCTATGGTTCATTGCCACATCAATCACACGTGTGACGTGCCAGTTTGACAGGACGACTACTCGACACGCGCAGACGTTTTCGCCATGAGCTAAGATTCACGACGATCAAAAGGGAGTGCCAGTGGTGGTAAAAACTTGGGCACATTTCATTTCAAGAATCATGTGGGATCGACTGAATCGAGATCTACGCCGGAATCGACGATTCAGACAAAAAAAAAAGCGTAGGAGACAGACGCACACGCGGCAGCTACAGTGGGAAAAAAAAACAAATGTGAAGGACCTAGGCCAGGTCTAGTCCGACTCTGGCAAGAGTTGCGGCAACTCCAATTACGAGCGCGAGAGGGACCACGGGCAAGTTGACGACGACAGCGAGGCTCATAACTTAGTGTGGTGGCAGTAGTAATTATGTAATCGTTGAGAAATTTTCTTTCCACTTACACCCAAGGCTCGCTTTCTCGCTTTCACATTCGATGCTAGTGCTCTCGCGTGCGCAAAGCGACACTTACCCAAGACTCGCGAGAGAAGAGTAATCGAACTGCAAACCAAGCTTAACACTGGCATGATGGAACTGGCAGGGGCCCGCTCGGACAATTTCACGTCGCGACGCGACGATCCATTCGTGGATGCTGCATGAATGGCTCTTTTCCACTGTCGCGGATTTGCCCTGACTCACCAGCCCACGGCAAACGGTTATTACTACTGTACTGCAGTGCTCAAAGCTCAGGTCTGGAGATTCACAAAAATGAACAGAGCGAGCGTACATGCCGGTGGAAGAAACTCGAGGTTTTCTTAGCCTTCCAACCAACTAAGCCAGTGGACAGACAGACAACTCGGGCCGGTTTTACGGACAAATATCATGGAGGGGGTATTTATTTAACCATAGCAAAACGATCTAACAAACAGACAGGAAAAAGGTCCAATGTTGTCCATGTTTCACATCCCCCTAACCTTTCCCTCCTTCAAATTCTCCAGCTTTGCTTTGATTCGAGAAGAAAGCGAAAGGCTTCATGTACCGAGAAAATGCTGAGACTGGGGGTTATAACCGCCTCCTAAATCAGTCTCACGACTTTATACCGCTCAAAGGGGGACTCTCGAACTCACCCAGGGATTTACATTACGCCAATGAACTGGAGCTCGCAACATTAACATTCAG
>QFEZ01000041.1:21771-35260 GCA_003316425.1 Russula lepida
CAAAGCAAACTCAAAGCAGCGAGAGAATTACAGAGAGTGCATGAAGTACCTCAGCTTATTACAGTAGTTCTGGAGCGCTGGAACCTGCCACCGCAAAGCGAGGATCAGCAACTGTATATTAAGATGTGTAGTAGGGACAAACAGATACTAGTAAGAGGAGGATTGGCTCAAAGACTGTATTCCTGTTGGACTTGGCAAGTCTCCCAGTATTTGTCAAAGTTCTGGGTTCCGAAAAAACTGCCCATCGTATCGTGACAGTAGTTGATACTGAAGACGGCGGACAAACAAGAGATGCAGCTGAGGGCCACTTTGAGAACATCAGAAGATCGAGGATAGCGACTTGACTTTAGTACCAGATGCATCCCAGGTAAGCGTCGTACCAGGCAAGAGCAACCGTGACCCTGACTAAGCATGCGCGGTAAAAGTCCAGGGCGGTTCCGAACTCCAAAGAGTGTGAGAGTTGGCGTGCCTCAGGGTTGTCGGGAGGTATCCAAGAATGGTGAGTCGGGAGACGGAAAAGGGGATAGCCGACATACATACAAGAACCGTCATCCCACACCTCTCCTTCCCCTGAAACCCCAGGATGGATTCAATCTTCGATTTATAGAACGAAATATCTTCTGTTCGGCGTGAAGAAATTTATCATAAGGGCTGATGATACGCGGTGTGAGTGATGGAACCTCATCGTCACGGTGACTGATCACGAGCTCCTTCGATCTGGGGCACTAGAAGGTCACGTATCGGTTATCAGTGAGCTGAATGAAAAAGGGGAGGGGAGAGAATTCCTCTCTAGAAGCATCTACAACATCGTGATGATTCGTTCCTGTGTACGTGATAATCCACATCTGCTGTGCTGAAGCTTGCAACTAGTTGGGTCATCGCATCGCATACAGTGTCGAGTTGGCTACGTTAGGTCATCAGATTAATTCTTGGACTGATAGCGTGCATGCACTGGCAACTTTCAGTAGTCTTATCATGGCAGATAGCGAAGTGCAATCTTGCATCGATATGGGTGTCTGGCAATGCAACTGCAGTTGCATTACCAAACACTGTATCGATGCAAGATCGCCTCAAACATAGGGTGGTGTAATGGCACTCAATATTTGTTCACGGAAGGTGGAAAATCATTGTGGTTTGTCGCGTAGTCATCGTTGTCGTCACGGTCGTGGTTCGTCGCCGTTGTGGGCTGAGTCCTTGTCACACCCTTCGCTATCGGTTGACCCAGGCACTTTTGCGTCGCCAAGCATAGGCGACGCCACTATGCAAAGGTTGCATTGCTTACTGTAAGAGTGTTTTCTTTTCAGAAATATTCGCATCTCTATTAGCACGAATGGAGAAGGAAAGTTGCAACAAAACTATTTTGCATCGCTGGCGGTCAAAAAAAAAGGTCTAAATGATTTATTTATTTATTTTCACTTATCAGGGACCAGGCGGCAGTCCACGGGTTAGTTCCTCGTTACTGTACGTTCAATCACCGTGCGTGTTTCCAACTTAGAGCTGTTGTGCCTTGCTTCTAATAATGTGTACCGCAGTAGCATTTTAGTCCGTCAATCCCTCGCAAGTGTTATGGAAGCATCGGGATTTCTGGCAAAGACGAGAAGGAGTGGCTTTTTGCTACGTTGTCGTGTTAGCACGCAACGAAAAAGGATGGACATCGCTCTCCTATACCCCCTTTTTACTTATATCAATGTATATCAACGCTCAAACCGGCGTTCTAGCATTTCTGAAATCTACCAGGCTCATAATTTAGCAGTTCGATGTGGCATCACAAGGGAATACATTAGTAGGTGGGTCAGATAATTCATATAGGTTAGCACTAGAAGGATCGCTGAAGGGGTCTCCTCGATTATGTGGATTGAGAAGTGAACGGGTGATGACGGATGAGTACTTCGCCCACCATTTCACTCCCCGACTCGTCATGAACCCTTTTCCTCATCCGATGTACTCGCAAACATCGCAGACGGTACTTGCGTATCCGAGTCATTCACATACTCGCGACGAATGGTGTATGCCTGCCGTGGCTTCATGTAATCTAGTCTATTTGAACCAAGCGACGATGCGTTCGCGAACTGCATTCCAGTCGAGTAAGTCGAGTAGTGGTCAACAGGGCTCTTCTGAATGCAGACAAGGATCACGATAAGCGTAGGATACGAACCCTGCGTAAGCGAAAAGAGCTTCAGTATTTGAACAGTCCAATACTTTCCCACATGACTCACCGAGGTGAATAATAACACTGAATTTATGATGATGAAGCCTGGCTCAGGGAGTACACCAAACGCTGAAATTAGGTATAAAATCTGCGTTATTGTGGTAAGTCTGCGTAAGTGCGCTCAGATGCTTTAATACACACCAAAAGACAGGAATAAACGAATCCAGACTCGATGAGGAGAGCGAAAACTCTTTCAACTCTCAGGGAGACGCTGCCTTCACCCATATACTTCCTTACTGAGATACGATGCTGCCTGCGAATTTGTCAGAAACGCCAGTGGTCTTCATGCGTGATGTACACACCAAGCCTTCCAACCAATCAACCCGGTGGAAAGCAAATTGGTTCCCAGTGTTGGACAAAACATGATGAGCACGCGCTCTCCTACTTTCACGGCGCCTTCATCTTGAATACTCTCGTGGGATGAGTTAAAGAGGGGTACTAAGGTAAGACCAAGATCACACCCGGCAGCAGCTGGCAACAGTTACGCTTGATGAGCGCCGGATAAAGACGATGGGTTTATGCCAGATGCACCTATGGTACCCAAAACGAAGAGCAGAAGAATGGCAACCACGCGCTTATCCTTGTTCCAAATAACGACTGCACGCCAAGCGCAGATAGTGTCACTTAGTATATACTGTTTAGTTTTTAGTCAGCATAGACAGGCGTCAGGGCTCCAAGAACCGCACCATCATGCGAGTTATGGTCCCTCCGACAGCAATAATAATGTTGGTATTGGTTGAGGACCATATGCCGCCACTTGTTGGGTCCAGGGACAATTTCATTTGTTGGAACCCAAGCGCTGTCTCCAGTACGAGCGCAACGAGGCCCAATACGAACATGAAGGTCGTGATGCTGAACATGAAGATTCTGGGTCGAGAAGAAAAGAAGCCAGGTTTGCCCCTGAGAGTATCGTTCTCATGTTAGTGCGGCCCACTCTCAAAAGCATGGTCTATGTCTCACAGAAGTATGTGGACAGAGACGACGTAGAGTACAATGTAAATGCCTGTGGTGCAAAACAGACGATACATGATCTCGAGGCTGTAAAATAAACAAAGGTGGTGGTTACATACCGTAAACGATCCCGACAAAAAGATTGTTGTACACCGCTGTCTTGTACGCAAAGGCGTATGCGGCGGGGTCGAGAGAAGCACTGGACATGGTAGGGAACTGCCAGCAAATTGGGGGGCGAACTTGAGCAAAGGGAGCGCAAGCAACCTAAAAGACAAGCCGGTCAAGTACAAGTCCGGGTCCATCGCCTCACACGGCCCTTTAAGTAAGCACATATGGACTGTAATCGCCACGACGCCGTTTGAAACGGAGTATGCTGACAAAACGTACGATTTGGGGTAATCATATTATCTATGGATGAGAGATATCTTGAACGGGGGACTGAGATCGTTGAGATCCGACGTCTCATTGGCATTCGTCCGCCGGCAATCCAGCCTCGTGAAGCCAGAGACATGTGGTACGAGAATGATGTACGAATGCGTGATTCATGGAGTTTGTGCGCGTGGGCCATTCTTCATTTATTCCGCCATCACGCATCTAAAAATGGAAGGGCTACAGAGACGGTTCTCAGTTCGGGTTTCGTATCACCAAATACTGCCTCGACAGGCACACGTCTTGTGATTGTGAGCGACGGGCGGAGATGAGTCGAACTCTTGGTAAGTATATACCACGGCCCGGTCCGTCGTGCAGATCCTGGAAGGGATCCGTATAACTTGAGATACACTACGAACAGTTTCACCACCAACTGGGATCAGACTGAAATCCAGGTTTCAACCAAAAACCTGGGTTTGCCGTCAGTTGACCTGAGCAGCCGTACGACTCACGGAGAGCATGGAACCCTGTGTATACGTGTCAATTGTACGTACTAGTACGAGAGATAGCAGGTCCCCAACAAGTCGAGGAACACAACTTCCCGTCTGAGCACTGACAGCGTGACCTGCCACTGGGGTAAGTGAACGCCGTCTCTCGTTATGCGGTAATAATGGAAACTTAGATACATACCTACTAATCCTCACCGAGCCACGAATAAAGTAGCGAAGATACCAATAATGACAGCAATGCGATGGAGAACGCAGGCAGTAGCATCGGCGCCACGTAAGCTATCACTAAGAATCACATAATCATTCCTCCCCGACCCGAGGAGTCCCGTCGTTCAGCACACAAGCGTAACGCGCAGTGTGGCATACCACAGAACTTCCCCCCCAGCAGAGAATAACATCTACTTTCGAATCGATTAAAATGTCAGGGGAAAATCATCTTGTAAAAAGACCAATACAAGCTACGCCTGTACAACTTACCCGGATGACAAGTTGTCATCACAATGGATATAGTGAACACAGGCTCTTTCGACTTGCAGCTTGGACAATTAGTTTGGATTGGACCCAGCTTGCAATGAAGAACCTCAGTCATCGTGCTACCTCACCTGTGGCCTTGAGAAGTACGTTATACGACCCAAGTACTCGGTCAGTCGGTCATTCCAAAGACTTTTGACCATATCAGCGTGTCAGTTTATGTGACTCACCAAGCTAGACGCCATGAAATCCTAGTGCATTTCCGTCGGCCACGTGCCAGGGCGTATAACCTGTTCGCCCACCAAGTCCAAGGCGTCGAATGACGTGGCATACTCGAACGCCATCGTTCCTCCCCTTCAGACCCATGTTGCGCATGTGTCAAGGCGGCCGGCGGCGTGTCATTCATTCTCTTTATCCCCTAACGTGGTAAGGGCAGAGGGCAATATGCAGAGTACACTAAGGATCGTAGGACATACTGTAGGTCCCCTTGTCGAGTTTATGGTACAATCATGTTTGAGGTTTCCCGACATCATGGAGAAGCGGAGACTCACCTCGAACCAACGAAGAGGATTTCCGCCCAAATTTGGGTATTTTCGTTGCGGTGTTCCATTCATCCCTTCCACGATATGGTATATGATTTTATCCTCGCCTGTCAAGGGTAGTCGCAACATGGGCGATGAGTATCACGACATGGACGGTCATCCAGCTGGAGGGCGTTTCCCATTTTACGGAGCTCGAAAATATCAATAATTGCCCTCGCCGTGTTAGACACTAAACAATGTTCGCAGAAGGGAAAGAAGGTTGATCTTGGTCCAGGTAAATGGAACTGTTTGTTGTGACATATGAAAGTTTTTTCGAAGTCGTGCTTGCACCAGGATGTTGTTTATAGGGTGATACTCAGTGTGTTCAAGAAAGACGGACAAATCAACCAGCAGCAAGACCTCACTGCGCGTGTTGTTACTGTGGTGTGTCACTGGGCCCGGCGGGCCGCCTATTTGACGCGGAAGCGAGTGTCACATGACTAGCTGGTCACGTGTAACTGCGTGTTCCTCTTCGTCAGACCCCCCTTTGTCGTCCTGCACTCTGCACCCAGTCTGTCTTCGCGGCAGTTTCACTGACAAATAAGCACTCATCCGCTTTGATCTTGGCCATCAAACCTCACGGATACTGTGTACTCCACGTCGAGCTCCCATTTTTTATATTTCAAGTAATACTGGATACGCGTCACGCTGCTGTCTTTCTCTCTCATAGTTGGACCATCTCATTTCCGAAACATTTCTCTTCTCCGAAAGTCATTCACATCCTCATTACCGGTGATAACTTTGCGCTCTCGCGGTCGCGCCGCGCGACAAACTGTTGTTTTCTCTCACATAGGGGCCAGCTAGGGGCTAACGTCCTACACCGTTGAACTCCGACTCCGCCAGCTGACCTGCCGCACGTAGACTGCGTTCATACCGATCATGTGAGTCGACCCGATGTTCCAGCGGGATTCGGGATTGACGCAACTGCCAAATTCGCGGACCAGAAGGATCGTGGAATTCTGACAGGTATCAAGATTCTATGTTACGGAGCCGTATATCTGGCTGTATTAGACCATAAACGTCACAAACCCTCGCCCCGCGATGGAGAGTGCTTTGAAGGCATAGCCATGATTAGCCATGATCCGCAGGTGCGTGAAACAAAAAAAAAACTAATCAAAAACACCATCTTGACTTCATTCCTCACAGTGGTTTAGACTACACAATTAATGTTGTGGAGTACCTCCGAAGCCGTCAAGCATCACGGCGATCGAAGTAAAGGCAGAGTCCCGCCTTAGTCTACGGACTTCCTATCTCAGGCAACAAATCAAAAAGTCTTGTGCTCGTCATCTATCCGCGCGGTAGCTAGCTCAGCTGGAAGACTGCTGAATAAATCCAACTTATAACGTTCTCTCCCTCGCTGCTTGTGGCGTCTTCATTGGCTCAACGCGGCTTGCTATTCGTGGAGCTGGAGCACCAACAAAGCAGTCTTTCCCCAGCGTCAGTGTAGCCAGTCTGAGGCTGATTTCGGCTGATTTCAATGTTTCCAAATCGACGCAGGCGCAGGAGACAGGGGAAAAGTGTTTTAAAACCTTCGCGCTTCGCTTTCGTCCATGTTTGATGTTGATCGATTGCCTCGAGGATGCCGATCAAGTGGCGTTTTGCTCGTCAGAAAAGGTTCTGATAGTATAAGTGCAGGGCACATTCGTGTTCGGGGTGCTCGACGGCCATCAATCCAAGTTTTAGCGCTGAATTCCTGCAAGATAATCACAGTGGGCAAATACATCTCTTAAGGAAAAAAACCAGGGACCGCAGGTGTTGATCAGGCGACTGTCCGGGTCACATCCCTCCGGACCCCAGTATCCCTGATCCAGTCGGATCATGGCGTCGTTTTCTGAGGTTCCCCGGGGTTAATTGGGTGGCAAATATCGTGGATCTGGTTTTCATTATGCGGCTCTGTCCGAGTGTGTAGGATAGGAAACGGAGGCTTCAAAGTCACTGGCCGTAGGACCTCACGCACGGGAGTGTCCTACAGATCACATACTTCTCGCGCTCCGGTTGACATATACTATAAGTGTTATGTGCCAAGGTCGACTCGAACCGCATTGTCAGGATGCTGTTTCGACGGAAGGTTCTCCTACTGTCGATCGCCTTTCACGTTTCGCGTACTCATTCCTCGGAGCCGTTCCCACTGCAATTCCGGTGAACAGTGGTTAATAATGACACATCTAGCTGGATCCAGATAAACCTGTATTTCTGGCCCCGAAGCTATTTGAATTTAAATGAAGCGCGAGCGCAAGGTTATGGCTTAAGTGATCCAAGTTATTATTATTATTGTTTTTGTGGTGTCTATCCGTGCCTTCTCCCATGTTTACGTTGTCGTTGATCAGAAAGTGATGGAAATAATAAGGGCTCGGGAGAATCGTCCATTCGTGCACTAAGTGATCGTATCGAAGGAGGGAGGTTATATAGTAAGCCACGCCAATATATTGCGCGCTTGACGACGGACATGGAGATGCAGCCCCTTTCCCCCCTCAGAAATGAAATTAATGATATTCTAGCTCAGATTGCCAGCGTACGTACTTACTGGGGGCATACATGAGGCTTGTAGTACCTCTGGTCACATGACACCGCCACCGCTCAGCCACGGGTTTCAGTCCCCGACAGGTGAATTAAAACGTACGTTCAATTGCTGACTCCCTCCATTGATTCCAAAATCCTGAACCGACAAAACGTGTTATTACAGTTATAGGGTGTTGAGAGTCCGAGACCATAACGCAGCGTCGTATTTTTTGTCCCGACCTTATTCCGAGCTTATTGACGCCCATGCATGAGCGAGCGGCCTTGCGGGGCGCAACATGCGGATTCCGTGTTGCTTTCGAGTTCTTGATCGAACATTGCCCCCAAACGACTTCATCTTTATCGAATCTTAATGTTCCACCCGGATTTTATGTCTAGCAGATCGGGATGTTCCTCTGCGAGGTTGTTGGCTCGATCGAGTGCCAACTGCTAACTGCCGTTAGTCCACCAGTGGGCAATGAGTGTCATTTGTGGCTGCGTCATTCTCGTCAGTCATCTTCCAGTCATCTTCCATTTCCATTTCGCCTCATGAATTCCGCCCCCTTGCCTTGCCTTGCTTGATACTGACTATGGCACGTGATGTTACTTTATTTGAAATTCGCTTGAAATACCAGCGTCTATACATCCTTTATTCTGTGTCACTTGCATGCATAGACATGATATGTGTGTGCGCGGGATCGCTGTTTGCACTCGCACCATGGCATCCCCATTTAGCCTTGATAGGCCTCAACGTATATTATTTCCCAAGCGTGTTCTTCACAATTGCCACGTTGAACCTTCATATCACCTTGGGCATACAGTCTCCCCCGCTTTCCCCCCATTTTGACGGTCAATTTCACGGGCGGGGTTTCAGTTCAATGTCTCGTGCGCTTGTTCCTTCTCTGTTCTGTTACAGTATATAATCCTTACAGAACGGCTTTCCTCCTCCACAGACCCTCCTTTGTGTACACTCCTCTCGAGAGTGATTCCGAGTCCTTAGAACGCCGCTTCCTCTGATTCCCCGAGTGGTGCGCTACCCCGACCACTGTGCTGGTCTAAACACAGCTAACACAACCTGCAGGACACGATCAACTCTCCAAACTCGTGAACAGTCTCAAAACTTGTTCAATTCGTTTAGCAACATGGGCGTTCACAAAGCCATTCAACGCGATCGAGGCGAGGATGCTCGAGCCTCCCCCTTACCAGAAACATACACACCCCCTACCCAAATGCCCCAAGAAATGGTAGACCCTTCCCACACCGGAGAACCTCTACATCTACAAGATTCCCATTTGGCCACTCAAACAGCAAGACGACTAACACCCAAAACGGTTTTCGGTCTCACCGATCTGGGGAATGACGGCCATGCCGCCACCGAGGCAATCAAGTATCTCCTCCAGGCCGTGGGACGCGATGTTGTGTCCTTTCAGCGCAACACACATGTCTCCTACATGGTGGTGGAACGTGCACGGGATATTGTCGAGGAGATGAACCAGTGCATATCCAAAGTGGAGAATGATCCAGACGGGGACTGGATTAGCTTCGACAAGTTCACTGGGGCCATTGAGCCATTGGAGAAGTAAGTCAACTTGGTCGTGTCTGCCGATGAGTCATGTGTTCTGACATGATCTTCGTCGCCCAGCATCTTGTTCGAACTATTTGCCTTCACAGAAAGTGAGAAAGAGCGATACTTCGCTCAAACAAATTCTATCGGTGAATGCGTCTCGTCGGCCGAGAACTGGGCCCACAATAGAGAGAAAATATCCGAGTTCCTGGACGATTTCGACAAGGATCAAGGAATTAAGGTATGTATAGTGTCATGCATGCTGTCATGCAGGTACTTACCGAAGGTTAGAATCTTCTCAACGTGGCCAATACCGATGCTCGAAAACGCGAGCACAGGGAAGCACAATTACACGATGACAGAACACTTCTTAAAGAGATGAGGACTAAGATCAAGGCCATTGTCAACGAAGATGCGACTAGGTACGCTGAATGTGTCATGGACTTTGTTGTTATTAACTTTGCTCTCAGATTCCCTCCCTACGTACAAGACGTGGAGACCTCTTTGTACAACTTGCAGACCGCAGTCATTAATGATTTTGTCCCAGATGAAAGTATTCATCCATACAAAGACCGTCCTTATATTGACATCTGGATACAGTGGCTCATGATCACCACAATTAAGACAACTATGCTGATTGAAGGTGTAATGGAGATAGTTAAGGTCGCCAATCTTGGTTCCGACCTTCTAAACCATCTGAAGTCAAAGCCTGTTTGGAAGGCTGCTTCAGAGTATGTATCATTTTCAACGTTTCTGAAGCTATTTAGAGCCTGACGTTGCCCAGGCTCATCGAAGTCTTAAGCGTGAACAAGGCCGAATCGGAATTACCCCCCGATGCCAAAGAGAAGTATGACGCCTTCCTTCGGATTCTCACGGTTCGTCTCGGCTCGACTCTCTTGAAGAGACTTCTTACAAGTCACAACAGACGTTGAGGGACATCGAGCTGCCGGGCAGTTATGTGAACCTCATGAGGGAAGTCGGCCGCATTCGTAGGCCGTTCCAGGCCCAGGCAATCACCGTTGTTATGCTCTGCCGCTTTTTGGCAGACAAATTCAATGCTATCGGGAAACCTAAGGTCACTGTCGAGCACTTTAATTCTCTCGATGCGTACGTTTTACTTCTGAGGGTAGAGACGGTCGCCTCTGATCTGGACATCTTCTTCAGGGCATTCGAGAAAACTTTGCTCACACTACGAGATGCCACCAAGTCCGTCACTGAGCTCAAGACTTTCGACTTGACAGACTTCAAAAACCATGCTATGGTCAAAGCATTTGGTGACGCAGAAGCGCTTATCCATGACAGTTTCAAATCTCTCCAGGTGTGTCTTGTTCCTTACATTATGTTACGTTCATGGCGTCAAACATTTCCACGCAGCTTGATACAGAATGGGCCAATAGACAGACAGAGCTATCCGCCGCAATGAAGAAGGACAGGGAACGTCTGACGAAGTTGCATGGTATTATTAGCCAAGTAAGTATACGATATCACAGTAGTTGAACCTTCTAATGGTGATGGATAAACCGTAGGGTCCAAGCAAACCAATTGCGAATGTTAAGGTCAACGTCACCATACACGACAAATCGCCAGATGGAGCGGAGTTGGACAACGCCTCTGGTGCGCCGTTCCCCTATTCGTTGAAAGTGGACGCTGACACGATATCGCCTCTAGTTGTGGGAGAACCGACGATGCGCCTGTCTGCGTTACGCTGGAGTGCTGCCGGAGAGCTTCAGCCAGAGGAAAAGAGGCGCGAGGCGCGCACTGCTGGCATTTTCTTCGTGTTCAAACAGTCAGAAAACAAATGGTCAAAGATAGATGAATCGCACTCCACGCTCGCAAAGATTGCAAACAACAAGAATGAGGTGTCCTTGAAGCTTGTCGTTGCTTGAGATGGGTTCATTTGAACGTGTACTTCCATATTCTCTCTTCATTGGTGGTAGCCATGCAGTAACTTCTCCGGGTCATGGTGATGTTCAAATTATTCAGTTTGTAGTAAATTGTATATTAGCGAAAACCGTAATCACATCTTGAGAGTCTTAACGCAATCCAAATCAATACTCCACTAACCCAGTATGAGAAGGTCAACTGTCCTGTCCTTCGACTCGGAACCGGAAATGCAGAACTGAAAAAATAAACCTGTTGACACGACGGGCAGGACCGCAGGAGTGGGTACTGTAAGCGGAGCCCGCTTATGGTCGACTAAGGGATTGAATAGTGTCCAATATCTGCACAACATGTGGAACCACGGAATCTATGGATCACATACTGACCCGATGCCAAGCAACCCCCCGGAGCACAATCTGGAGACAGGCAGAAGCCCTCTGGCCGCATGCCCCAGACCTCTGGCCAGATATTTCCCTAGGAATCATCCTCGGCTGCGGCGCTGTTACACCGCCGAACGAAGAACGCCTTGAAGACCATAGCGAGACGAACCAAATAGTCCAAGCCGCCCAACGAGCCAATAAACAAGGGATCCAACGACTCCTACAGATCCTTATCTCTGAAGCAGCCCATCTCATCTGGGTCCTAAGATGCGAAAGAGTCGTCCGGGAACCACCCCGTATACACACAGAAGAGGAAGTCAAAACATGATGGCTGAAGATGATCAACATACGACTCACCAATGACAAAATTACAGCCACCAAAATTAAGCGAGACGAACGAACCACCCGACTGATCAAGAGCACCTGGGAACCGATTCTGAAGCAATCCTTGGACCTCCCCAACGACTGGCTTCATCATCGTGAGGTTTTAGTGGGTAGAAATCCGCAGCGCCTTGCCCTCGAGGACGTGTGATCTGAGTCCCACACTGCCCCTAACCGGGGTGTGCGTCAATGCATTTTTCCTCACTCGGCCTTCGGACCGGCTTCAGCGAGTTAGGTGGTAGAGCTGATGCTTTCCCATCTCCTGCTACCTAACACATATTCTTAGTTTACCTCTCCTGTGTAATACTAAGAATGTAACGCTTTCCAAAAAAAAAAAAAAAAAAGAATAGTGTCCAATAAGTTGACAATTAATATCAGGGGCAGATTTTAAATTAAAACAGTCTGCTTTTGTACTTCTCAATTCAATTTGTCGATAAGCAGACTATTTTTATATGAAATTTACAACCAAATATTAGTTGTCAGCTTATTGGGCATCATTAACCTTAGTCGACTAACTTATAAGTGGACTTATGCCACGTAATAAGCGCTTAAGTTTCGCTGGACGTCACGTGCAAAGCATCACGTGATTTGACCTTAATGAAAGGAAAAAATACCTAAAAGGGCCTGAAAGGAGGAGGAAAATCCCTGCGAGTAACTGACTGTAACCTCTGCGCTCAAACTACAACGTCCCCACCACACCACTTAGGGAAACACGTTGAATCAATCCTTTTCATATCGTCTCTCTTTAACGCCTCACGCCGTAATCTGGACTTAGGGTCTGACGTCCTTATCACGTCTTCTGGCTCGCATATAGTCGCTCAGTGGCATGTCCGAGTTTGGTTCGGAGGACGATGACTACACCTATGCCTCTCCCTCCCCATCGACCCGCAGGAATGGGCCTTTCGCAACAACTATGATCTCTGACGAAGCCGATATAGAAAGAAATTCAGATCAAGAAGACGGAGCTGCTTCTCAGTCTACTCAATCTGACGATCAGTCTGGAGAGCCTATTCCGACCACGAGCACTCCAGACCTTTCTTTTGCAGCATCAAGCTCCCCTTTCCTGTTTTCTACCGGGGAATTGTCCTCCTTGCATGCTGGGAGCTGTGGCCGTTGTGGAAACGTTGCTTCCCTCTCCGAACTGACCTCTGACCATACTTCCTTTGTTTGTCGCCTGCATTACCTTTTGCAACAGGCCGCAGATCAACAGCGTCACTATAGAACTGGTGATAACATACACATACAGCCAGATCCCCATGAAGAAGTCTCTGGTCTCGACTCTCAAGTGGTATCAATAGCTCACGACGAGGTTCTTGAGTCAGCACTTGGTCAACGAGAATATGATCACTGCTTCTCGCCTTTGCCTTTACAGAAAGTTCTGAAATCTTCGTCGCTCCTTGGTAATACTTCTGACGATAACATGCTTGCTATCGTCGCTAGCGATGTTGGTGTCGATTCAAGGCGAAACAAACGAAAGGCGAACACCATGAACTACGAGGACTTTGAAGCTCCTGCAACGAGTGTCTTTCATGATGGAAACCCTTCTGATGATTACTTGTCTGCATCAGACGGTGGCTCCTCTGTGCCTTCACGCGGTCGCCATCCGCCTTCGAAGAAGAGGAAGTGTTTGTCCTTGGATACGCAGCTGTCTATAGTATCTCCTTATGCGGGCTCCTCGGCTCTTTCCGATACAAATT
>QFEZ01000041.1:35420-68119 GCA_003316425.1 Russula lepida
CATTTGCGGCTGGATCCGCTTTATCCTATCCACCGACTCAATTGGCGACACCGGTTCCAGGTGTTAGTCCCGTTCTTAGCCCCGTCCCGGTCCTAGGACCGCAAGAATTTTCACAAGCTGATATCCCATGCGCCTTCTCGAACGGCGATGACGCAGCTGAGGCTCGCCTCTTGTCTCTGCTACGGAAGGAGAGCCTTTACGGGCGGGGTGAAGGTCAGGGCGCCCTTTCAGCACGGGATTTCGCCGCTCCGAATACCCTCCTTAATGAAGTTATTGCATGGATACTCACGGTACATGGCTTTCTAATATCCATCGTTATCGTTATCCTTACCTTGAACGCAGGTAGAGCCACCTTTGGGCTCCCCGACAGCCTCGAAGCTTAGGGGAAGGGCTCATTCTTACGATCTGCACGAACAACTGACTGCCCATCATGATTCGCGATTTCTTGCAGCACTTATCTTTTCTTCTTTCTTCGTTCCAGCTAGAAGAGACTCAGAGACCTTTATAGAGCTAGATCAGTCAGATGCAAGACACTTCCGAGAGCTGGAAAAAGATGAAGACGTGGTTATCTGGGACTATGCCGTCGCGGCGATCGCGCTCGCTGTGAAGGTCTAACGAGTCACATTTCACCTTTGCTTCGTACATTAAAAAGCTGCTTTGCATAGATGCATCGAGACAATTATCCTCCTTTGAAGCCTATCTTTGGGAATCATTTCTTGGCCCTGGCGTGCCACGAGATGAACTTTGAAGATCTCGAGGTGTGTAAACTAAGGAAAGGATTTACCGCTTCCTGATCTTTTCCAGTGGGCCCAGCGCGATTTACTTCGATACTTCTCCTATAACCTTGGCATGCCAACTCCCCAATCGTTTCTCGACGAGCTGCGCCTCGCGCTTCCGACGCTACGACATACGTTAGAATCTGAGCATGAATGGGAAGACGTTCTCAGCGAGACATGGAAGCAGCTCATGGCTGCTGCGCGCTGTACGTGCTATTCTTTTTGGCAATACTCGAATGTCTCGTTTAGATTCAGTAGGGCCGAGTATGCTGTGTTTCCCTGTGTCGTTGCTCACGGCCACTGCCCTCATGGAGTCTATCAAGCGAGCCATCCATCGACGATTGTCTTTTGCCGAGTTGAACGCCCTAGCTGAAAGCGCTAAGTCTACTTCCGACTGCCCTATGAAGCATGCGGCACCGGGCGGGCCCCTTCAGAGCATTGTTGAGCATGAATCCTCTGAGGTCGAGTCGGAAATACTGCGCAAAACGACCGTAGTATTCAAGGACATCCGTGAAGTTCTGGGCCTTTCAACGGTAAGATGTTTGTATGTTCGGTTGTTCTTTTACATCCTAAGCCACCGCAGGAGAAGACTGATGAGTGTGAGAGATGGTTCGAACTGGTGCGATCGGCCCCAGAGAAGCCGGTTCACTCGAAGTACTTTTAAGGGATATCATAGGCCTTCAACAAACTTAAAGCTGGCCTCTCATCAAAAGTAGCATGTCATGGTCTGGAACTTCATATGCTTTTTGTCTGTGCTGTGGTCGTCTACGTAGATGTTGGCTATGACCATAATTCTGCCGTTGTTAGAATAGCATTGCATCACGTGTCAAGTCGAGGAATCCAATTATTCAGCCCACCTAGCTGTCTGCTGTCTGCTGCCGAGAATAATCGCTTGACCTTTGATTGCCTCAGGCTTTGACTCTTTCGAGTTCTTACTTGCAGTCGGAAATATTTTACGACAAAAACCCCGCTATCAGAAATACGTTCTCTATGGAAGCAAGGGAGCAAAGGCTAGGTACTGACCTCGTTCGAGAGGTGCCTTTTAGTGGGTTAGTGGGATACGAAGCCAGGCTTGGTCATAGAGGCGCTTAGGCTGTCCGCAGCTAATTTTATATGGGCGCTTACAACTAAGTTCCATTCTTTTGTCATCTAATGGTGACTAAATGGTTGGTCCGCAGCAGCGCACTCTCAGGATAAATGGATCACACATCCTCGGTTGCGGCTGAATGGAGTCACAATGGTTGTTGTCCTTCTCACCACCGTTTTTGTTGGTGTCCTCATTTATAGGCGTATCACAAAGCGTCGTGCGCGCAAGCGGGTGTGGATATTCTCTTCTCAATGTTACTCCTATGGCTTATGCTGCATCTTTTAATTCCTAGGCCATCAAATTAGCTGCCTTGGATCGTAGAACCAGCAGTCCAGTGGCGGTGGACACGACAGAGGAGAGTCTCCTGGAGGATGAAGTGATCATCATCGAAAGGGAGTCTAGCCCCACGCCATCTGGCCCCCCACCATACCTGACGCCATCACCTTACCAAGATGAGCACTCGGAGGATCCCCCTCCTCTCACGGTCCCAGAACGTACGTGTGAAATGTTACTTCGTAGACGCGTGTTTACAAACTCTCCCATCAGTCGAGTATTCCGGGACATACATCAGAGACAAGCCTCCACCATACAGCACAATCGTCCTCCAGGTCCAAAATGCGTGATCCCTCTACCGGTAGCGGTAGAGTATAATCACGCACTACCACATATGATTACGACTTCATGTTTGTATCTCCGAGTGCCCTCGGTGAGTACAGGCTGAAGAATCTGTGCGATCTCAGTACAATCGGAATCGCAATGGGTTTGGTGTCGGATTTTAGGGTAGGCCTAGGACAAGGCAGAAGAAATCCACTGTAAAAGAGCATACTCTGTGTCGACTAGAATTACGCGAGGAACCGAATCCCTGTAGCAGATATGGAGTTCGTATACGATGTGCCCGTAGGAACCACGTGAGAATGGAATTGCAAGGCCGCACAGCACGCGTCAACGGCAATCGATTTTGATCCAGGGCTGTGACACAATACGTCATCCTGTTTTACCATGCATGTATTCACGTCCGTCCAAGGATGCACTAGCGTTTAGCTGAAGAGAATCAAGAGATCCGGAAAACCTCAAGGCCCTACTGTATGCTGAAGGACTTCCGTGACTGTTGTCCAACCGCGTTTCCAATTCTGCACTGTGATGGTCCTGATGGGGCGCCAAGGCCCAAGAATTCGTCCCATCAAAGTTCTGCGGCTGGACGTGCATATCACGGTATGGGAGCACTATGCCCAGTGACCAGCAGAGGCGCGTGTATCCGACGCGTCCGAGACGTGCGTACAGTATCTAGGTCGATTTTTTCCGACTGCGGACACAGTGATTAGGATCACCAAAGATGCGCACCTCGCACATCAGGCCTGCTGGCCGTCACGACAAGTCGCTGAGTCGCTGTCGATCGCACGCGGCATACGCGTGGCCAGCGCCAAGCCCCTTCGATGGTCACGTGCACCCCGCGGCGAACTGACTTTGACTGCTAAATTGGATGCCACTACTCAACTTTTGCGCCCTACATGCACAACGTGTAGCCAGTGCCGCGCAGCGCTTTGAATATCAAGAGCTATATCTAGGTTACTGAACATGCGCATCACGCAGGCCAAAAAGTCAAGCAACGGATAATGCGACATGCGATCGCCTCGTGTTGGAATGTCCGGCTCCATATTATCACCAATCACACCTTTTTACTCACAACATGAATGAAACACGCTGCTTACACCCTGCACTACCCTCACAAATCAAGCGGATGGCTGAGCTGGTGATCACAACACAAAACCGTTGCTGTTCCCTGATGGTAGCACCCCATTTCCACGCACACTTCACTACCCGCTACCACCACCACCACCACCACCACCACCATTGCTTGAAGTAAAATGGGTAACGCACCAAGTTCCTCCCGTAGCTCAACGCCTCCGCCAGAGCCGCCGCAACCGCCGCGTGTACCCCCGCGGGCTCATTCTCCCCCTCCGCGCGATGCACTCGCACTTATGCGAGGGCGAGGGCAGTCGCTCACCTCCATTGCACAACCCACAACTGCCTCTCCGATCCCGCACCATGCGAGTCCCGCCGCACTGCCTGCTCCAAAGCCGGAGGTACCCGCTCAGAAAGAGCTTCCAGAACTGGATGTCGGCGAGGCCATGCCCGGTGACCTGGAAGAGCCAACTGATGATTTGTCAACCGTCCTCGGGGACTGGTCCGCTGCTCGAGCGGCCATGGAACGGGCGATTGGTCCCCTTCGCGACCGTGTGGAGGGGATCGGGAAGGAGATTAGGGAACACCGTCAGGAGCGAGATGCTGCGGAGGAACAGGTTCCGGTGCTGCATGAACGAAAGATGACGATATATGAAGACGCAGAGTCTGGTCCTCTCGACGAGCTACGTTTCCCACCGGGGTTGGGGCGCGAGGAGAGTGAGACCGAGGTGTCCGCCATCACCCATTCTTCGGAGCCAACTATGGAAACCCTCGTGGAGGAGCCGGATCAGGTGACGGAGTCACCAGCAGAAGGATCCCCCGAGAAGGTCGCCGCGAAGTTGGAAACACACGAGTTTCCGGGGGTTGATTCCATCTTACGGGAAGAACCAGGCACTGTGAAGGAGCTTGAAGTTGTTCACGAGAAGCCGGTTGTTGGTCTGGACCCTTCACGTGTCTCTTCTGAGGAGCCAGAGCAGGAAATTATGGCCTTCGACGAAGCCCGGCCTTCCCAGGAGAAAGCGCCAATCCTCCCGGAAGCCCCTTTCGTCCTTGAAGAGCGTCCAATCCTCCAAGAAGCCACCGTGGTCTCTGAGGAACATACAATCCCCAAGGAAGTACCACACGTCTTTGAGCGGTCTCCAATCCTACAGGAAGCACCGCTCGTCTCTGAGGGGTCTCCGATCCTTCAGGAAGCACCGCTCGTCTTTGAGGAGTCTCCAGTCCTCCAAGAAGCACCGCTCATTTCAGAGAAGGCTCCAATGGACCCGGCACCCCTCATCCCGCTCGAGAAAGCTTCCGACGCGCAGTCCGAGCATCTCTCCTCCCTCGAGCACCCGCGTCCCCACACCCCTCCCATCTTCGACGATTCTCGTGTGACATCGCCTGTTCCATTCCCCGTGACTAACGACCACGAAGACCAAGGTTATGGTACCCAAGAGGACGAGGACCGCACGACACAAACCTCTCAGCGCGCCCAAGGCAAGCACGTGCACTGGGGAAGTGTTGAAGCGCAACCTGCGTACGAGCGTCCGCAAGACGAAGAATACCAAGTACCGGAGGAGAACTCGCCACCGTTCTCCCGGCTATTACTCCCAGCGCCATCGGTGACGGAGACCCAGCCGGAGGCGCGCCCAGAACGCGCTGCCAGGCTCGCGGCGCGTCGGGCTACACCCCCACCAACGTTCGAGATGCCAATGCGGAAATTCGAACAGGGTATTTATACTGTGACAGATGTCCGCTGGGGCATGGCACTCGATCTATCCAATGGGGAAAATCGGTCGCCGATTGCATTTGGATCGCATGGGTGGGAGAACCAGCAGGTGAGCAAATCTATTATTGGTGACTTTCGGGGCCCGGGCCGCGAAACCTGGGAGGTTGTAAGTGCTTACACGTGTCGTATAGTGGGAGTTCCGTCCTTGCGGCGCTGGTTTTACCATCAAGAACGTCGGTAGCGACTCATTCCTCGTTATTGAGGGCCTGCAAGGACTTCATGAAACAAGCGTGGAAGTTGTAACTGGGGACTTCCCCACCTGCTGGGAAATGGAAGTGATGGATAACGGCAGCGCGGGGGATGGCGAAGATGAAAACGAAGATGTGTACACGCGGTACGTGTATATATATCGTCGTATTCTGCTGAGCAGTGGCGGACCTAACTTGATCGATGTATTATTAGAATCCGGCTGCCGCGTTCTGAGATGGCTTTGGGTTTCAAGGGAGGCTACGCGGGAGCACAGGTACGTCCTTTCGTACATTACTTGTCCTCCATTACTGAGGGGGGGTAAACAAACAACAGCTTTACCTGACAAAAGACGCGAACAACATGAGCACTTATTGGAGGCTGCGGGTGCCGCGGCGCGAGCAGGTGGTGAAGAACCCGCCTATTTCGACCACCGAGACCGTCCGGCAAGGTGGAGTAACGAGTTTGATAACAACTACGAGCGTAACGACGACGACGACGAGAACCGTAACGCGGATCGTCACGGGCGACGCATGATACATGGTGCACGATGGGTTATGGAGTATAAGCTCTCTGTGACGGTCATCACGAACCAATGATAACGAAACATGATTACGACACTTACCAGACCATTTACGTTTCTGACTTCCTATTTTCACGTATTACCATCGATGACCTCCATATTGTAACATGTGTCTGAAGAGCTTGAAGCTCTGAAAGAAAACCGATAATGATATTGAACTTCGCCGTCGTTCGATTGATAGGAGTATAACTGGCGGATTTTTGCCCGCGCTGCAGCTCGTGCTCATAGAGCACGCTCCAGTGCACCGCTCGGGCCTGGGTTACTCCGTCTCATGGGCTCACCATGAGTCCCTTTCACTATTTTCTCTACATTATTGATGCTTTATTTTTTTCTCTTTCATAACTTGTACGATCACCTATCCCGTGGCATCAAACGCCCAAAGGCTTTCCATACACACTCCCACTTCACTTCCGTCTCTCTTATTGTCTTTCCGGATCGCGCCCTATCGTTCGAAAGCTTCACTCCATACCATACTCAGAGTGTAGGTGCAAAGAACTCCTATGAGTTTAAGACATTTCATCGTGTCCGAATCATCAGAGTTGTGTTCTCATCAATTTTCAACTTGTGTGTTATCGCCTCGGGCCCTCCTCCTCGTATCGACTTCTCCTCATCATCATTTTCGCTCTCGCTCTCGCCCTCGCTTTGCTCGACACTGCCTCAAATCCGTCCATCGCGTTAAAAAGAAAAAGGGAAAGGGAAACACGCAATGATTGATTGACACGATTGAATCGATGCCATCCTCGGCGAATGAGGAGGTTGCTCAAATACATGCAGAGTCCCTACTAAGTAATCGAGTCCGGTGATACGAAAAATGCAGTGTTGTTAGGGAGTGGGTATGCGCGTCGTCGTTGTAAAAAAGATGTAAAGAAAAATTAGTAAAATGAAGAAAAGCACGCTAAATACTGCGCATCGGCGCCGCCGCGCGGGTGCGGCTAAGTGTTGACCATCGTTGTCTGAAGTACGACGGGAAAAAAAAGAGAATGTAGTTATCTTGCGCCAGCTGGTCGAGAAGTAAAAAACGAGAAGGGAAGTCGAACGCGTGGCCGACGGACGCTCCGATACGGTTGTTCCGTTCCGATCCGAGCGAACTGCAGTTGCGCCAGTGAATGCCCCCACGGAAGCTACCGAGGCCGTGACGAAGGGATGGATCGCTGCGTTGGCGGCTATGTTGTGGGCTAAGCCTCCGAGGGCGACTTTCCCAGCTACCATCGTGCCTAAAAGGTTCTCGAGAGGTAAGATGATACCTCGCTGGTTGGTCAACTTGAGGAGGAAGCTTACCAGTGGCGGCATTGACGCCAACAATGCCCAGGAGAGTAGGAGTTACGATGGGTGCCAAGGCGATGCCAGCAGCAGCGCCAGCAACACCAGCAACAGCACTAACGACTTGACTTATTTTGGCTGGGAGTCGCACAAAGTCATCGAGCACAGACTCGATTAATTGGATGACGTTACTCACGACTACTTGGCATTGGAGAATAAACGAGTTGACAAGGACGAGTATTTGGAAGAGGTTCGTGGAAGGTGGCAGGAGAGGGGGTCATAAGTGGTGAGGTTCCCTGCCATATCACACGTGCTCAAGTCCATGCACCATGCCCACGAGAGAAGCCCTTTCTTTCTCAAAGTTACATGGCAGAATGGTATACGGTCCATTGGTAGGGAGGGCTAAAACCTGGCGAAAGTCCAGAGAGCTCAGTTCGCGGACATTCAACGTAACTTGGTCCCGAAGGAGCAATTTTATGATGTGTGCCAGACTGTCAATGGCAATTTGATTACTGAGAGCCATCAGCGCAGCACGAACGAACTAGATTCTGTTATAATGGGAACGCACGGAGCACACGCTGACGCATCAGCGAGATCCGCCATAACCGATAGCTTGACCGACACTGACAGGAGTCACAGGACTGTCATCAACTCACGGAGAGTTGGCCGCCTGAATGATATGATCGCTTCTCTGGTTACTCAAGACGCATCAAAAGCTTCATAAATACTGATTACAGTATTGATGGCTGTCATGTTCGCACAGTGAACTTTTGAGCGACAGAAAACGAATCTTTGAAAATTTGTTTTGATGTTTCAAAAATTTCTGGCGCAAAAACATGTATTAGATTTCTTTTCAGAAAAGGTAATCAGTAATTATTGTTCTACTTCTCGATGCGGTTAAAATGCACAATGTTTCATGAAAAATGGCCGTGTTCTGAGGAAGGAGAGACCGGAGAAAGGCAAAATCGAAGGCAAAATCCGCGTCACCGCGACTGGCGGACGGACGGAATTTTCCGTCCGTCTTACACCATGCATGTGCTGTTTCCTGGGGTCAAGAAGACTGTTGCAACGATAGTACTTAAACCGATGACACCTGCAGTAGCACTGACCCGTACGCTGACAATCACTGGCACAGTAGTGGTTGCTACTTCATACGAACAACACCCTGATCAGCCGGACCCTCCATCAGACCCGGGCGCTCATTATCCAGGGCACTTTACGGGGGTATGGGTGCTCAGTCTTTATGAGAAAAGACTGAGGTGCAGCGAAAGCAATGTATCGTATTTAAATAAGGACGCGAATCATATGTCGTCCGTGGGTAGTAAAGTAAAGATAAATGATCAATCACTGATCTGAGGCGGTCCAATCGATCTGGCTGTTCAGTCGTGCCACACATGTGCCACGCGTCGCGTCGCGGCTACCTCACCTCTAACCTGAGGCAGTGATAGCGCCCAAGCAAGCTACGGAGGCCGTGGCGAAGGGATGGGCTACTACGTTGGCGGCTATGCTGTGGGCTACGGAGGCAAGTATCCAGACTACTGTCGTGCCTAATAGTCCTCGAGGTGTTAGATGATACCTCGCTACTAGTAGCTGGTCAACTTGAGGAGGAAACTTACCAGTGGCGACGACGCTGCCAACGATTTCCAGGAGAACAGGAGCTAGGATGGGTGCCAAGATGACGCCGGCAGCAGCGCCAGCAACGGCCCTAATGACCCGACTTGTTTTGGCTAAGTGCGACGAATTTATTTGAGCACAGACTCAATTAATTGGGTGACGTTACTCACAACTACTTGGCATCGGGGAATAAACGAGTTGATAAGGACGAGTACTTGGAAGAACCTGGGGAGGGTTCGTGGAGGGCGGCAGGAGAAGGGTCATAATCGGTGAGGTTCCCTGCTATATCATAAGTGCCCAAGCCCAAGCGCCATGCCCACGAGAGAAGCCCTTTCTTTCTCAAGGTCACATGGTAGAATGTCATCCAGTCTATTGGAAGGGAGGGCTAAAGCCTGGCGAAAATCCAGAGAGCTCGGTTCGTGGACATTCAACGTAATTTGGTCCCGAAGGAGCGGTTTTATGATGCGTCATTGGCGATTCGATTATCTGGAGCTATCAGCGCAGCACGAACTAAGGTGATTCTGTTAGAATCGGAGCGCACGGAGCGCACGCTGACGCATCAGCGAGATCTGTAGCCTGACAGACACTGGAGTCACAGGACTGTCATCGGAGAGTTGGTCGCCTGAATGATATGATCGCTTCTCTGGGTACCCAAGACGCACCAAAAGCTTCATTAATACTGATTACAGTATGATAGCTTTGTGTCGAACAGTGAACTCTAAGCGACAGAAAACGAATATTTGAAAATTTGTTTCAAAAATTTCTGAAGAAAACATAGGTATTAGATTTGCTTTCAAAAAAGGCAATTGATAACTATGGTTCTACTTCTCGATGCTGTTGAAACGCACAATGTTTCATGAAAAATAGTCGTGTGCTGAGGATAGAGAGACAGTGCCATACAGGAGATATGCCAAAAATCTGCGTCACAATCTGCGTCACCGTGACTGGGCCGGAAATTTCCGACCGTCTTACACCATAGCTTCCGAGTTGTCTATAAGCTCGTCCCTGTATAAGCTCGTCCCACCGCGATGCCAACGTATTTCATGCTACCCTGTCATTGAATATCTCCAACACGGACCCTAGCGATCCGTGGCATGGTCCACCGTCACTGGCAACTTGGTGTGCTTGTTGAGTTATGCGCGTCCGAGTCCAGCTCGTTGATGCCAGGCCAGCTCGAAATCGAAATGCCTAGTGACTAACTAGATAGCCCAACCCCAACCCTGATGCGAATTGCGCAATAATATCAATACCGCCTTTATAAGCGCCGATTTATCAAGTACATAGTCAAAACCTCCGAATAATTTATCAACCCCTGTGAAAAGGAACCTGGAGCCTATGGTGATTCCGCGTCTGGTCCGTGACGTCGAGATCACTGGATGACGTAGTTCACGCTTCGCGCTTCCATAAAGCATCTGTTCGCATTCCAGCCATCTCCATATTTCCGAACTTTACCTTGACTTTCATCATGAGCGAACCCAAGAGCGAACCTCTGAAGGCAGGACAAGATGTTTCGTGCGTACTCACCATGGTTGTCATAGAGACGCGCAAGCTGAATATGCGAGTTGACAGATGGAAATGGGGTACCAGCAATGTCACGGGGAAAGTTGATGAAGTCGTACATGACGGTCAAGCCCAGGTCCAGAGCAACAAGGTGCGCATCCCAGTTTGGTGCGCACATGGGATTATGCTGATACCACCGGCCATGTTTGTCCACTAGGGCAACACTATCACGCGCTACGCCCGTGAGGGAGACCCAGCAGTAAAGATTGTTCGTGAAGGGGTGAGTCAATGTCGGCATTCTGTTTGGAGTGCAAGGTGAATCGGACGCAGAACGATGTTGTCAAACTCGCCCATGAACTGAATGAAGTGAAGTCGGGGGAGCTAGAATGATCATCATTGTAACACACATTGACCGTATGCGCAATTGCGAATTTGGCCCGATATTGCCTGCAATTGTACGAATACCTATGTCCCTTTGAAAGGGTATACGCTGAGTGGTATGGGTTTTGCACTGCCCAGCTTTGCAGTATGGACAGCCTGCAGGCGCAATTCAATCAGTCGGGTAGTTTCAGCCTCATGTTGTGGCTGCTGGAGTCATGTTGTTAGTACTATGCTTCTCCAGATCCGAAAGGTCAAATGCCAGGGGTAGTGGTGGGGTTCATTGACCCGCTGATGTCAGCCTCCTTTGAACCGGCAAGAGGGGCCGGAAAATTCCGTCTCTTACTTCGTCCCATGCTCTCCAGAGTCTCCACTGGACATGTGTCCTATCATATCATTCTAGGCACTCGCGCACCTATTTTGACATTCAATGTCGATCTTTGTTGTATGTTAGAGGTGCTGCCACGCTGGGAGGAATTGCCAGTGATGCGGTGCTTGGGGTCTTCGGAATCGTGGTCCGGGTCCACTAGTTCGCACACTGCCGCAATCGCGGAGACAACGCACGCCATCAGTACTTTATAGCCTTAATCCAGGAAAAAATTATTAGAATACTCCACCACGAGCCGTGGAAACCAAGATGTTGCCCTTCGAGTCGGCGGTCCAGTGACACCTGTATTGACGCATGGCTACTCCTCCATGTTAATTAATGTGGTTTATGGTTGCTTGCTAGCCCGTCTGTAGTTGTGGACCCTGTTCCGACAGCATCGACATATTGAAGAGATTGCGCAGCCCCGCCTGCGCGCCCTTGGACCCACGGTCATTTTTGTGATCCCGCGCCCTTGTGCCTGTGCGCGCCCGTGCGCCATTCAGATCATCAAAAACGGAGCCACTGCTCCATTCAGCCATTCCCACCTTCCTGGCCATCACAGGCACCACACACTCGAAGGCGCCTCCCACGTTTTCCACAGACACAGACACAGATTTTGCATGCGCCCGCCCACTGGACGTGCCAGTTCCTCACACCAAGCGTCTTGCTCACTGTATTATTATTTTTGGATCTCCTACGCTTGCTCCACTGGCAAGCCCCGACCTCATGTTCGTAGCGAGGCAAGTATCTCTCTCTGGTTGAAAAGCCAGTCGAGGAGCGATGTTTTGATCTTCACCAATCTTCATCCTTCCGAGCATCATGTCTCCTGTCCAAGCACCAGTTTGTACTACCGACTATCCGCGGACTCGCATTGATGCGGCTCTCATCAGGGTTGAGCCCCTGCATCCAGATTCCCTCTATTATAGCACTCTTCTTGAAGAAGGGGACGCCGCGATGAGAAAGAGGGCGGAGAGCATCTCGCAGCACAAGCTCCTGACCTACCAGGCAGCGGCAGTCGTGGTACGTACGCCGGCGTAATATGAATCTACATGTGATATTGATCTTTTTATTTCTTCTTTTTCCACGCAGTCCAGTGTCCTTGCCGGAGTAGAATCACAACTTCTAGCCTTCTTTAAATCATCTCCCGACCTTACACAGCAACACGTGCCGGTCATACTACAGTATCTCCTTGTTCTCACCTACATCGCGCTGATCTTCAGCGTGGGCACCACCATCAACTCCCTCATCCTCACGAGAAATTTTGGGAATGTTCCCATGCTCGTAGGGCGCTTCCAGGAGAAGATCAGGAGCATGTGCCTGCCCACGTTCGAATTTCCTCCCCTTCGGAGAAGATCTAGTGATGATATCGCCCCGTGGCAATGGAGGTTGCTTGAGTGCCACTGTACGCACGGCAAATTACTCACCCGGCGATAGTACCACTGACTTTCCAATGACTCAGGGCTGTTCACGCTAGTCATATCTGTGCTGTGTCTCCCAGCACAGATCCTCTTATATATTTGGACACAAGAAAGAAACGGTATCAAAGTTGCTGTCTCAGTAGCGGGCGTGTTTGCGATGCTGCCCATTTTGCATTTCCTACCCATTCGTCGGAAAGGCATTGAACCCCGCGGGAAGCGCGACGCGGCACCTCTCCCTCGCTATAGCAGTTGGGATGGCCCACAGCCTGCTCCTATGCCACTTCCCCCAGCAATTTACACCGTGCGTTCTGCATACAAGATGAATTATTGACATATTGTATCACATAGAAACTATGAATCTGACCACTGGCATGGTCTTGTCTCATCAGAGTCTACTACATGCTGTGCATTACAACTTATTATTGTATAGTTACGAGCCTCAGCAGACACTTTAGTACGATATGTCGCACGTTACGTTCCGTCTACTCTAATTCTCTTCCTTTAATGACTCACGACTTTTACGGTAATCAATTTGGGGATAGTCCTCCTGAATACGAGACCTTTCGTAATGCTCATCGCAATCCTTCTGAGTAGCGTAATATAATGCACTGCTAATGTTCAATAACATTACTGCTTCGCCGGGGCCTACGGCGGATCGGCTGTGGCAATGCGACAACATGCCTACGAATGGAATGTACTATGTAAACGCACCACTCAGTCGAAGGCCGCTGGGTTTCATGTCAAGTCACCCCTTCTCCACCTGCGCGAATCCATTATTATGTAAACATGAGCCATCCGTGTGGTTTCATTTTTTCAGAAAAATCAGGTGGAATCAGATGGCCCTGTCGTACTGTACTAATTCAGGAAAGCCGACAGCACAGGACTTTTCCGGTGATTTTCAAAGGCCTTGCACCGAGATCCACGGCCACACGACCGGACAAGGCCTACTCATTACTAGTCTCCGACTGGAAGGAGGATAAATGAGAGATACTATACGGATGCCAGTGGTGCCACCGTGACTGGGGGCTCATGCTTCTGCCAGTTGAACGGTGCAGCTGAAAAGTTTCCATTCCATACATCACATTCATCTAAGGAGATATCAACACAGACTGTGACTTCAGTCAGTTCAATGGGACACCTCACACCTGGGAGTCCGGACTATATTTGCAACTTGATGCGTGGCGGGAGGAAACCCTAATCCTACAAGACAACGGCGACTCAACAGCGACGTGATGGCCGGTTCAATTAGAGCATCTCCAAAAAACCATACCTCACAAGCTCTTATGAGAAAGGCATTCCCGAAAAAAAAAAAGGAGATTGACAGTCACATCAACAGAAGCACAGTAAGATGGGGAAAAACTGTGATCAGAAACAACAGTAAGGCACAAAGGATGAGTAAACTACCACGTGTCAGCAAAGCACTTGACTCCACCTCAATTCCGAACACAATTGAATTTCAAACGAAGACTCGGATGTGAGCGCTGCTGTGAAATGGTTATTTCCTTTCGTATAGCAGCCGGTGAGCGCGGGGAAAGAGGCTAGGCACTGTGCATGTGAGGAACACAGGATTCACTGCGGCCATGGGGTGAGAGGAACCATCTTTGAGGGTGGCGCACGCACAAATCGCGCCTTTCTTGAGCAACGGTCACAGCGTAATGTCTCGATAGTTTCTCATTCACCCAGAGAAGGGGACACGTCCTGCACTGACAAGAGGTTCCGCATGGCCATGGAGATTCAGACCATCGTATCCACATCCCATGAGCATGTCATTTTACTTCATCAAGTTACCATCCAGACACCTTGAGTAAAGGGAAGGAAGAGCTCGACAGTAGCTTCTCTGCCGATGAGAAAATCACGGGCTGACACAATTGTACTGAAGGAGCAAGCTTGATACTGTATCCAACCTAGCCTCAGACAATGATGCACTTGAAGTTCTTGTTGACGACAGGTGGATCAAGAGCAGCCACCATTGCCTTTACGCATGTCAATGAAACAATGAAAAGACAATCTGTGAAGACAAGTACTCGCCTCGTCAAAAACGTTCCTGAGACCCTTCTGAGTGAATGTGGAGCACTCGACATACTTGACCACACCAAGTGTATGTGCGAGACGCTCTCCCTGTTCAGGTGTGACAGGCTGTTGCTTTTGCCGGTGAAGCTTCTCCATCACTTGGGGGTCATCGCGTAGGTCCACCTGGGTGCCCACAATAAGGCATGGAGCTCCTGGGCAATGATGGTGCACTTCAGGGAACCACTTCTCCTTCACGTTCTTAAAAGACGTGGGTGAGGTGACACTAAAGCAAACGAGGAAGACATCTGTCTGTGGATACAAAAGGGGACGTAGGTGGGCATATCCCTCCCGGCCTACATGTCACAGCACGATGAATAAAACATGAATGGGCTCCAGTGCCGCCAGACAAGGCCATAGATGAACGTGCACTCACTCGGGGTGTCAAACAGACCCAATGTGTACGGGTCATCGCCTATAATCACAGTGGGCGCACGGCTATCAAACACCTGCGTAAACAGCTGAAACTTCCCCACCGCAGCCAGTAGATGACCACTGCTTACCGTTGGAACGTATCCAGTGGGGAACTCGTTTGTCGTGTATGAGATTAGGAGAGTAATGAGACAGGTCTAGTGGATAGTGAGAGAGAAATAAAGTAACGGTTTCATTTCAGGGAGCCAAGAGAAAATGAAGAGAAACCTAGGATACATACCTTCCCAAGACCACTGTCGCCAACTACGACACACTTTATGGAATGCATAGGAAAGTTGCAAGAGATACAGTAAAAACTATTCTTCAGGATGGAGGAGGATTAAGAATCAGTTGCGAAAGAAAGGTTTAACAAACGGGTGAGGCAAAGATTAGAAGAAAAGGTGTAGACAAGAGGTGATAGATTGGCACAGAGTTTAGGCGGGAACACTCGCAATTTACTGTGCCAAGGACGGACAGCGGCTAGCACGTGTGAGGTCGATAAGTTGGAAGTGCTAGAGACTGAGGTGCAGACGATCTGGAATGTTGATGAGTGTGTGATAAAAGACTAGGATCATTTAAGACACATGAGTGTGAGTGACTTGGGGCGGACAACAGACAAGGGGGACGGATACCCGGCCCGCATTTCGGGCACTACTATAATCACGTGACATGTTGGGCTACAGTATTTATTCTGAGCTAGCTTACGTAGCGTAGTTGGCCGTAAATCTCACGTTTTTCACGTTTTTCTGAGCGTGTCCTTGCCCTAGTCATCGCTGCTTCAAGGCCCCTTTATGCTGACGCTCGGTCATGGCCCCTCCATGTGTTAGAACTACGTTGTCACAGAGTATCATCAACATCAACTCCTGGGCCCTTCCAGTCATCACGGCAGTGCCGGCACTTTTGAAAATCTGCTTCGTAAAAGTCGCACACCGGAACGCTGACCAGATTCTAGTACCTCTCGCACTGGGATTCTACATTCATCAGTGGTACTCCGCGTGTTATAGCATAATGTCGCTGTTGTGGGGCCTGGATTATTCCTAATCGCTACTTCCCGGTATACCTAGCTACTTTTACCCTCCTTCCTAAATTCGCCTGTCAACGTCCTTTATAGTCCCGAATCAGATACTGGCACACATGTCGAACGACCCTTGCCTGGCATATTCTACCCTGGTGTTTTGGCTCGGAAGCTGTCGTGTCTGAGCCCGCTTCTATGACTTGGAAGATGAGACTGCTGGTGTGAGTATTGATAAGGCTATCAAGTTATCGAGCTTCAGGCTTTTGGACAGGTATAACTGAGGTCATGATGGCCTGCCATTGGCTGCCAAATCTGGCCGGCGCACTGGCAGCGCCATTCAATTGACCACGCAGATCCAGCCATTTTTTTCGGTGAGTGCGGCGATAGCGAGGTGATTGGCGGCCTTTCTAACTGTATCCAATCACGGTGCCTTTGATCGACTCACCAGTAATACAAACAGGATGGCGGCGCCCACAGGGACAGGGATTTTGGAGCAATCACTTGTCGAAGATTATAATGTCTTACTCACCGAGGCGGCCGATTTCCTGGAAGTGGGCTGCAATCAAATGGCCAAAGCATCTTAACGCTCTGATTGTCGCACTAAGTGGCAAATTCTCGGTAGGTGAGTCCAGCGCTCTGCGAAAAGCAGCGACCCAGGCGTCAGCCTGGGCCAGCTATCTCGTTACTCTCAGTCACTGTGTCTCTTGAGGTACAGAACGTTGATCCCTTATTTTGCCAGGTGTCTCCGCTCCATATGGTACCCAATGGAACCCATTCCGCACCTGAACTGGGCTTCTAGACTCACCCAATTTTCGAGGCCTGCCAAAATCCCTATAGGGAATATAGACTTCTTGTTTCACCGTCTACGACGTCTTTGGTCCCTGGGCATAAACCAACAGAGCGTTTATGAATACCGGTGTATCTAAAAACGAAATAACGAAGGGTGACTCTATGGTTGTTCTAGAACGTAATGAGTGCGTCTATACTACTTCTATGACTGTCAAAGGATCTATGAAGGAAGAACAAGATTGGCCAGGTCACCTAAAATGAGGCCAAACCGGTCGCTGGCCAACGAATAGGGATTTACAGATTCCATAGGCCAGTTGCCACATCGCCATCGCCACTTACATTGGTGTCTTTCTGTACAGGTAGCGGGGAACCGGCTGCCAGCCACCGTCGATGCCAATCTAGACAAAACATCAGGAAATACCTCAGTTGCTAGCGAGTGCTAGCTCTGGGCCAGCGAGCACTAGCGAGAGTAAATTACTGATAAATTTGTATTACCCTCGGTAGGGTATATTATCCCTAAGTTACCTAGCCTACCTAGCCTCCTAGCTATTTAGCCTATCTCATATTATCATGCAGTTATCATGCAATAATTCCTCAATAATCAAGTGATAATTCCCGAAAAGTGAGTGGTATTTCAAAATAACAACGCGCCAGCCTAGCTACCATTACAGGTACTCTACAGTATACTGAACTGTAACCGTACAGGGCCATTGTCCCTTGGCAGTGCAATGCTGTACACAGAGAGGAGGGAATCAAGCGAGAGCTCAGTCAAGATGCATGCTGACTCCTCAGGTGACAAAGGAACGGCAGCGGTCATCCTGTAGAAAGGACTGCTTGCTGGCCTTTCATCGGAAACTAAATGGATCTCGAGATATCTGTGGGAAAAATGCAAGTCACGATGCGCGTGCGGGAAACGAGTGGGATTCAGGTGGGATGTGGGCAAACGCGCGAGGGCGCCCTGATGTATTTACGCACAATTTATACTACTCAGAATGTATGTATGTCAGTATGATGCATGGAAGGGGACATTAGCGTGGTACTAAAAGGTGAGGTACTGTACTAAAAGCGAGCGAATAACGAGCCGCGCGAGCTCGATTTCAACAATATCTAGGGGTGTGAACATGTTTAGAATGACGCGGCTCATGATTTAATGCATACGAAATGGGAGCTATAGGGCAGACGGTGTCAACCGGTGCCAGAAGAGAGGAGACAAGCAGCCTCCAGCGTGTGTGGCATCGTACGTGGCACGTTGCACTCGCACAAAGACTGGGGCGGGCTGACCAGTTGATACAGTGCAATCCAGCACTAAGAAAGAGAAGAACGGCTCAGTCTTTGCCCTGCATTGTCCGGGCATTAATGATGATAGAGATGAGATTGACAAAGTCGGACAGGCAAGCTATTACCGTGACAACGACCCTGCTGCCGCGTTGCTTGAGGTGCTCAATCCAGAACAAAATGTTGCATTTAACGTATGGTACTTACGGTACATATCAATCTTTACATGACCCCTGATATGACATGGATGATTGACAGGATCACTACATCAACGTGCCAATTGATCTATCGCAGGTCCTCTTTATGTATAAGGTATCAAGATCACTTCTGAATGGACAATGAGATGCAAGCATAAATTTCAGTTGACTCAATCATTTGTAGCATCCATTTATTCCCCCAATTTGGGCCTGTTTTGCCTCAAGAACGGAACTTCTTTACTGTCCTAGATAAAAGCCACCCATTCTACATAAACCAATTCAACAATATGTACAGTGACTTGCTGTTTGTATAGATATTTGAGGCTTAATTATGTCTAATCTTCTCTAAAACCATGAAGGTGGCGCCTTGATCGAGATGTGGTTATCGGGTTTATTGACAGTTATTGACAGCCACTCTCGGTAGCCCGAGCTAGTGCTCGCTAGCAACTGAGGTCAACAAGGGGTATAAATCAGTCCGACGATGCCGAATACAATATCGGGACGGAATAACAAGATAACAAACCTTCCAAGCGAGGAAACCCTTCTTGATAGAAGTCTTCGGCGTTGAACGGTTGCCTACATCGGGTCTGCTCGGGATTTCTCAATGGGTTCGGAGTTGTCCGAGATTTTTCCCGTGAGTGCTGCCAGACTAGACACGTCTTCCACAGGAAATCGTTGGCTCTCGAAGGTGAACGTACCTGAAATACAGGGCGAGTCAGCTGAGTATTCCCCAAAGTAGAGACGTAAAAAACCGTACGGGGTTTCCAGATCTGGAGGTCGACACAGAGCCGATAGAGTTCTGGGCAGCCAAACTGCTCCCGCTCAGGGGCGATTGTGCCGTTCACGATGTCCAGCCTCCGTTCGCAAACTTTCTCCGAAGCATTCTTAAAGTTGACTATAAAGGGCATTGCATTTGCAATTAGAACGTCAACGACTGCAAACCCGCCATGAACAACCCCGGCGTCGTGAATTCTCTTCATTGCGCTGATGATGTTCACCCTTAAAAAACAGGATGTAAAAGAGGCAGTTGGACTCATGATCAGAAGCGGTCATACCTCAAAGCAAATGGTACGTCGCTGTGACTATCATAGATCGAACGAAGAGGCTTGCCACAATACTCGATAATCAAACAGCCAAAAGTTTGATCCTCTGACGGGCTGAAGAAGTATCCAAAGCATTTAGGGATACACTCGCCTTGCAAGCGGTGAAGTTTTTGGTAGAAGGTGAGCTCTTTCCTAAGAGCTTTGATGGCGTCGGAGGTGGTCCCTAACTTTGCCACTACGTCGAAGGTGCCCCGAGGAGAAGAGAGAGTCCCGCGCATGATCGACTGGCCCCTCAACCAGGTTGTGTCCTTGAGGGCCAATGATGGGCCAGCAGCCTTGTAAGCTTCGTGCGCTCGAAGGGTGCGGTGCTCATAAATAAGCGGAAGTCCCGGAGATGGGGGCATGGTCAAGACGAGGGTAGCCATGATCGCGGGGTTGCAGGTGCTAGAGACACCCGCCGAGATAGACGGGCTTTATATGTGCACCAGCGGCGACCCGTCCTCCGCACGGGCGCGGCTAGTCTATCAGTTAGCAGGGTTCAGTTACGCAAACAATATATTGATTTTTACATGATGATTTGATTTTATTGTAAGGTAGGCCTGCGTCGAACTCACGCTCGGGTTCCCCAAGTCTTTGGGGAATTAGATACAGTGAAGAGCTATTTGAGGAATGACACACCTAATTTCATTTTCCCGTGTTTTGAGCAGGCATAGAGAAAGAACAAACAGACAAGCGAACGAACAGAGAAGGCCCCGAAAAGTGCGAGAGAACTAACCGAAAAGGCAATAAAAATAATATTTTTTTAAATAAAATTGGATATAGGAACGAATGAGATAAACGGGCGAACAGAGAAAGAAGGCAAGGAAAAATCCAGTTGGGTCAAAAAACGTGGTTTGTCTCCGTGCCCAATTTGAAAATGTTCGTCTTTATATATGAAAGTAGGATAGGATAGGATAGTATTATATTATTGTCATCTTATTTGTGTGAGCTTTTGAGAAACGAGCGCTACGTCTACATGAGTGTGTGCAACATTTTGGCAGTACGTTAAGGGGCTCACCTCAGTTCGTGGAGCACCTCAGTTCGTGGCGTGGTTGCAAGAACTGAGACTATATACGCGCGGCGCGTTTTCCAAGCAAAGCATTCGCTCGTGCTTATGTCATCCTTTGCGGCCTTCTGCTGGATTTCCAACAATTTGACATGCAAGATAGGAGGGTCGAGGTGCCCTGGCGAAAATTTACATACAAGATGTCCAAGAAGTCTTATATGTTGAATTCAATGCATTAGCCTGGGAAGAGTGAGTCTGAGTGACTGGCGGATATCAGATCGCGTTGGGACGCTGCATGTGCAGAACCCACGGATCGAGACGTCATCGCGTCATCTGGTGCCCCGAGTTTCACTTTTAGTCTCAAACATCGAATTTTTGGAACCTCCCTTGGGCCTCTGATTACTCCTACGTCCATTCGATTCCGAGTCTACCTAGCTACTATCCCTCCACTCACAACCGATCTCCCTGACCCACCTTTCCCTTCGATTCTATTTGTTACTATACTTACCTTAGAAGACACCTGACCGTTCACCATATGAGTACGACAATCCTAGCGCATGTGCGCCTCCTCGCGCACTCGTACGTAGTTACTTACTCATTCTCTCATTTCACGACACTCAATCCAAATACTGGCTGGCCTGTATGTACTTAAGCAGCGTAGTGTGCGCTTTGCCAATGTATCCAACCTTCTGTTCTCGAAATCCTCCCCGCGTGCAACTTCACTCTGCCATCCATCGAACTCTTAAGCACGCGCGTACTGATTGGGGCCTGGCGTCGTCCAACCCGGGCTGCCTATAACCGTTGTTTTTTGTCATCTGGGCGATGTCCTGTTGGTGTGAATAAGATACTGTATAGAAGAAGGGAGGTTCGAATTGAAGCTGTGAGTGTAAACGGGGTCACTATGAGCAGCAGCCATGACATTTGACAAGGGTGGCAAGGGTTATCGAGCGCTCCTGAGTCCTGACTAACGTCGGGCTGTTTGCTGCCATCCAATCTCGCTATCTGCAAGGGTGACCTCCTAAAATGGGAGCCAGATGGACCGGATCTCTATACACTGAAATCACGTATGAAAGCATAGCAATCATCGACGGACACTGAAATAAGAGATGATAGGACACGCTTTATCGCAGGCATCGAAATTAGTGAATAGATCTGGTATTTTCGAAGAGCCTGAGTAATCTTGAACTCGGATACGATAATTTTTAATTTTTCCCCAAGCCTGAGGCCAAGAGGCCAACATATCACATGGAAGAGGTACAGGAGACGGAAGTCGGATACGGTAAAGGGACGACAAAAACACAAACGGAAAACAATCAAAAATTACGTGAGATAAGACGGGCCGGCTTGGTCGAAACCTTTACGCGGCTACCACCACCAAAGTGACCACGACTTCATCGTCCACCTTCGTACAATCTTCACGGCCTTACAGATCCAAGATCATGGATTTCTGAAACCAAGTAGCGGACTGAGAACTTGAAGCTGTCCGTGCATCTGGCGTGCGTCCTTGCGTGCCACATCGGCAACCCTGCAGCAAACTTTTTGGGCTCGTACGAGCTCGTACGAGCTCGTAAGAGCCCAAAAAGCTGAAAAAGTTTGGAAAAGTTTCATTAAGTCCAAAAGCTGACAAGTAACCTACGTTTTGCCATAAGCTGCCTTTGACCGCTGCAAAAAAAGTTGAAAAAATGTAAAAGCGTAAAAAAGTCCAAAAAGTCCAAAAGCCAATAATGAAGGATTCCTTCCAGCAGACCTGGAAGGTAATGGGGGTCTTGATGCTCGGAATTGATCCTTTGTCAATCATTTCATAAACTATTATGCACATGAACTTCTCGTATACTAGTAGTGGTGTACTAACTTATGCAACTTTTACAGCTTTTACAGCTTTTTGTCATTTGTCCAGCATGACCAAGTTCAGCTTTTTCACTTTTTCACTTTTTCGCTTAAAAAAGCTGAAAAGTCGGAAAGTTTTTGTACAATTTCCCGATGCAGTGCATCAGTCTATCAGATTACATATGTCCTACTAGCAGGGCTAGGCAGGGCCAGCCCTGCGTGTCTAGTGCACCTCAAACTTATCGGTACAATGTCCCAAAGATGAGCCCTAGCGTGAGCCCGAGAGCTCGTGATTTGTCTCAAAGCGTTGTTGGGACATCGCCTCACAAGTCTCAAAACATTACGTGGTGCCGTGTTCAAATTGTGAGTGACTCTTCTGCCTATCCTCCGATGATGACTTAGAACGATGTTGGCTACCATATATACTCTGTGATCTACAAGAGCAGCACAGAAGCGAGCGACGGGTAACTCTTTACGCCAATTCGATCCCAATCACTGGCTGGATCAAATGAAAAAAATGGATGACAGACCATGGATGTCATGATCACCAACGGAATGGCCCAGGAAAAGGAGAGGATGGAAAGTCTTGCAACTTCTTGATCAGCTTGGAGAAAACGAGACTCAATTGTGAGAAAATAATCCCGTTATAATGTCTCATTGAGTTCCATATGCGTGTTTCGACCCATAGATTCCCGAGGACTTGTTTCAAAATCTTATAACAGGACCAATGTTTAGCCCAGCCAGCGCTGGGCCAGTGGAGGTCCCCAGCTGTCCGCAAGACCTGGTTAGCTTACTATTTTACCTGCCTTGCTGCATATACGCCCGGTCGGCATTGTTTGCGGTTTTCTGCCACATCGTAACTTTATCGAACTATTCTTTGTCGATAACTAAGGTTCATACTGAATGATTGAACTCAGTGCCATCTGTAGGGTCCCAACACATCGCATCGCCCGAAAATCTCAGATGTGAGGAAACTTGCAAAGTACATGTCTTTGTTGGCTTCCCGTGCATTGGCGCAGACGATCGGGTTTAAACGCAGGCGCTGAAATGTCGGCCATAATGTTTCGATTCAATTGTGACTGACATGTGAGTCCTCCACTATGGTGACTGCGACAAGGCGAATCAGGCGATGCCAAGCGGTAATTCGCGTAGGTCATGTGCACAACCATAACACAACTCGGTTCTGAGGCCCCGGGCCGGTGACCCATCTGATCATCTCTCTGGTTTCTAGAAAATGAGCGAGGCGCCCCAGAGGTACGATCAGCGATGTCTGCACCGCCGAACGTGCATCTAGAACGCGTCCACCTTTCGAGGCCTTGCTTATTAACTCGGTTGATTTCCTCTAAGCGGTCATTCTTGTCTACTTGATGTCCTCTACTCCGGCCTCGGTTAACACCGTGACGCCCAAGTTTGACCGGCTATCATTTTTCAGGTATGTGAAGGATATTGGCAGGCCATACCGAAAGCGGGCCGTGGAGTTAATCTCAATATCCCAAACTTTCGTACAAGCGCAAGAGCAAAGTCTCAGTACATACGATGACCTGAGAAGGTAATGCTCCAGATTATGTTTATCTTAAGCCCTGTTAATCTGCCTTTAAAGTGTGCTAGAAGTCGTTGATGTCGCGCTGGGCCCTGCCACTAAGGCGCAAGAGAAGACCTTGAAAGACGTTGACGATAGTTTCAAGAGGGCAACTGACGTGCTGAGCGCTTATGAAGAGAGACACCATCCCAGTGCCAGGACATCTATTGCCGAGAGAATGAAGACTGAGGAGGAAAACGATAAGTCCTCGTTGAAGTTTTTGAACAGGCTGAAGGAGAACTGGCGTGTAAGAGAGGAGTTTTCACCTTTGCTTTGTTGCGATACAGTTATACTGATGTTGATTCATAGCCGCTGGTGGAGGAACCCACAAAGATAGTCAAGTTTTTTCTTCACAATTCACTTTGTGACAGGGATCCCACCATTGTGAACCGTGAGCGCCGACTTATCGAATCAAGGTCGATTGTGGATTTTGATCTCTATACCAGAGGTGCTGTCGAAGCTCAGATGTGAAAGAAATTCTGTGGAATTTAAGCCGGTATCCTGAAGATTCGAAGCGCCTGTGCCTCAGATAGAACCCTCATTTCTATACAAAATTACCAGATAAATACGGTGGTGGTTTCCAAACGTGCCCAACCGAGAGTTTTTACCATGGATCCATGATCAGATTAGTGTTCTCACCGATAAGTCGGGCCAGGCAGGCGGGGTGTATCTTGAACTTGAAATTCCCAAGAGAAAACGGGTTTTTAGCAACGTCTGGGACGCAAGGGATGTCATCATTTTTAAAGGTTCTTGGCTTCCGTTGTTCCTTTTTTCTCTCTAACACCCTGTCAGATATTTTTGGGACGCTCGAGGGTGAAGGCATCATCGGTTCGGTCATCCAAGAACACCCCCAACTTATGGTGTTTTTTGACCACTCCGAACAGCTCAACGTCTACCATGCCTCCGATACCAATGACTTCCCCAACAGGGGAATTACTATGGGACTGGAAGCAACCAATTTGCCGAGTGATGCTCTACTCCCTGGATGTCAATATCCGGATCTCAACAAGACCACCTACCGACTTCGGCCACAGCTATACACAGGATTCAGCGCTTCCCCCAATCCCATCGTTTGGCTCCAATTGCAGTGTCGACAATCTGCCAATCGATATTTCCCAATCTCCACTACCCATAATGATACATATACCTGAATCATCTTCAAGGTCTTCGACTCCTCTAAACTATCGCCAAGATCACCAACATCTCCATCTCCTGTAACCCCTGTATCACCCTTTCATCCAACGTCCACGCAAGCACCCAGTATCATAGTCCCATTATCTATGCCACGCCCTCTACCACGGCCCCCGATTCGATTGCCCATGCCCCCTTCTCCACCACCGCCCTCATTCCCATTACCGATGCCACCCCCATTATCACCGCCACTTCAAATGCCGATGCCATCCCCCTCGACGCCGCCCTCATTTCCATTGCCCATGTTATTGCCGCCGACCGGACTAGCTCTACCGACTCCAACAAGAAATCCGCTCCCCGGTATATCTTTAGAAGTGGAATCTCAGGAGGACACTTTTTCAAGGGGCCATATTCCATCACAACCATCATTACATGTAATCGCGGACGCCCCCCCGGTGACTACGAATCCGATCATCTCTCTGTGGCATGATATAAGCCGCAGGCCTCACACGAAAAGCTTCAGAGCCGAGAATCCTGTGGGAGACAGTCCCGATCCCGACCCCGACACTGAGGACAAGGATCTCTCGGACAACGCTTCTACTGTCACCCCGACACATCACATTCGAGAGAAGATGAGACGAAAATGGTACCAAAGAATCCTTAACAAAGTGTTCCGTCGCGAGCTGCGACAGCCCAGTGCTTTTATGCCGAATCTCCCTGGCAATGCCACTTCCTTCTGGTCGCCGTAGAATCATCCAGTCAACGTTGGCTACTCGATCTCCAGCCGATTATACGCATAATTTCTTGCGTCATGGACATCACGTTCGCGAGAAGTACTTTTAAAAGTGCACTGTATAATCCTTTTGAGTATGTCCATTGAGGATGATAATACGAGGAGGGTAAAGAGACGAGATCTGACGACAGATAGTTTTGACGGGATTGCTTGGGATTCGGTTAATCTGGGTAATCGAGCATTAAAAAAAGGGAGAGAAATTAGAATCTAAGGAAGAAAGGCTCAGTCCCTTTGGGAAAGGCGCGGAAGTCCTCAATGGGACGGAGACAACAGTGCGTACGGACCAGAAGGGGCCTCATCCTCATATCCGTGCCAGGGTCCACCGTAGCTGCAGAAGCACTGTAGTAGCACCTAAGTACAGAGAAGAATCACCCCAGGATAAGACTTACTGTATTATGAAAAGGAGGCCGTGCAATACGCACCGCACTGCATGGCCCAGGGCGTCAGCCATTATGCCTCAATACCTTGCTCAATACGTTCAGCCCTGTCACGGTCATTATGTGCAGTGGCTACTTTTGCATGTCACCTTTACTGCCAGTGGGGCATCTCTCTGAACTATGCACATCAGCAAAAACGTCAACCTTCTTGCTTGAAATTAGCTTATTTGCTTACATAAACGGTGTTGGTTTATTGGTAGCCCGTGGAGCGCACGTCCAAGCTGCCAGGCAGGCCAGTATAGAGGTAACCTCCAGAGGGGAACGAAATGGATTGATCCTGTGCACCCATGGGGGCAGTGTGCCATGCTTCATTGCAGTTTGCAGCCCTGCAGGCATTGGAATTCCGGACCCCCCACCCCAAATAGGCATTAGAGTGGCGCGAGGCTGGATGGAGAGTAGAGTGATCTGTCTGATGTTCCAATGTTGAGGGTAAGTTATGATATGAGAGGTTTAGAGCATTGATGGCGGTATGCCGCATGGCATACGGAAGGGGAACGGAACAAGGCGAGGCAGCCCTAACTGAATTGACGCTCGGAAGCCCGGGCCGGCTTGGACAGACCTCCCTTTGAAGGATAGCAGTCAACGTTGCCAATGCACGCACCGAGCAGACTCAGGTCATTCCGCGACGCCCCAGCAACTCATGGAAATCGCGTCGAGAACTCGTTGAGATCGTTCACTCAGTAACTCTGCAGCAACCATCACCAAAGTAGCCACAAGTGACCGTCCGCCTGTCGTCCGCTGTCCACCAAGCAAAACCGTCCATCCACCGTCACAGCTTTGCCGATCGGATCCGAGCTGAGGCAGTACAGAACATTACTGTGCTGTGCAACCCTGCGTATGTCACGCCGCCAGCATTGGCATGATCGCATACTTCCTAGTGCTGGGCAAGGGAAGGTCAGTCCTACATATTTGCTGCGTTTCCAGCCTGCCAACCTAAGAACCCACTTCTACCGTGAACCGCCAATGGGGATTCCAATCATCGTAGAAGAGCGATTCGACACCCTTTCTCTCGCCAGACACATCAAGAACATCGGCAGGGCATACCAAAGACAAGCCATAGAGCTCGTTAATATATGCCGTATGTTCGTGGAGAAATACCCACCCGAAAAACGCCATAATGCCATTCCCAAATTGTGAGTGCCTCTTCACCTGCTATAGTTACGCCGCTGAGGGTTATTTAGAACGACGTTCGCTATCGTAGAAGCCCTGCGATCTGCAACAGTAGCAGGGAAGTGTGTGACGGACAAGGCATCCGCCGCCTTCCAAGATGCGAAAGTGAAATTGCTCCGATATAGAGCGATAATGCATCCAGGGTAAGTCACCACGCACCAAACATTTGGTCATCACTTGCTGAACCAACGACAGATTACAGTCCATAGATGCCATGATCTCCGAGAGAATGGCCCGAGCGAAAGAAAAGGATGAACGGTCTCTGGAACTGTTTAATCAGCTTCTGGAAAAGCGAGGCCCGAATGTAAGGATATGATCATATCATAACTGAGGGCTTTTATTCAAGTTCATCCCGTCACTTGTTCAGGAAACGTCAACGTTACCCAATGCCAACGGGCGAATACACATTGGACATGCGGATTGGCGGGTGGACACGGAAGCGCAGGTAAGTAGAGGATTCTCACTTCTACTATTTCGTCGTCTCATCCATGACAAGGTCGCACGTTCACATATCGCGGTTGCTCCCAGCGAGGCGTCCTACGCACCTTCCGCGTCCGTGTTGACACACGTGCCTTCCCCGACACGTGTCAAGGTTGAGGAAAGACAACTTCAACGCTCATCAATAGACCACCGACATCCTCCAAGTTCCCCTCACACTCTGACACATTGTGCCTCGCTGGCTTTTACATCTCGAAAGCGGCCGACAGCTGGTTCCTGCTCGACCATTACAACTACACCCGTACCTCCAGCGCCTGGTGCGTCGGGGTCTCTGGAGGCCCCCACACATAGATCTCCAAGTACTACTGTTCCCCCCACAATTCAACAATCTTCCTTTGAATATGCTGATCCACGCGGCACTGGACCACATACCACCCTCAAGCGACCAGAAAGCATGTCGTTGCCATCAAGCGATATACCGCCACATTTGCCTGCGTCTCCCTCTTCGCACACTTCTCCCTCATCTACCCGTACCGACCCACCCTCGAACTCTATCGACGTCGCACCGACGGTCGGCCCTGAATGTCGGAACGAGACTACTCAGCACTCTTCGAACTCATTACCCCGGCCTGGGGAAAAGAGAATATCATCTATTCATGTTCAAGCTATGATCAAAACGTCGAGGGCCGGCATTACCCAAAAGCAATCTGCGAGATTCGTGGCATCCTCTCTTTCTCCAAGTCCACTTGGGCCTCCGGAGACCCGGCGAGAAGCGCACAGTCGCTTAAAGATGCCTGGAGCATTCCCTGGAACGTCGCTGGACGACGTGGACATGTCCTCATGGGTCCTGGTTGACCCTGTTGGCCCAGACTGCCGAGTAGAAAATTCGAACAGAAGCTGGTTTAAGCGAATGTTCTCCCGATTTGGTTAGCTTATAGACTTGCAATGCTTTTCTATGATACCTTTATGATACAGTACCTTGCCCTGGTTGGCGTTCTTAATCCTCACTTCATCGAATCCTTACAGTACTTTATGGAATTATGATTAATTGATAAACGGAGTTCAAAATCGAGTGATTCCTCAGCGTTTTCACAGAAGCTTCACGCCGTCTGCGAGGTCATAACAGCATCATTACCGAAATCTTATTAGAAATGCATGCGTTGGCCTACCGTGCAGTTGCACAGATGATCGGGCCTTCAAAATGCAAAGCGCTGAAGTAGGACTTCTATCCAGGCGAGTGCAGCAAGGCAAGGTCAAGTCAAGGCCATGGCATTATTCTAACTTCAGTGATTCCGCTTTGTTCGTGACTCTGCAAGACCCTCTTCTAAGCTTATCAATTGTCTCGGTGTGTGCCTGCCGCATGTCTGATCTCGTCTGCCGTATTGCCATGCGGTGGCGCTCAGCGATCCCATCTCTACAGCCTCCGCGCTTAATGTACGGGTAATGCTTCGACCTCCAAACGGAGAAAGGAACACGGCAAAAGCCTTAGGAAAGCGACAGGAAAGCCGGGTTTACAAGGCGTGCCAGGGCAGACAGATCCTAAGGCAGAGTGGCCGCCTGGGGTCTTCGATAATTCGTCCATATGATGCAGCACAGGTTACATGTGTTGGCCTTGCGGAGTATCACAGAATACCAAAATTGGAATAGAGCGCGTAGCACGTTTCTGGGTAATGGAAAATGACTCGTAGCGCCAGTCCTTTGGCTTTGAGACAAACAAAGGGGTACAGAAGTGAGCACCGAGATCGGCAGCGTCGTTGTCCTTCCTGGCCCTAATCCTGGAGGAACGAAAAACCCAAAAAAAGCCACTTGGGACATCGCGGAGACGAAGTCAATGTGCCAGTGAACACACCTCGTCCTGTCGACGTCACTGATTGAAGACGAATAGGAGGTACGTGTGTACATATATCTCCCGGTGTCGTATATGAATTTCCAGTACCACTAATGTAATTCGGTACCGTCGCAGAAAGATCTTCTATTCCCGTTTCCCAGCAACGGTGGCCCTAATGCCGTTGATGTCCCCTGTGTGGCCACGTTGGAGTGCGGGCTATGTAGCTCAGATCTTTAGCGCTTAATCAATTTCCGCCCTAGCACCGCCCATGATTGCGAAACTCGTACCAGACAGTGGAATCCCCGAGAGTGAAGAACCTCTCACGGGGGGAAGTGGCGCAACACCATCCATAGAGACAAGGGCAACAAGAAGCCTCCAGCACTTCTGTTAGATACAGTGTCTGTATCCATTTTCTGGGACCAAACAAAGAATAGTGTGCACCTTTTCGAGCCGCGAGAAGTAACTGGACAATGAAGCTGTTGATCGAGGGGAGTTGCGCCAACTTGCGAGTCCCGAGTCTATGATAAGGGGCATGCTCTGGATCTACTCAGTAGCAGGCTCGGAATAGATACTTTGGATACACGTGAATAAACACAAAGTGAGTAGCTGTTCCAACCAGTGGTTCAGTGTGTGGAAGACACGTCTTGTCCTGGTGGATGAAGATTGTTGAGATGCAAACGCGTGACTCATCGAAATTCCAAAATGGGAAACATTTCACATACAGCCCGGACGACCATCAAGCCAGGCGAACTCCGTCTACTCTGGTCATCTGAGTGCGTCCCTGGAAGACCGAAACACCCGTAGAGCGATCGGTAGTCTCTGCGTGACATGCATCCGGCATGCCTCTTTCTCGAGAGAGATTCTACTTATTCTCGATGTAGAACTTGTACCACGGGTCCTTTGGCAGTCGACTTCCTCTGCAGTCACTTTCGTCTACTCAATGCACGACACTCAACCCGCTCCCATCAGTGTTTCTGCCAAATCACCTGCCTTTGACAAGCTGTCATTTGTCAAGTACGTGAAGGATATTGGCAGGCAGTACCGAAAGCAGGCTATGAAGTTGGTCTCAATCAACCGAACTTTCGCGCAAGCGCAAGAACACACCCGCAGTTCTTATAACGAACTAAGAAGGTGATATTCTTAGATTATGCCTATCTTAACCCCTATTCATATCTTTCAAAGTGTGCTGGAGGTCGTTGATGATGCGCTGAGTTCTGCTACTGAGGCGCGAAAGAAGACATCGAAGGATGCGGACGCGAAATTCAAAGGGGCAGTTGACGCGTTGAGTACTTATGAAAAGAAATTCCACCCCAAGGAGACTGTTGTCGAAACGATGGCGGAGGCAGAGGCGAATGACAAGAAGTCCTCAACGATTTTGAGCAAGCTGAAGGAGACGTTACGTGTAAGAGAAGAACTTACATCTTTGCTTTGTCGCATATTAACACTGAATCTCAGCCGTTGGTAGAGGAACCAACGACGATAGTCGAGTTCCTGCTCCACAAGTCCTTGCCTGATAAGAATCCTACCATCGTAAAGCGTGAGCGTGGCTTATCAAAAGTCGATCGTGTTATCTAACCCCAATGTCAGAGGTGCTCGGGGAAAACTCGGATACGAACGAAATTATGTGGAACTTCGGCCGGTTCAGAGACGAAAGACGTTTGACTCTCAAAGACAATCCTCACTTCTACGAAAAGCTTCCTACATCAGCAGAGAAATACGAGGGTCCTTTCCGAACCGACCCAATCGAGACCTTTCAGCATGAGAAGATCAGTGTTCTCACTGATAACCCGCGCCTGACCGGTCGGGTGTTTCTTGAAACTTCGAAAGAGAAACGGGCTTTTGGAAACGTCTGGGTCCCGAAGGAAGCCATTGTTTTCAAAGGTTCATACTTTTCTTTATTCCCTTTTCTCGCCCTCTGAAGTCTTGTTACTCTTGTAAGACGTCACTGGAAAGCTTGAAGGCGAAAGCATCGTCGGCAAAGCCATCCAAAAGACTCCCAACCTATGGTGTTTTGAGGAGTCTCGTTTGTCTAATGCCTCTTCGTCGTCACTACCTGATCGGAGCAGCCCAGGGCCTACCATGTCTGCATCACCGACTACACCTACAGGGTCGCTGATAGAGGATTGGAGAGAACCGATCCTTTGAATCTTGCGCTCCCAGGACATCAACATCAAAATACGCATTTCAGATAAGCCGCCTACCAACGCCAGCCTTAGCTACTCATCCCCCTCTTCCCCCATTCCATCATCTGGGCCCGGCAGCAGTGATGACAGTCTATTGTCATTCAACGTTTCCAATCCCCAACGGCACATAAATTCAATGACACCCCTGGGATCTACAGCACCTCCAGCACCAGCATCAGTGTCCATATTACCCTCTCAGCCGACGTCTCCGTCACCCCCCAGCACGTCACCTCCATTGCCTATGCAAGAGGGATCGCGGGGGGGAAATACCTCTTTAGAAGGCTCAAATCTATCACGAGCGTCTAATCCGAAGATCCCCTCCTCCGGTCTGAGAGTGACCATTACCTCTCCGTTACAGGATATAAGTACCATCCGCCCCCCTGCGGCGACCAATGTGGCTACCGTTGCTGGGAATGTCCCCAGCGGACTCCCCGGCCCCAACTTTGCGCATGAGGTTGCCACAATCGTTCCTCCTGACCTCGATGTTCCGCCCCCGGCGCTATTTCAGGCCCAATCCGGTGCTCCAACACCTCAGGTTCCAGCACCTCAGACTCAGACGCGAAGGAAAAACTGGTTCCAAAAATACGTTTGGAATTATAAGAAGTAATTTTGTTGTGCGGGTTGTTCGCGCCAAGAGAGCGAATCGTGCTGGTCATGGCCCTTCTCCGCTTATCGCCTTGCACTTCCCTTAGTGAGCATCGGGGACTGGATCACCAGCTGCTACACTGATGGTACATGTGTCATGGCTTATTAGATGTATGGGTAGCATGAGTGTACTTATCCATATATTATGTGGTGAATCACGGAAAAGGAAATTTAGTCAGCAAGGCAGGATTGGTCAGCAGCAA
>QFEZ01000044.1:3659-15634 GCA_003316425.1 Russula lepida
AAGGGGTGTGCATGGGTGTTCTTCGTCGATCGAGAACGGTGATAGGTCACACAATAGCGCATCGGGCAATGAAAGTGGGGCAATACGTCTTCGTCGGGTCTAGAACAATGACTTATCACTAGATAGGGCATAGGGCAAGGGGTGTGCATGAAGGCGGGGTGCTCTTCGTCGATCGAGAACGGTGATTAGTCCCATAATAGCGCATCGGGCAATGAGTGTGCATGAAAGTGTGGGGTAATACGTCTTCGTCGAGTCTAGAACGGTGATTTATCACTAGATAGGGCATAGGGCAATGGGTGTGCATACAAGTGGGGTATTCTTTGTCGAGTCGAGAACTTGAACGGTGATAGAGCCGTGTCCGGCCTGGGGGAGGATAATGACATCCATGCACACGCTCGTGGAACCACGATCATCCATACTGTGCCTTCCGACTCGTCTCTCTCGCATTTTGTCTCTCGTCTTCCCTGCCTGCCTGCCTCTCAACACTCTTACTACCCTTCCACTTGGATGAAATCTCCACCCCCAGCCACTGTCTTTAAATTTTCGATCCGAGAAATGGCGTAGCCAAACTTATGTGTCCGGTACGTGAGTTTGACGTCGACGGCGTGATCACCGAATTGCGCTTGTGCCTTATCGCGTGCCCTGAATGTTGGTGTACAATTGATGAATTGGCGAGTCGTGGGCTGTCAAAATCGATTTGGTTGAAGAAAATTACGAAAAATACGTCGGAGGGATGACAGAGAGTTGTAATGGAGGTGGTCATTGGCTTTCCAAGTCATGCGAAATTGAGGGAGATTGAAGAAGAGGTCAATTATTTCGAGGTTGAACAACACGGAGAGGAGAGAGACCATTGCCTCAGGTGAAAAGTACCCAGAATGACGGATGTGACAAAGGAGAAGGTGGACAAGGTGAGTAACAGAGAAAGGCAAGTTCGGCATGCCGGAAATAGAATCCCTTTCAACTGGAAGAACAGCAGATGTGGTGCAGATCCACCCAAGAACGAATCAGGATCTGGAGTGGGGTCCGGGAATGGCACCCGCATCGTTGCCCATACTTTTTCTAATTGCCACCGATCTGTCCCCCAGAGGTAGACCTTTCACACGCGACTGTTGTACCCCAGTGTTACAATAGTGTTACCCAAGCATAATGTTAAGGAGATGTCGCCCGCAGTGACGATAGGAAAGGCTGCCAGTGGCCAGACGTCCAGCGTATCCCTTGAGGGTGTTTGAGGTATACACTAAAGTTGCGGATTCAGGCGACACGGAGATCCAAGAACAACGCGTCGCCATCTTCGACACACATGAACTAGCGGATGCTATTTCTCTACTTCTGTTTTTGTGCCAGGATGCGAACGAACGTTCCTTAATGTAGAAGTCAAACATTTCTAGTAAGACGTCATCAAGGTGTACGTTGATTTGCATCATCTGGCTTACATACACCAAAGTGTCAGTAGGTAGTCATCATCAGATGTTGCATGTTGAAAAGACATACTTCGACGATTCTTTGCCACCTGCATGGGCGTTCTATTGCGATTGATGCTCTAGGGTGGCTAGGAAATGGACCAATGGTGGAGGGGCGAGGGTGGTGCTGGAGTATGAGAGAGACTGGATGACGCACATGCTTTGGAGCGGGGCTAGTTGAGAGCTTGTTAGTCGCTTTTTCAATGTTGTGGATGTGTTCTGGTGTTGCGGGGTGCACGTGATTGACTTGAGACTATATGCGGCGCTAACACCGGGACGTAGATGATGGTCATTTTACCTAGCAACTTGCAGCACCACTTTTACCTCCACACACTCAATACGGGATATAACCTAGTGGCTCCTGTCTCACCCCCAGACTAACGTTTTTTTCCGTGCTACAGCGCGTTCAAAGGATGCTTGATGCAATCTCATATCAGCTGTCGCGATGGGCTCGCTTTCATTTTCCGAGAAACACAACGCCACTCATCAACGGTCTACGCCTCTTCCTCGCGTCATTGATACAGTAAGCCCTCGCTTTATTTTATTTGTAGTCAGTCACTAAGACTTTTAAGTACAAGAAGGTTTTCATGTGCGTTATCAGGGAGAAGAATAAAGGTGGTGGAACTGGTGTAGGTGAGTGGCACTCTCTTATACATGTCCTATCATGATATACAACATCTGTACGTTCGCAGGACCCCCATTTGTCCATAACATTTACCTCTTATCCCGCTTTTCCCGCTCCCATGCAGACACGATCAAAGCGCCTTTGCCGTCCACTCTATCCGACGGTGACGCGGGCAAGTTTACGTGGTTTTTTTTCGGCATATCTCATCCTTCTTTCCTTCCCTTTTCGCTCGCTCTTCCTTCGCCGTTTTTTCCCTTTAGTATTATATTCTCATTCCCTTCTCTGGCTGACTTGGTTGGTTCGGTTGGTTGGGGTGTTAGGGTATCCTCGGTATGTATACATACGAGCCCGTGTGTTTGTTGATGATGACGACGATGAACAGGCTAAAACCCTCTGCGACACCGTACCGCAGGACCTAGCGCGCTCGGCTTCCCAATGTATCGTCTGGGCTCCATGAAGATTGCCGCAGATACGGCGCTCGGCGGTGTGACGAAGCGCGTCATTGTTTATCGCGGATCGTTCTTTCTCCTTACTGTCCTCTTACAACGACTGGCTGACTATGCTACGGGGCATTAATAGTTTCTCTCGAGCAGATTTTATACATTGTTCGTCTCTCACAACATATAGTAAGGCTGAGTACCACAGGCATTATTATGATTGGTGGATGGAAAGGCCCTCACGTAATTTAAACTCTACGAAGGGTATGAGGCCTCACCGTCAGGTCCTTGGCTGATTGTTGCATGACTGCCCTTCCTTCGTTTCCATCTGGGTGCAGCAGGATGAGACTCTTTTCGGCAACTGATAGTAGCTTAAGTATCATTAATAACCTATTTCGTGAATGTTTGCGACTCTACTGTAGATACTGACCACTTTTTCACCGACGTTAGTCACTCTCTAATCTACACCGGCCACTCTTGATCAACGTCGGCCACTCTTTCGTCGACATTACGACCCGCCTTCAGAACCTGCGAGATAGCCATCCAAGCTTCCTCTTGCGCCAGGTTTTCTAACCTCCCCAGAGCGTCCTCGACGCCTGCCCCTTCCGATGAAGTTCTTTATATATTTTTCTGGAAATAGTTCAGTCAATGACGAATTCACACGAGGTGTTTCGTAATGACTGCTCCCTCGGTGAGGCTTTGGCTTTGTTGCAATCCGTTCAGACGGATATCTAGTATATTCAAACAATCCAAGATACATTGGCGAAGTGAAAAGAAAAGTTAATTTCTACAGGTGGCCGCCAATTCGAGCTATAAGGTTTTCTGACTCTGACTACGCAAATTGCGCTCAGAGTAGTCGATACGTCGGTGGTTACTGCTTCTCATTTGGCTCTGACATGGTTTCCTGGGCTTCGCACAAACATTCCCACACCGCCGACACGTCTTGCTGCGCGGAGTACATTTCCCGACACGAGGCCTCTCATGACGTCCTGCGCATCAAGTCCTCAGAGAACACTGCCTATATCATCACCAAACCCCTGGCGCACAATGACTTTGGACGCCTTTGTCACTATCTTATTGTTCATTCTCCTCTTGCAACATGAGGAGGGGGCCTGTGGGACGTGGCCTTTACATGGTCCACTTGAGGAGGAGTACTCTCTTTCGACTCACTTGACCTGCCTTACACGTCCTTGCTTGAAGAAGTGCGCCTTCTTTCACACCCAACACATTCTACATGTTCTCTTCCTTACATTTCCTGTATCATTTCCTCAAGACCCTATTTTCTCACCTATCGCGCATATTTCTTTCGTCTTAATTCTTAGTGTACCGTGCATCCCCATCCCTACGGTGTCGAAGAGGGTGTTACTGTCCGGCTGCTTGCGTCTATGTCACGACCCCATGTGATACACCTACTTTTACGTGGTGTGTAGAAAGTCGTATTTCGGAAGGATATAATTGCTCTTTCTCCATCACTGATATCGGCTGGTTTTATCAGAATCAAAATCCTCCGCCAAATCCTCCGCCAAACCCTCCACCAAATCCTCCCCCACTGCCTCCGCCAAAGCCGCCCCCAAAGCCTCCGCCAAATCCTCCCCCCCCGCCTCCGCCAAATCCTCCCCCCCTACCTCCGCCAAAGCCCCCTCCCCTGCCTCCCCCCCTTACCGCAAGTTTATGAGTAGTCGAAATGAATCGCATACACAACACACCTTCCGCCACCGAATCCACCACCGAATCCGCCACCGAATCCGCTACCTGGTATAAAACACTAAATTACCATAATATAAATGAGCCACGTCGCAGAAAATCAGAAGTAAGCCATACCATTCTGAAATAAATTGACACAGAAAGATATTGAGGTTGGAGAATAGAACAATGATCGCTCGCTGTAGGAGTTGTTGCCAGTGATGTGGGCTGCACACTTATATACACTCACACACTATGTATGTGGTTCCTGGGATTATATTAACACGCCGCAGGCCTGGTCCCTGCTCTCGATGATTAGGGAAGTGAAGCCAGCGCAGCGCTGTAAGGTGGGCCGCGTGGCTGCGCTCGTACGGACCACTTCGGACACTTCAGTCCTTGCTCGATACCATACCTTTCTGGACGTTTCATTCTTACCTATTCTGACTTAGCCGTACATTCTTGGTGTCACATGGCGACACGTCAACAACCTTCGCTCGACAAAACACGTATATAATCTCCCTAGAGGACACTCTACAATAGACCCTTTTTCTGTCTCACTTTCCTTTTCCTTTTAATATCCCTCTGCCTGAACTCACTCACGCCACCTCTCGGCGTTTCAGCGCCCTACATGCGGACTTACTGGGGGAATCGAGCCCTGAAAATGTGACAGTTTCCCCCTTTCACGAATCTGTTTTCGATTCTCACCAATCAATCGAGTATTCGGCTGGAAATCAAGAAATCTGGACTTCTATTATGGTGCTTCTACTTCATGGAGGTATCGAATGCACCTATGCACGTACAGTGGAGTTGTTCGTCTGGAGATCAAGAGGCTGGACTTCTATAATAGTTCTATTACCTAGGGCGTACTGGTGCCGCACGGCTGCGGCTACGTGTAGTGCCCGAAGTTTGAAGGAGAAAGAGGGAAAAGGAAAGTGAAAGGAAAGGCGAGAAGAAGCGTGATTCGTTCGCAAGTGTCTTGCACCGGTGGTTGAAGAGGCAATGGGCGAGAGTCGAGAGTCGAGAGTCGAAGAATGGAGGCAGTGAGACACACGACTCGGAAGGTGAAAATTGTACAAAGTCGAACGCATGGCTGACGAGCGCTCCGACACGGCTGTTTCCGCTCCGATCCGAGCGTGAACGCGGCAGCGGGGCAATCCTTACAACGTCAACCATACCTTCAATACGTCTAGCTCTTAGTTACGTTCGTCCACATTGACTCCAGTACAGGACCAATGGTTGAGGTCCTCTCAATTCTCTCGATCGCGACAAAGGAGATCGATCAGTAGTTTGTGACGATTTGAACGGGGATTGAGGGTGAATCCGAGTCGGCAGTACTACGCAACGCGAGTCATAAGCGAGATAGGGAGCACATGCAAAATTGCCTTGAAAATGGCTCGTATTCTATGAGCATTTACAGGCAGGGCGGATTACAGCAGATTAAAACCTTGTCATGCGCCATTTTGAAAAAAAAAAAGAATTTGGGTGGCATCCGGCAAACTCCGCTGAGGTGCAGCACTCGCGCTGGTTATGTATTCTGAGTGTATTCTGAGTGTGCTGCACATATCCGCGGCCTTAAACACTTTGCAGAAATATGTAGTGGGCCAGTGAGACCCCACTTTCAGAGTAGTGGAGCGTGCGCGAGCGTGCATGATTGGCATCGTCGACCAACAGCACTTCAACTCATCAGGTTCAGTGTAGCCCTTCATTTACATCCCTGACACTGCCGCATGTGCCCGCTGCATTAGCAGCTTTGAGGACGCATGTAGTAGCTTATTTATGCCTCACTTTTGAGAAACAGAGCGTGCACTAGCATGCGCGACTCACATCAACTGCTACCTCTGTTAGACAGTGTTAGTGACCCCTAAGACTCAGTGCAGCCTTCCCTTTTGTTTCTGACATTGCTGCACCCTTAGCAGCACAGAGAAAACATGCATCCAACCAGTGCGACCTCACATGCGGAGCAGCAGAGCGTGCACTAGTGTGCGGGACTTACATCATTTGCTATCCTCGGTTAGTGACACCTTAGGAGCAGGAAGCGTCGCAAATGGTTTCACGGGTTTCTGCAGAACGCTTGTAGTAATGCCCACCTATGTCTGCTACACGCGTCCTCGAAGTTACTAAGGCCACGGAAACATGCAGCAGTGTCAGATATAAATGAAGGGCTACACTGAGCCTGAAGGCCTGAAGAGTTGAAGTGCTGGTGGCCGACGATGTCAGTCAAGCACGCTCGCACACGCTCTACTACTCTGCAAGTGGGGCCTCACTGGTCCACTACATATTTCCTCGAATTTTTTAAGGCCGCGGATATGTGCAGCACACTCAGAATACATAACCGGTGTGAATACTGCACCTCAACGGAGTTTGCCGGATGCCACCCAAATTATTTTTTTCAAAATGTGTGCATGACACTGGCCGACGCGCAGCGTCGGAGGTCTTGTGGCCAGCTAGGGGCAAAGTGCCTCCTTGTCTTTTCTCCGCCGTATAGCGGCCTACTCTCATTATCGCCGCATCGTCTGTCTAACCGTAAATACAGTACCTCCCTTCGTGATTACACCCAACTTCAACTGGCCCAGTTTCTCTGCCCCACAACGGAACTTGAAGGAATCGCCCAGGCACAGCCTCAACGGGTACAGCAGAGTCCTCACTCGACGGGTCCTATGATGACCTCATAGAAAGCCTCCGATCAAAGTCATGCCTGCACTTACCCCGGCTTCGGAAGAATTCAAGAATCGGAACCAAGCATGCTATTCGCCTACTCACTAGAGCATGTCAATGCGATCTTCGACAGCTTGGCATCCCTTGAAAGTCATCCAAGGACCAGCCTTTGGGCCATTTTCACGTACCTTGGATTTTTCTGGGACATCGACAACAAAACAGTCACGCTCGTCGCTCACAGAACACAAGCGGCAAAAATACTGCCGGGCAAAAGAAGAATGGAATCTGGCTAGCAAGCATTCCTTAGTCAAAACAGAAAAGTTTACACGGCAAACTGCTTCATACCACGCACGTCATTCTGGCAGGGCGTGCATACCTCACCGGTCTCGGGCACCTCATGGCAAACGCAGCGTGTCATCCCGCATGTCCCTCAGATCACCGAGAGGCACAGACTTCGAACTCAGCTGGTGGCTCCACCACCTCTCATCCCCCACCCCGCCTCGTACAATTCCAGCTCCCCAATCCATTGCAGATGTCGAAGCATACTCTGATGCAAGCTCAGAAACTGGCCTGACATTTCCTGGTTAGCCGCAAGTGGAAAGCGTGGAGACTCCTCCCGGGATGACAGTCAGACGGCCATGACATCGCTTGGGCCGAGTCCATTGCCCTCAGGCTTCACCTGACGGGGCTTCGTGCTTGCCCATGTGGTACCTCTCTCGAAATATAAGGCTGTCAGCATCGAGAATTTTGTTCAGCCCCTTACCTCCCTGCCGTGCTCTTTTTTCGTACACCCCATGCCACTATCTGTTCGTGAAGGGCACTCTACAGTATTCCGATAACCCATTTCATAAGCATTTGGCAAGTCAAATGTTGCACCGAGTCTTCATTCACTCCAAACATGATCTACATACTATATCTCTGCCTCACTCTTCTAACGTACCTATACGGTGAAACCTGGGTAACTGCGAGCCCTAAAGTCCTCTACTGATCCAGCGACCATGTCTTTCAGAGGCGTCACCGGTACCAACCCAAGCAACTCCTCAGCCTTCTTTGTTTCGAAAGTAGTAAAATACGAGACGCCCTTCGTCGAGCCTGGCTCTCCAAGCGGCACGTTCGGGATACCAAGCTCTGCTGCCGCATCAACTTGTTTTGTGCATCATATTCGTGCCCGTTAGATTTCTGTATAAAGGGTGGCACAGAATAAACGACTTACGGAAATCTTGGTAAAAGAAGGGGCCTGACTTGACGATAATGCGTTGGCCACCAGCAGCTGATGCATGTGTGGCGCGCACATGTGCCTCTGCAGCGACGGCCACATGGACCCAGTTTCCCTGGCCTCGTAGTTGCGCACCGGTCCGCGCACCGGTCAGGGTGTCATAGACTGCACGCTGAGAAGTATTGATGTCGTCAACCGTCGGCGCGGGGGTGAGGGAAGGCTATAAATATGCAAGCAAACTGCAATTATTGGAGAAAAGGCAACAAAGCAAATGTTTTACCCCAAAAATCCATGGGGGGTTGATGACGACAAGATCCCAGGAGATCTCAGAGTCATGAGCGGAAACAAACTCCCATGCAGCTTTCTCAGCCAGCGTCTTGGAGGCCATATAGATCGTAAACGGCTCCACTACAGAGCCCTTCGTCGTGACCGCCTCTACGGCGGCATCATTCCAGTTTCTTTCAGTGAAAACACGTGGAACTGTGGTCTGTTCGATAACCGCGACGACCGAAGAGGTGAGGATCAAACGCTTCACTGCGCTCCCATGTTTCAAGGCCGAGTTCAGGATCGATGTGGTTCCCCGCACGGCAGGGATAATGAGGTCTGAACAGTACTTAGTCGAGAAAACGTAAGAATCCTGAGAAAATCGAACATACCGTCGGGTCTGGTAGAATTGTAGTGAAATGGAGAAGCGGTATGGGCGATAACGTCGACGCCCTTGACCGCCTCGTCAAATGCACCATCCTTTGTAATATCCTCGACAACGACCAGCTCGAAACGGTTACCATAGTGGGAAAATGTATCGTTGAGGAATGCGCTCTTAGGCAACGAGCGAACAGTGCCGCGCACGGAGTACCCTGCCTCAAGGTACTTCTTCACGACCCAAGTGGCGAGATAACCATTTGCGCCTGTGACGAGGACCTTTGCTGGGGGAGATATGGCGACCATAGAGTATAGGGCTTTGAGGAGAATTACAAGGCAAGAAGCGCCCCATGCCGTCGTATAAAGACGTCTCCTGAGTCTCTGCATGACAAACCCTTTGATGGTATGACAAAGACTTTGATGGCATGACAAAACCAGCCTATTGAATGACAAAACTCTCGATTGCATGACATCACTCAGTTCCTCCAACAAAACGACCTGACGTGTGGCTTCCTCAGGTCACAGCTGCAATGAGGTTGAGACTATTCATACAAAATTGTCGCCCGACTTGGTGGATTATACACCCTGTGATTTGGAATCAATTAGGATTTGAGCGCATGTGCAGAGAGAGCACCCAAGCGGGGAACTTCGGAGAGTGTAGGATGAGAAGTAAGAAAGAGCGCGCGCGCGTTGTTTGTGGACCTGGAGCCCGCACCGGCCCGCCGGCTAACTGCATTGCCGGAGGCCCTGGGAATCTAGGAATCTACTTGTTGATTAGGTAATATTGTTTGGAGTTGTTGTTGCAACCAATTGTCAAGTCCACACGCTCGGATCGGATCGGAGCGCCTACGGCCCGTCAGCCTCATCGCCCCTCCCTCCCGACCGCCAGTGCAAGACAACTGCGAACAAATTCTTGCTCCTTCCCGCTCTCACAGCCTCCCAATTTTTCTTTCTTCTCCTTTCACTTTCCCTCTTCACTTCTTACTTTAGGCAACAACAATTAACGCTTAGCCGCACGCCCGCAGCAGTGCGCCCTCAATCCAGTCTTTGGCGTCTCTTTTCTTTTTACTGACGTTTTCCTTATACAAATTCCCTGTACGTCTGGCACAACGACAATGGGTGTACCCCTTCTTTTCCAACACCGCCCTTGTCCTACCCCCGGATTCGATTACACAAGTAGGGACTCTGATGGATTCAAGCGGCATCGATTTAATCGTGTGTTTTCTTTTCCTCTTTCCTCTTTCCTCTCGCATACGTTTTCGTCGTCTCGTCGTCTCAGCACCTGTGCTCGTGGAACCGCTGTCTACAAGATGCCTCTCGTCTCGTCTCGTCTCTAATCCCTTTGACTATTCCCATCCTCTCTGCGTCTCACACCCCGGTCGCTCTTTTTCTTGGAAGACAATTCACTTTCGCAGCCACTAGATTAGCTACACTAGGTATATTAAGAGTAGTCTCCAACCGTCAATTCTCCCATTACTGGCATTACGGTGACCGGTTTGAGCTGGTTGTTTTGGAGAATATCACCAAGAATGGTGCATTGGACGAGGTGGTCAAAGGTGTCAACACTATTGCTCATAGCGCCTCTGCATTTCACTACAATTGAGGTCTACCAACTGAACGCTCATCCTCTGTTGGTGATCAAGGCATGTTTAGATTTTATCGTCCCTACCGTGCAGGGAATCACCTTGATCCTGATCTCCATTGAAAACAAGAAGATACTGTGAAACGTTTGATTCTCACCTCTTTGGCCATTGCGGCTCTCGAGGTGACCACGGTTCTGGCTTTTCCATCAAAACTACCTAGAATGACGCCACCGTGGAGGCAGTGAAAATGAAGGGCTTCCCAGCAGGGTCATTTATGACCTATTGTGCTTGCTGGCAGAGAAGGACACGAGGGACTTGGTCGTTGCTTATGACTCTAAGATCTCATGGGATCTTGCGGTCGTCGACCCCGCATTAATCTTCTGGGCAAGACTTTTATTTTCCACCTTTTCTCTGCGGCCGAAATGATGTTTTCATGCATAATTTCAGTCTTCTCTCGGCCATGGTAGATGGCGACTTCCAGGTCTGTCAAAACTGAGTTCACTCTTCTTTTACCGAGATCTTCATAAGTTGCCTATTTCGTTTCTACCCTTCATATGGGAGCCAGATGGATATGATGCACAAAACATGTTAATGTGTGAGTGAAGCTCGGCATCCCAAATATGCCGCATGGAGAGGCAGGTTTGACGAAAGACGTCCCATTCAACATTAATTTTGAGGAGATGACTCGATGAGAGTGGAGGATCTGCTCGGATTGACACAGGTGATGCCTTTGAAGATGTTGTGGTGGAATCAGTCTAGGACTGATAAACGCCCAGATATCCTGAATTGATGGTGTAGATCTTTCGTACTATCGTACGGAAAAGAGGATAGGAGGGTGGTCACTCTGTGATATGTGGTTGTGCTTCATCTGTATTATTCGTGAAAAGGGAATACTGTGTAATGCCACTCGCGAGCTGATACGCCGATTGGAGTGCGGTCGACTCTGTCAGGTAGCTGAGCAGCTGCTAGAGCGTTACCATGGAAGGCATCTGAGACTTGGTGACTCTCAGACACGCCATATTTGTGGAACACTGCACATGCACCGTAGGCGAGGGGCTTGAAGATGACAAACAACATCGATGGGGGCGATGGTCGTGTCAAGGCTGAGAAGCGGCGTGTGCGTGAATTTGAGTGGTCCGAGAGAGTTTCGATAGGCGGAAAGAGGAGATCGGGCAAATTATGTCCAAGGTAAGCACAACATCCTTGCGTCCATTCTGTTTCAGCCAACAAGAGGCATGATATACAACTGGATGAGGTTTCGCAGGCACTCATGGGGTTTCATACATGCAATACGTCAGTATCCAACTCCGCGGTAGTGGCAACCTAGTGACGGAAATGGACGGGCCGAGCAGTGCCTCGGAAGTCCGAGACACAAGTCGAGTAATGGAGTAGGCGGCCCGGTCAGTACGCGACGCGAGCACAAGCGAGATAGGGAGTTCCGATGCAAAGCATGCGGGGAGAATTCAAGAACAAGGAGCTGGATGACATTTCGCTGAGCGCACACCGCGCTATTTATCTAGTTACAAGCCTGCCTGTACTAATATAATGTGCCAGCAATAACAAGTGATCGGAGGTCCGAAATGAGGTAATGTAATGGGTAAAGTAATGAGCATCATATGTAACAGGCCATGTGCCTGTGATAAGGCACAATTGCGTAGTGGCCGTCGCGTTTGC
>QFEZ01000046.1:0-17106 GCA_003316425.1 Russula lepida
GCATGTCCACAGGGATGAGCCTTTCAAAGGAGTAGTGTACTTGGCTTTTCATCAACTATAGTTCACTTTTTGTTCTTTGTCTAGCCAAAATACAGTAAGGCCCCGTTCAGCAATGAAATTTAGAACTAGAATCTAACTTTGGGGTTTTCTGGGGGTCACAAGTGTGACAGGTGTGTCTGTGTAACATGACATAATACAAGTTTTTTTGGGTGCAAGTTACGTGATGCATGTCTGGCTGTCACCACCGCTTTGTATGCGTCAGTGCTTAGACTGGTCGTTGAGTCGTTTGGAGTAGGAGTCACACCCTCCTAGGTAGCTTAGATAGAGTAAGAGGTTCCCACCTTGCAAGTCCCTTAGCAAGACCCTCTTGTGAGAAAGAGAAAGAGAAGAAAAGGAAACGAAGTAAATTGAGACAGGAGACTCAACTTGCCAGTCTAGGGCAGTTAAGGCGCTCCCTATATACTGTTACAAGATAGACTAACTAGGGGTCTAAGACCAAACCAAGTAGAAGCCTAAAAGTCCAAAATAATGGTACGAGTACAAGGGCCTCCACAGGCTAGACCCACACAGACAGGTGAACATGAAACAGGGCACAAGAACATATCATCAGACCAATATGCAAGATAACAAGACACCGCGTCTAGACTCATGACACACAATGACATCACAGGACTAGACCACGATACCTTTTGGACTGGTTCTTCATCACTTACATGAGCTGGAGAGCAACATATCAGCTCCTCCTCTCGAGGCTGGTAACACCACCCTCCTTGTTAGAGTGGACATCCTCATCCATGGACGGACCCCATCCCTCATCATAACCATGCAGCTTTAACATGGGTTTGTTCTTGCCACACCCCCATTCGTTGGCCAAGGCAGAGATGCCTAACTTTCTGGGAGACGAGAGACGCCTCCAACCTCCCTTTTGATAGCCCCCTTTCAACCATCCTTGTAACCCACTCTGTCTCCAGTAGATTGATCTGGGCATCAAGCGAATGGCACTCTTCATCCAATTTTTGGTATTGGTTGGCTTTGGCCACATACCCCCAATTGTCAACTGGGAGTCTATCGAGTTCGTGGCATAGTACGGCATAGGTGGTACTGCTGCCGACCAGTGCACTGTGGAGCCATTCTGGTAGCGCAGTTGCCCATTCGTCGGCGGAATTTGGGTTGTTGCAATTCAGGGCATAGATCAGCATAATGAGGGGAAGGTCATTTGGGGTGTCCCCATCAGTGTATGCCACAACTTTGCCCCCTTCGACATGTTTGATCCATTTAGCCAGGCAAGTTTGGCCGTCCTTGCATGGGAGGTCGATGTATACTTGCCTGTGGTTTTTGACATATCCGGGCGGGGCTTCTTCAAATGGTTTGGAAGGGTCGACATTTCCAGATCTCGGGGTGCGGTGGAGGTCATCGAGGGCCTCTTGGAGCAATTCCATCTCCACTTGATGTCAAGCATGGGCTCATTGTACTCCTTCACCCATGCTCTGGATAAGAGCTCATAGGACTTCGGGGTGGATCAACGGGTCACCTGTTGCAATGTTGGCAGCTGATCAGGGAGACATCGCCCAGGATCGGATTTGAGAAATGAGGCTGATTTGAGCCTTGTCTGGTCCTGCCAGTCATTGGTAACCTTCAACCGGAAGATCCAGAATCCGTGCTTCATAGTAGTCGAGTCGCTCTCAATAGGACAGACTGGCGGGGGGATCGATCGGTTCTGGGGCAGCTGGAGTGTCAACTGAGACAGAGAAGGACATTGCTGAGGGGGGTTGTGCTTCTTGGACGGAGGGGGTATTGTTGGAATGGTCAGACATGTCTTAGTTGAAGGAATGTAATGAATGGAATGAATGCTCTTCTTTGGTTTACGAGCTCTCCTTTTATCTTCCAAAGGAGTATGTCGGTGATAGGCTTTAACAAGTTCTGGAGCGTGAACTTGATCAGCTGGTTCCCAAGTGTTATCTGCTTCTGGGTATCCTATCCATTTGACCAAGTATTGGAGCGATCTGGTCCTTCCATGACGTTGGTGGTTCACAATTCGCTCCACCTCATATTCTTCTTCTCCTTCGATAAGGTTAGGTGGAGGTCAAGAGAAGTTGGGTCCATGAGCGGTCATTTCGCGATAGGGTGATAAGAGGGAGGCATGGAACACGTTGTGGATGGTCCAGGCGATGGGGAGGTCTAGACAATACACTACCGGGGATAATACTTCTGTGATTTTAAAGGGGCCATATTGTTTTGGTGCCAGTTTGGTGCTTTGGTGAGGTAAATGGAGATGGATACCTTCTAACCATACTCAATCTCCTACTTTAAAAGGCAACAGAGTGGGTTCTCGCCCAGCCAATCGATTAATTGCCTGAATGGCCTGGACTCACCTTTGTTCTAGAAGCTCAAGTCAGTCCATTGTGACCTGGTTCTTTTTGTCATCCTTTCCTGTTAGTAGAAGCGGAGCTTCTGCTCCCCATAGGATTTGATTGGGTGATAGTCCAATAGTTACGTTCTTCCGGTTATTGTGCACTGCCATAGCGATTGGTAGCCAACTTGTCCATTCTTTGGGAGATGTCGAAGTCGTGATACACAGGTATTGTTCTACCCATTGGTTCTTCCTTTCTGATAGTCCATCAGTTTGAGGGTGGAAAGCCATTGAAATGTTTTGTTGAATCCCCAATTTTTGGGTTAGCGCCCTTCCAAAGTGCAATGTGAATCAAGGGTCTCTATCCGTTATCATCTTCTTTGGTAAGCCAAACCATGGATAAATGTGTCTGAGGTACAGGTTAGTTATCCCAAGACCAGTAATGGTAGTGGAACAGGGAAGGAAGAGTGCGGCTCTTGAGCATCCATGATCTATGATTGTGAGGATCACATCTTTTCCCCATACATTAGGTAGTCCGGTGATCAGGTTCATTGAGATTTGCTGAAAAGGAAGAGCATTTTCTGGGGTTGTGATTCAAAAAAGGGGGGTTTTGCGCCGATGGGTAAGGTTTTTGTTTTGTTGACATGTTGCGCACCCTGCCACATAATCACTGATCCAGGCCTTCATTCCAGTCCATATGAGATGTCTCTGGGCCTGTCGTAAGGTTTCATCTCTTCCAGGATGGCCTGCAGTAGGATGATCATAAATGAGGATCATGAGATCTCTCTTCTCCATTTCAGATGGCTCTGAAAGTGTGGTAAAGCGGATAAATTTCTCTGGGGGAAGGACAGTGACGTTATGATTGTCATCTTTTCCCTGGTCCACTTTTGACAGTCAGGACAGTATATCTGGACCTGTATTCATCTTTCCTGGGATGTACTGGATTTCAAAGTCATATTCCTGTAGATCCACATGCCATCGTGCAGTTTGTCGGTTGAGATTCTTTGGAGCTTTCCAATATTGGAGGTTAGCATGGTCTGTTAGGACAGTAAAGGGGTATTTAGTCCATCCTAGATAATGACGCCAGTGTGCAAGGGATTTCATCACAACTAGCAGTTCCCTTTCATAGATGTCGTAGTTTCATTCTGCAAGGGAAAACGTTGCAGAATAGTACGTGATAGGGTGGAGTTTGGGTTTTAAATTTTTGCCTGGAGCAGCGTCCATTGTTCTTGCCACTTGCGAGAGTATGGCGCCCATGCCATATGCAGAAGCATTGGTTTGGAGATAGAATCATTTATCAAAATTGGGCTGTTGGAGAACAGGTGCCTTACTCATGAGGGATTTTAGGTGCATAAACACTTTGGATTGTGCTTCGCCCCAATGCCATTCAGTGGTTTTCTTTGTAAGATCAAGGAGTGGTTGTGCAATCTTAGAATAGTTAGGAATGAAGTATTGATAATATCCTGTGAATCCAAGGAACTAGTGGACTTCTGTTACTGTTTTAGGTGGTGTCCATTCCATTACCACTTGGATTTTCTTCGGGTCCATCTTCAATACACCTTGTCCCACAATGACACCCAGGTAGTCAATCTCATCTTGTTCAAAGGCACATTTTTCAGGTTTTAGATATAGATCGTGTTGTTCCAGGACGTTGAGGACTTCATGAATATATGCCTTGTGATGCACTCTGTGTTGATCTTTGGTTTCTCCATTACGCCGCTTGGTATGGATGGCAAGGTTGTCCATGTATACAGATAGCCATCCCTGTGTGACTTGTTTCTGAAAAATGGTGTTCATCATCATCTGGAATGTGGCCGGAGAATTGGTGAGGCCGAAGAACATAACCGTAGGTTTGAATAACCCTTCAGGGGTAAGGAATGCTGCTTTCCATTTGTCTCCAGGTTGAATATGAATATTATTGTATCCCCATCTGACATCGAATTTTGTGAATAGGGTACATCCATTCAGGCGGTTGATCATTTGAGGGATAAGTGGGGAAACATTATGATTCCTCTTTGTCCATTTATTGATAAGACGATAGTCTTGAATGGGGCATAGTTTTCCATCCTTTTTCTTAACAAAGAAGAAGTTGGCTGCGTAAGGGCTCCATGATTCTCTGATGGTACCTCTTTTCAGGTGTTCTTCTACGAACTTTTGTGCTTTGGTGATTTCTGCTTGAGTGAGAGGAAGTAATCGTCCTGGTAAGGATGTGGGTGCTCCTGGCAAGAGCTCAATAGCATGATCCCATACAGTGTGACGGGGAAGTCTCTGGGATTCTTGTTCACTGAAGACCTTTCTGTGACATTAGTATTCATTTGGGACCCCCTTTATCGGTTCTAAGGGAATAGCTTTCGGATGGAATACCACTCGGCCAATAAAGTATTCTTTCGGTCCTTTCGTTCTTGGTATGTTGATAGTTCAAGGAACAAATTGCACCCTTTTTGCATTATCAGCCCTTAAGATGATGGGGAGTTGGGTATGGTCAATCCATCCTCGTTTCCAATCAATTTTTGGTTGCACAGCTGCAAACCAAGGGTAACCCAATATTGCTTTTTGTTCCCCAAGTTCTGTAAGGTAGAAATGGAGCCTTTGACGGACTTGTCTGGTTTGGACTGACAAATCGGTGTAATATTTCAGTTCTCCATTTCTATTCTCTGTTCTGTCAACATTTAGAAGTTTTCTTGGCTCCCTCATTTGCTTGATGGGCAATTGTAGCCACTTTGTGTATGTTAGATTCATAAAGTTTTCAGTTGCCCCTGAATCAATGAGGGCCACTGCTTCGGCTCATTTTGCGATGAAGTGAATAAAGATTCAAAGAGTCATAGATTTCCATGCAGAAAGAAATACATCTCCAGGGCTATTTTGCCTGATCAGGGCCGATCTAATCAGGCTGTAGGAAAATCCTTGTCTAAGCCCATCTCTTTGGCTAATTGAGCTCGCTCATCCTCATTCATAGTGGTGAGGAGATGTTTGGCAGAGGCTACCATATCATGAGGGATGTCGAGTGGTTTATGAGGTATGTCAATAGTAGAGTCATCATCCCAATTGACATCCATAAGATTTATGTTTGATTGTCTGGGTTTTTGTGGGCAGTTTCAAGCATAGTGTCCAAATTGACCGCATTTGAAGCATGCTCCTCATGGGGAGTTGTTGTTACTCCTTCTTGGTTGTCCTTGTGGAATCATCCGGGGTCCTCCTGGTTCGTTCAGGGCTGCTACTCGTCCTTGGAACCTCTGGTATCCCCCTTGTTGATTTCTTCCTTGGTAACCTCTCGTCCTTCCAATATCCATTGAGATGGATACATCATTGAATCGTCGGGGAGCATTGGATGAGTTCCATTGAGTGCGTGGTGGTCCTTGATCAAATCGCTTATTTCCCCAATTAAAGGGTTTTTGACGCCAGTTGGCATTTGAGGGGTTGTTTTGGGTTTGATTCCTCCCATGAATGATATTGTAGATTGTTTGTTGGGATTGCACCGCTTCTACAGTTCGTTGCTTGAGATCTTCATATGTGGTGGGAATTCCGCCATGCATAACTTCTTCAAGTATTTTAACAGGAAGTCCCTTCATAAACAACCTTTGGGTTTCTGGATTCCCTGCTTGGTAATCAGCTTTTCTCGCAAGTTCCTCAAACTCAGAGGTGTATTCATCCACAAAGGGCATTTTGAGTTGTAACTTCTCCAGCTCATTTCGGGCTCGATCCACTTTTGTGGGATCCTGGAATCTTGCCCCAAAGGCATCTACAAAGTGATCCCATACATCATCCGTGTCATCTTCAGGAAGGAGGTTGTTGAGAAACATCCCCATATCGCATACCCATCCCATGACCTCTTCTCCTTTAATGTATAAAAGGGCGATAGCCACCCTAGTAATTGGTGAGGTTAGGGTGGGACTTTGTTGGTTAATGTGATAATAGAGCAGGAGTTCATCCAAAAAGTTATCAGTGAGTTTTCTATCCCCGCTAAAAATGGCTGGTGGGGCTCCTATAAGCCTAGCATCTCCTCCTTGATTTCCCCCTCCTTGGGCTGCACCTCCTTGGGGGTTTGGTCCTCCACCAGGGGGTCCTCCTCCTCCTGGGTTTCCTGACCCTCCTGGGGGTCCTGATCCACCCGAGGGTGGCCCTCTTTTTCCAGGTTGGATTGGTGGGGTATACTTTTTCATTGCTGTGCCAAATGCCTTTTTAACATGTTCTGTACTTGGCTTGGCAGTTGTGAAGGCTGCTGTCTTGGTCATAGTGGTGCTCATGTTTCCTGTATCAAGGATTAGCCCTGCTCATGGTGGTAGGATGGCATTTGGTGCGATAGGCAAGTTTCTGATCTCCTGATCGATTTTCTTTTGAAGCGACTTGTCAATGTCATCTTCTGCATCCATGACCTCCTTGGCTTTTCCCTTATCCACAGGGTATGGAGGTTTGTCAAAATCGTGGACAGCCGGCGCTGGGCTTGCTAGGGTTAGATCTTTAGTGAGTTGATGCCACAGTCCATTGTGGAGTACAACAGGGATCGCATCTGTAAGCGAAAGAGGTTCTTTCGTGGAGAAGAATAACAAGTCTTTCCCTGTTTTGTTCCTGCTGTCACTGGTTGGCAGCATAAAGATTCGTCAATTGGCTTTTGTCCTCAAGAGCTGCTCCTAAGTCAGTGGTGTCGTATTGCTAGCCATCTTGAATAAGAAAGTTGAGTCTAATGTCACCGCCACTTTGTATGCGTCAGTGCTTAGACTGGTCGTTGAGTCGTTTGGAGTAGGAGTCACACCCTCCTAGGTAGCTTAGATAGAGTAAGAGGTTCCCGCCTTGCAAGTCCCTTAGCAAGACCCTCTTGTGAGAGAGAGAAAGAGAAGAAAAGTAAATGAAGTAAATTGAGACAGGAGACTCAACTTGCCAGTCTAGGGCAGTTAAGGTGCTCCCTATATACTGTTACAAGATAGACTAACTAGGGGTCTAAGACCAAACCGAGTAGAAGCCTAAAAGTCCGAAATAATGGTACAAGTACAAGGGCCTCCATAGGCTAGACCCACACAGACAGGTGAACATGAAACAGGGCACAAGAACATATCATCAGACCAATACGCAAGATAACAAGATGCCACATCTAGACTCATGACACATGATGACATCACAGGACTAGACCACGATACCTTTTGGACTGGTTCTTCATCACTTACACAAGCCGGAGAGCGATGCATCAGCTCCTCCTCTCAAGGCTGGTAACACTGGCAATGATGTGAAAAACTTTTGGGGCCCAATTTTGACTGATCCCATGCCTTTCTGCTAACATAAATGGCTGTAGTGCAAGTACAAAAGAGTGGGGTGAATATATTTGCCCTATATCTGGATGCATTATAGTATAGTACAGGGATAGTGTGTAGCAGTGGAGCCATGTTCTGTGGCAATTTGATAATCCTAACCCTAATGCCAAAGAAAAAATCATATTATGTCATGTTACAGTGGACACACCTCTCACACTAGTGACCTCCAGAAAACCCTGAAGTTAGATTCTAGTTCTAAATTTTGTTGCTGAATGGGGCCTAATAGAATGTTTGAAAACTCCACATACTATTTCAATTGCCCAGAAACCAAGCTGATGGTACATCAGTTCATAGCACACCATTCAATGGCCAGCAATAAATGTCTTTGTCCTTGGAGTGAGTAGAGCATTGCCAGCAATCCTGCAACAGTGTGATCCCATCTTGCTGTGACTCCTGCACACGAATGAATTCAGGATTTGGTACCAAGCAGTCTTCCAAGCTCATAAGAGGGGTCAATCCCTTCTATGGATTGTTCAGCATTGACAAACCAAAAGAAATGGTTTGAACATACCTTCTTCCCCCCACTTTGACCACTCCTAGCTATACTAGAATTATCCCAGTCAGCTCCATCTTCAAAGGAAATGGTAACAGGCTTGAGTGTACAAGTCAACATTTTACCATTCGCAAGCTTCACAGGGACATGGAGATCCCTCATGTGGTCCATGAACATCACAAATTTCTCTTGAGATCCACATCAGGAAAACAGAAATTTCCTTAATGTCTTATTGTATCCTTATAGTTCTTAAAACCTCCTTAAAACCTCCTTAAACTGTTTTTAAGAAGGTTCACACTTTTTAAGTCTATTTTAAGTAACTTAAGCCAACTTTAAGCAGTTTAAGGAAATTTCCATTTTCCTGATGCCAATTGATATAGGAGTTTGCTTGCCAGAATCAAGGCGATAATGGAGCTGAAGAAACTTGAGATTACATCATAATTTCTCCAAAATGAGCTTGCAAAGTTCCTCTAGCATGAGTGAAGAAGGGACCTTGAATGGCATGTTGCTTCCATCTTGAGATTTCACCATCAATAAGATAACAAAGGCTAGAGAAAGTTAGACATCAGTGAAAAGCAAATAGACTAAGAAAAAAGAAACAAATATGTGAATTGTGTGGACAGGAGGAGGAGAGGGTACACTTGCCCTCTCAGAAACCCAAATCTGTATTAATATACTGTGCCAGCATGATAGGAGTATCAGAGTGTGTAGTTATCTGAGACAGTGACACTATTACTACCTGTAATGCAAGTGATGGATTGCATGACCGATTATCTTCATCACTTAACAAAATATGTTGTGCAAGAGGATCATAATCATTGATAGGCTTCAGAGGTTGGCCTTGGCTTAATTGATTGATCTTTTGTGTCATATTTAAAGGTTTACAATCATGCTTTTTTCCTGGGGCAACTAGTTGTTTGGCTTCTAGCCAAAGATGCTTTCAAATGCAATGAAGGGATTCAGATTCAGATTCGCCATCCAAGACACTAAGGACATTGGATTCTGAGCTGACCAACAAGTCATCACCCAGTGGATCCTTACTGCCATTCTGATTGTACAACAAGTAGTTGGTGAAGGAGCTAGGGTGCTCATCTGATGTGTTGTCAATGCAGTATGATTCCTCCATGATGGGTGGTAAGTCATAGTGAGCGATAGCTGAAGATGTACAAATATTAGATAATGTAGACAACTGTGCAACAAAGACATACCTTTTGTTTCATTCACAGGTCTCTTGTAATGGTCCCTTCTCTTCTCCTCCCTACTACTCATGGTATCCACATCACCTTGAGCCCAAGAATGCCCAGAGTGATTCTTGGATTGCTGGGATGCTCTTATAGCTCACCCCAATGGAGCACATGTCCCTTTACCAAGTCTAGTGTCAATACACCTTCTGCAATCATTCATACCATTGGAATACTCACATCTGACCTTGCAAGCCTGGCAGTGACTGCAAGCTGGTCACTTGGATGTATTGGGAGTGCAAGACGATAAAGCCAATCCAACTTGATTTGAAACAGGTGAGGTTGTGTTCCTTGTGATAATTAGGATTGCTTACCTGTCTTTTTTCACTCTGGAGTACCCACACTAGCCTTTTTTGATCTCCTCCTTTTACCAGACATTTGTGAAGATTGCAGTAAGCAAAGGAAAAGTGTAAGAGATGGTGTTTTACATAGGTAGTTACATATCCCCCAATGCATCACACCATCAGCCAAGCCTCAAAATCATATTTTTTTCCTTCTCACATTCTCACCCTCAGTCCACAATAGAATTTTTCTCCTGAATTTTCCAATTAATTTGATGCATGACCAAAGGCAATCTGTTGAGTATTTGGCAAGATATACATTTTTCTTTTTTTTTAATTATTTTTTTTTGTTATTTATGCTCACACCAACTTTCCTGAAAAGGACAATAAGCCAACTTTAAGCAGTTTAAGGAAATTTCCATTTTCCTGATGTGTAAAGATGTGTCTCAATGCATTCCCCCTGCATGCATGCTGCTCATCCTCAATCTGTACATTGTGGATGGCTTATTTGAGCTGATTAATCATTGTATTTTAATTATATTCTACAGGAAATGTAACTTCAAAAGACACACCAACTTTTCACTTAGTGAACACATGATGCACCAACTTGTTGGAGTTGTTGGACTTCAAACACATCACATGGTTGAGTGCAATGTTGAAAGGACTAGGCATGGGTCAGGCCTCAACACAATTCATTGTTTTGGGATAATCAGTCCCTATCTAATCCCACCCTTCATCCAAACTTCCTGTCCATCCACCCTTGTCTCTTATACCAATTGTGCCTCCTAGCTTGCCTTTAGCCTTTGACTTGCGTCCATTAAGCTCCTTGTACATCTCCCGCATTTCTACCTTACCCGGCCTTTCAACTGCTTCAGCTTCAAGACGCCAACGCTCCTCCCGGATTTCCCGAGGGGTCAGATATCCAGATGTCGCAGGGGAAGCATGTCCTGAACGGGACCGGACTGGCCCGAGAGGTGGAGAGCGATTTAAAATCATCTGTGCATACATGGCCGACTGCTGACTTTGTTAACATGTGAAGGTAAAAAGGTTCGAATCGCACTGCACCCAGTTTTGTTTTGATTCACGCTTCGTCCATTTTCCTTGAGGTAAGCTTGTGTCGTAAAAATTCTCCTTTCTATAATGTTGAAACCAAACTGGATAGGGGCTGTGTTACAGATGAGACAGAGCATGCGACATGCACACCATAATTTAGGGTCTGACTCTTGCGCCATTTCCGAGAGACACATGCACATCGAGCGAGGTTACGGATGCCCAGTAAAGTGAATATTCGCTGAGATATCTCGGTCGGGAATACCCTGAGGGGATCGGTAGATTGCTTGGCGGATGTTGTGAATACAAGTCTATGAGCGAAGCGACCAGATGCCCCGCGAGACGGTGATGAGGGCCGCGTCGATGGGCGAGAGCGTGCGGGTGTTCCTGGTGGTGAAAACTAGGCATCTTAAGAGATATGGGACCTACAGCAATACAAGATGGAACGCACGACGTTGACAAGTTCATCGTCTGAATCATCATCCTTGTCATGGACGAGGGCATCGAGACGCTCGAGAGCTGAATGCTTCAAAACGCCTTGAAGGAGATTTGAAGTCATCGTAATGTTGTAGAGATGAATATTCGGATGACGTTCAGTGAATATTCGGATTGCGTGAACACACAGGTAGGAAAACCTGACCTGACATCATCGCAGAATTTGTGCTTACATGATGCACTATTGACACATTCCATTGTTGTAATCTTAATAATAATCAACACTCAGATGGACACCCGGGCAAGCAAGAGCCCTGCCGTTGTCGGCCTTCCCGATGTTCATATGGCCCCTCATTTCAATGATACTATCACGGACTCCCCACGTCCGGGCACAACCCTCAAGAATGGCAAATTCCAGCTGTGGGAGCGCGAGCTCCTTGAATCGTCTGAGGTTCGCCGCAAGTCCACCGTGGCACAGTTATGCATGTGTTACCGTGCTAGAATTCAATCTAAGCTGACTCCACCTCTCAGACTTCCTTGATTACTATTTCCAACTTCTAGGCTATATCAGCGCTCGCAAAGAACGTCGCGCAAATTTTGATGAAGATACAGCCTCACGTAACCTCGCTCCTGTGGACTACAGTAGAGAGTTCAAGTCTTATTGTGGACGTGAGCGGGTACTTCTGCGGAGAAGGCGCGCAAAATTGCGAGTGGAGCAATTCCACATCATTGCCCAAGTCGGACAGGGCGGATATGGCGAGGTGTATCTGGCACGCAAACAAGAGACTGGCGAAGTCTGCGCGCTAAAAAAAATGCGCAAACGAACTCTGTTTAAGATGGACGAGGCGCGTCGCTTCTACCTCTTTTCTACCCATATTACTTCTCTGACTAGAGACCTCCCAGGTCAGACACGTCCTCGTAGAGCGAGACATTCTCACCGCGACAAAAACTCCCTGGTTGGTCCGGTTACTGTATGCTTTTCAAGATGCACAGCATGTTTACCTCGCAATGGAATATGTCCCTGGAGGAGATTTTCGGACATTACTGAATAATTCGGGTGTACTCAAGGAGGAACATGCACGCTTTTATATCAGCGAGATGTTCGCAGCCGTCTGCGAGCTGCACAAGCTTGGGTACATACATCGGGATCTTAAGCCAGAGGTATGCAATGAGCTTTGTGAAGGACATCTATACTTTACTGAACAAGTAACCTCTCGATAGAACTTCCTTGTTGACTCTACCGGACATGTGAAACTCACAGATTTCGGCCTTGCCACAGGTGCCCTCAACCCGAAGCGCATCGAGTCTCTCAAGATCAAAGTTCGTTCACCTCTCACTTTATCTCTTTCAGCACATACTAATGAGTACCGGTTGCAGCTGGACAAGGTTAAAGATAACCAAATCGTGCATCGCTCCACCATGGAACGGCGCTCTCTGTATCGTTCTATTCGGAATGAGGATTTTCGTTACGCAGATTCAGTCGTTGGTTCGCCAGACTACATGGCGCCTGAGGTATTGCGCGGGAAGCCCTATTCCTACGCGGTTGATTACTGGTCTTTGGGATGCATCTTGTTCGAGTTCCTTGCGGGCTTTCCCCCTTTCAGTGGCGGCACAGCAGAAGAGACATGGACTAATCTCAAGAACTGGACCAAAGTTTTACGACGTCCTGAGTACGACAAACCTGAAGACCTAATTTTCAATTTGACAGACGTTGCGTGGGATGCTATCACTCGGTATAGATACCTACGCGAGCTACCGATACTCTTTCTGACGCTTCTTTAGACTCATCGCACACACAAGCACGCGGTATTGCACTCTTGATGCAGTTCGTGTCCATCCCTTTTTCAAAATGGTATCATGGGACAACCTTCGCGGTGCCCCGGCACCGTTCGTTCCTGCGCTCGACTCTGACGAAGATACGGGATACTATGACGACTTCACCTCGCCCGAAGACATGGCTAAATATGCCGAGGTGCGCGAGAAACAGCGTAATGTGGATCGGCTAAGGGAAAAAGATGAGCCTTTCACACGCGGGGTTTGGGTGGGATTTACGTTTGGGAAAAACGGGCCTAGCCTCAAGGCGCTAAATGCCATGGGTGATGGTGGCGACGATCAGGGCACTTTGACTACGATATTTTGAACATTTGCAGATACAGACCCCTGAAAAAGAAACTATGACAGGTGTCTGATGCGACGTGTCGCAGTCGCAGATGCGTGGGTTTTTTGTACGTTGCTGTACTTACTGTAGTGTGATGCCATCGTTCCGCCTTTATTTCGGGTATTGTCCAACGCAACAGAGTTCACAGGATAGAGCTCTAGAAACTTAGTCCTATTCTCAGTCCCAATACTAGTAACAGGATAAATATGGGAAATGTACAAAGCTCCTATCGTAGCTACATGTATTTAAGCACGCTCCCACCATGAATTTGAGTATAACCCAAACTAAACTAAAGAGTAGCACCACGTCTGTCAGTGCTACCTGTCTCAATCAACCGGATTGAAATTCATCCATGTGAGAGCTTCACTACGTTAATGCGAACTTTTTACAGGAAGCCGACGGGAAACTCACAGGTCTTCGCAATCAACGTCGGTGTGGTCTTTCACACGAAGGTGAATCAAGGGCAATGAGAACACCAATCCTGCGACGAGCAGTGCCCAGGTTGATAGAAATAGATTCATGTATCTGGGAGTCTGAATCAGTCAAACAGGTTAATACTAGCCTACGGTACTTACGGCACTTTCATGGCATCCGCGCGCCAGACACCCGCAGCCCCGGCCGACTGTATGGACTTGTCTGGAGATAATACAGAATTTGGTCCCAGGACATACACGGAGACAGGGCTGCCACAAAAATATTACTTACAAAATCCGGTAAAATATGCCAGTCTCGCCGGATCATTTGACATGGCACCCATCATCCAATACGCCGTTGTTTGCCACATGGAGTCGAGAAGGCCACAGAAAACGTACAAAAAAAGACGGTCTACATAACCCTTGTCATAGATATCCATTTTCAACGCATTAGGTGGTATGGACAGGCGTGTGTAGGTGCTTCACAGCTTCGATTAGCAGGAATGGGAGCAGGCCAAGGCACCTACCGTTGGTAGAAAAAGGCCCATATATGGACGATTAAAACGAAGACAAGAAGTATCGTCCAAGCAGCGAAAGCACGAGCCCGACGTCGAAATTGGTGTTGGTCTAGGAGTAGGCCGATAGAAAGCGAGCCTAGAATCTGGGAGATCCAATAAACGAGGTTATTTAACGACCGCGCACGAATATTGAACAATGCGGCGTTATAGTCGTTGAACTCTAAGCAATGGAGATAATTGGATTATAAGTGACCTGGGGTATAGCCCAACTTACGCCATGTGTAGAACCAATTACTAGCAAGAAACATGGGAAAGAGGAGTACGATAAGCGGATCGGTACGCAAAGCAACGTAGAGGCCATAAATTTCGGTCTTCCAAGATGGCTGATGGGGTGTCGTTACCTTGGTGCCATCAGTTCGAACCATCTTTTCGGGGTCTGCCATAAAAAGAGGAATGAGGGCGCCCATTCCCGTAAGAATCATGAAACCAATCTATCGCAACGCGGTGAGAAATGCCTGCAGCTACAGTCATGAAGAAGCGCACATATGTGCCATTGGAGACTGGGTGGACGATTAGATACCGTAAATTACGCAGAGATGCAACAAGTGCTCACCTCGGTTCGCCTAACAACGACGGCACATTAGTGATGGATAGGGGAACATAATATGTGGGAAGGCGAACCTCTGAATGGAAATTCCTCGCCAGGGAAACTGCAGCACCGACAACCCCACCCAAATTAAAGATGGACCAGAAGATTCCGATGGATTTGCCCTTTTGATCCTCAGTGGGATACGCAAGCATTAGCGATCCCTGGGCAGTCCAAAGCAAGCCTGCACAGAAGCCAAGTATAGCCCCAGCCGCAATAACGAAACCTCCGGCGTTCTCATGAATGTTGACGACGCTGGAAGGGGCTATTAGTAGGCTCCAATTACGAGCGAGGGTGATGGCGCTTACAGATATGACCCAATGTAGACAGCGTACCCGGAACTTCCTAGAAAGAGGGTCATTCGAGGACCAACGACGTTATTGATAGATCTAGGGAGAGTCAGTGTGGGAGACAAAAGAAAAGAAAAGATACGGACCCGGCGAAAAAGGCTGCTACAGCAAAAGTTGCATACAACGTTGAATTTGCGTTGGCGCTGGTGGTGCTTTCAACTTGACCTCCTGCACCGAGTCCATTTAACGCATTAAAAAGACCCGGGCAGGAGAAACAGACCAAGCCGAGGAGCACGACCTGTGTGTACGGGTAGTAAAAGAAGCCCTTCAAACTAGTAGGACGGAGGTAGATATCTGGGTAATGAGTCATGGTGTCCCATGCAATGCTTGGCCTACTGGGATTGTCCATCAGGGCGGGATTGGGGGATGATGGACCGTAGTCGTGGAGAGCATCATTGTCAACACCAGGACTCGGTCCATGCTTTTCAGAGGGGTTTCCCGACATGGGACACAGCCCCGCGTGAGGAAAGATGTTGGACGGGGATGAGGAACATGCAGTGGAGATTGACGGCGACTAATATACCGTAACAGCAAAGCTGATATTAAATCAAAACGGCGCCTACCACTTATTGTACAAAAATTCTCCCGGGCCGGGTTATCAAACATGACCGGACAGTACCCGAGGCTATTCACTGGCAATTCACCCCAGATGCATCCTGGTATTTGCACCAAATCAATCATTATCATTGCGTAAGCTAGCTTTGCACCTTATTCATTATCCCAACCTAAGAACGACACTCAACCATTGCTATGACAAAACTAGGCAAAAGGCCTGCATAGATACAAGCGAACGATCGTTCGTTCAAAGACATAATGGGGAAGAACAGGCTCTGCACCGCAAAATGGAGCTCCATGACATAAACCGAAAGCGGACGCCTATTCGGTCGTTGCAGTGGCCACGCGATCGCGCAGCCCTTCGGCAGTGACCGTGTCGTTGGAGAAACTGCGGGAAGGTCCGGTACGATGGCCGACTCTTGCGAGGACGGGCCGCAATACACTGTAGTAAGCCGTTTGTGCACCCTAAAATATGTGATAACGATGAGTCTAGAAAGTGGAATAATAAGGGGGACTGACGCGGAATACGGGAAGCTGCAACCAGAGAATGAATAGTGTCTTGAATGAGAAATACCACGGGAAATAATAAAGTAATGCACGGAGGGCGAAGCCCTCGGCAAAATTGAAAAAGCCGAAAATGATCCAATACGTGAGCCACTGCGCGTCATCGTCGTTTCCAGGTGACTCGAGGGCCTTGAAAGAGAGGTAGGCGGGAAGACCCCACCCAATAAGGTTGGAGACGGGCGCGGCGAGAGCATTGACAAAGTGAAGGAGGGTAAGGAGAGTAACGGCGCCAATGAAAGCATACGCCTTAGGAATCTGGGTACGCTGTTCCAAACTTACGAGGACAGGGTACTTGGTGAGCTACAAAGCATCATCAGCACTTTTAGCACCACAAGAAAAACCGAGAGGCAAACATAACACACCTCCTTATCCAATTGGGAAGTATAATAATGCGCCTTCGCCTGTGCCTGCTGGAAAGCGGGATGCTGCTGGACCCTTTGCTGAGCAGACGACATCTAACGTGCGACACATTTAAAGTTTAAAATGAGACATGCACCGAAGGAACACCAAAGAATAAACAATTAAATGGAATGTAGCTACTCACGATGAGATTATTGACGGGAAGGTTGTAGAAGTCGTGGAGGTTGAAAGCAAGAGAGGAGAGGGGGGCGACTTGGAGCAGGTTGATATGGTGCTGATGACACGTGTTTGCCAACATCTGGTGTGGTGGCAAATTATGTAATCTCCCCCATCGGCTGCCACTGCTCGACTTGGCGACAGCGACAACTCAAAACACCTGGGATAGTCAA
>QFEZ01000046.1:22993-69998 GCA_003316425.1 Russula lepida
CCAGGTCACTGGTGCATCAGCACCAGGAAGAAGAAACCGATAGACATGGCCGGTAGACCGTGGTTCATAAGTGGGATGAGGGCGCTACCTGATGTGGTCGTTCAGATCATACGAGGGAATTAATGGAATGCGACGACGAACTAGGTATTGAACGTGGTTCTCCGGCAGTCTCGAGACCAAGGAGCTTGGGTATTGAGGGACCGAAAATGTCAAGATCAAGCACACCCAAGCGTGCGCGTTGGCGGGCAGGAAAAAAGAAAAGGCGGGGGTTCACTTAGAGGTGATCGCCACGCTTCGGAAGTCCCTACGGTAAAACCAATTAGAGCATGCGGAATGAAGAAATTTGACATTTTAGATACGGGAAGATTGTCATGGCGCAAAGCACGCAAGATGCTAAAGAGTCGTTGCACTCGCAAGGCCATTATGGATGCGTGCGACGCAATAGCAACGCGGCTCTTGGCTAGTTGCTCGGCGTTCATTTCTCAGTGACCGCCCATCACACCTGCTCTCGCACAATGTCCGCCGTTTCTTCTTCATTTCTACGCGATTTGACCAGCGATCTGTAATGACAGGCCACCAAAGGGGTCTTCGCGAAAAAAGGCATCCGCTGCGCCGAGTACGGAAGGCACCGCTACGCCTCAGATCCCTGTGCGTACAATTTGTCCCTTGCCAGTCTGAGTCATCTTACAAGATAGTGCTAGACACTCGCGGAGCAATTTTCTATATTATCTGCCCCGCGGCCGTTCAAAAACCCTGCCTATACAAAAAATGCTAGCCGCCGTACGAAAAACTTGAAGGCTGTTCTCGGGCAGGAACGCGAACGCGAGAGGCTAGAGAGGGAGAAAAGGAGGGCACAGCGTGAAGAAGCCATGGAAGTTGATGGGGCTGTAGTAACTGAGGACGATATCCCATCGTGTGGGTGACCTGTTGCCTCGTTGTATCCAATGGCCTCGCTGAGCATTGTGGCCCAGATCTATCCATTGAGGCTCCCCCGTCTGTGCTGCCACAGCGTCGGTATTGCGACATAACTGGTCTAGAGGTACGTAAATCATCCGAGACATAGCTCACGGTCTCAGTGGTGGAATTTCTGCTAGGCTCCCTACACGGATCCAATTACTGGCCTGCGCTTTCACGATAAGAGCATCTACGAGCTCATCAAAGGTCTAGTCAGTATGCCTTTATCTTGTTGGTTGGCCATAGACTGAGATTACCGGGACTAGTCTGCTAGTGCAGCGAAGGATTACCTCGCCGCCCGCGGAGTCAACCCAATCGTGAAGTGACGGACAATTCACTATACATATATATGTATTTATGCGTGAGGGAAAGATTGTAATAGTAGTTCACTCGCTCTCACAACACAACTTCGGCAAATAAAAGTAGGCCGTGCATTAGTCAATACACTGTAGAGGCAGGAAAAAGTTGACAAGAAGGGGATTCGAACCCCTGCCTGCATACGCAGATGAGAAACCTGGTTAAACCAGGCAAGCTTTCGCTTGAGTCACACGCCTTGGACCACTCGGCCACCTTGCCCTGATTTATGCTTTGGAGAAATAAAGTTTATATCCTTTTGATCACGTGGACGCATTGTGCGCGTAAGTCTGCTGCGGTCGTTCGTCGTGGCCAGCGATGTTCACATTATGTCGACTTCGCACCGTTAGAGTACCACTCGCGCGAGCCAACTCAACGCTCGAATCTCTCTCGAGCGTGACGTCTACGCCTTCGCTCACTGGCTCGTCTACCACTTCTGGCGCGTCAACCAGTCCGAGTGGTGTTGAACCGCCTTCTACTTCTCCACCAAAGCGCAGGAATCCAGCTCGCAGGAATCCAAAATACCCCCCTATTCGCCCGAGTATCAGCCTTGAAAGACCTCGTAAATGGAACCCTCCCGTCGCGCCTGGCGTCATCCCCGCGTATGACGAAGCAGTCGCATACATCCGCGCGGATGCTGCTGCCGTACAAGCGGAAGCCGATACTCTCCGATCTAGCCTTGAGAACGGACATGTTCCAACTGAAGGTATAGAAGATGCAAGAAAGAGGCTGGACGTATTGGAAATTATGGCACAAGTGAATTTGCCAGAGGTGAGGTGGAAGGCTGCAAATGGAATGGGTCTGTATTGCCATTCTGCATTCAGTAGAGTTTATTTGACGGAATGCTCTTTGTAGCGGATATGAACCGGAAGGTTTATCGCCATCTTATCGAACAGCGTTGGCGAAATCAGGGTGCATTGGACCTTCTTGTACGCGGCTCCAATCCCTCCTGTGCTCTCGTCATTTAATGTCCAGGTCTAGATGGAGCGTCTCTACCAGATGCACGTCATTCCAGACATTGTCCCCTCCCTCCAGCCCACCGTCGACCTTCGTGTAGTTTTCCCAGAGGGACCACCAGAGAGTGTTGCTCTTCGTGCAAGAGCAAAGAGAAAGCTGGCACCGGTTGAAGCTGGTGTCTTTTCAGTGAACGAACAGGTATATGCGAATGCGGATGCCGTCTTTAATTATCCCTGACTGAATCGCGCTTAGACGCGCCGCCCACCAAAGCTTTACACCACCGTTTTCCATCCGGAACCGAGACTTTATACTTTGCTCATGGTCGACCCAGGTCAGTACAGTTTCACCCTCACGGATCTATTTATTCAAAAGTCGCGCTCAGACATTCCCGATGAGGAAAATCAGACGTTTAAGACGTTCCTTCATTGGTTGCAGTGCGTTTATGTATCCCCTCCTATGAGTACTAAAATGTGATGCAACTGGTAATAGGCCAAATATCATACTTTCCGCTACAAAAGCAGGTTTGCTTCCCCCTGCCTCACATACGCCCTACCTGCCCCCACATCCCGCGCGGGGGACACCATACCATCGCTACGTGCTGCTGTTACTCCCCCACGGAGATCCGAATGCGAAGCTCTCTCTTCCATCAGCTCCGCTCGAACGAAGCAACTTCGACGTGCGAAATTTCGTGCGGGAACACGCTCTTAGGACAGATGGCGGTGGCGCATTTATGTGGCGGGCAGTATGGGATGAAGAAAGCTCTAGGATTTGGAGAGAGGTCATCAGTGAGCGCCTTTTTTTCATCTGATCCCGGATTGGGATGTTGATTCTATTCGTCGCGTAGAAAAACCGGAACCCCGGTATGGGTATCCGTCCAAGCCAGACCGTTACACGGCTCTGAAGGGGGTAAAAAAGTACACGTAAGGTGGACATCTCGGAGATTGTCAATAATAGATTTGATCCACTCTTTCTCTTTGTCGAGGACCGCCCAACTGAAGTTCCTCTATTCTTGTCATGAAAAACCTCCACCTGTTCGAGCTTGTACCTTCAAAACCTTGTAGAGGAAAGAAGATAGAAATACCCTGAGAATAATGGGACAGTGATGACCTGCGTTTTTAAGCATTGGCCTTGGACAAAGCCCCTCACCTTCATACTGGTAGTGGATTATCCAAGGAAAGTTACAACTCAGAATCAATTGACAAGCATGGGTTCTGTGAAAACATTGGTATGTAGGTACTTACAACACATGATGAGATCCTGACATAATGAACAACAAAAGTGGAGAATGTGCCACGGCGTTGACATCATGACTACTCGTGCTTGATTTGACGAATCATGCGTACAAAAATTTATCATCAAATCTCAGTAAAAATAGATGGCTTGTTTCAAGGTGGAGTCAGTATTGTATGTAGTTCAGGTAGATAACATCAGAGACGACCTCCTCACCACACAGCTCAGTGCAGGTGACCTGTGTGAACCTCGAGATAACCCCATCATTAAAAGCGTACAATATTGGCTCCACAGTCGAGCGTTTATCAACAGGACTCGGAAAAGGCATTAGCATATGGCAATGCAGCTTAAAGAGAGCTAGGTCGATCTGTCAAGGGCAACTTTGATAGTAGTACCAGTGCTTTCCGATGACAGCTTGTACAGCCCATGATATGTGTCTAGTCTCAAAAAATACCTGCCATCACTGTTGCCTAACCGGACACGGATCTGGGATTTATTAGGCCAAGGACATTGGTCTCAAGGACGTCTACGAGTAACACCAGGAAATACCGACTGAATGTGGAAATGTTCGAAGCGACACTACGTGCACCATCGAGTGGGCGGAAGCTTAGCAGAACTGACATTGTACCTAACTCCCTTATTCGTGCATGAAGTAATGTGGATGGATGAGTCTTTAACCCGGTAACTTCTGGCTTTGCAATTTGGTGCGTGCACCAGAGATTTTACAACCAGCAAAGAAATCCAGTGATCTTGTCTCTTGCCTCGCCTTGAGGCTCAAATAGCCGAGCGAAGTTCCATATACTGTACAATTGGACGGAGGGTACCTGGCCGATGCAGGGTCAACTTGTTTCAGGGTTTTCGGAATGCTGACGGGGTCACCAGGACGCAAACGCGAATCTTCGCATGGAGATATGGATTAGGCAGACGGCTTCTGGGAACCGGGACCCGTACAAGCGAGAGCTTAACTGATTAGAACACAAAGAATGATTACATTTCACCTAGTTGGCCGTAGCGTAGAGGGTAAAGTTCATTGGTATACTCCCTTGGTCAGCCTTGCGCGCAGATGAGGGTCGAGAAGGGGACTTCAGCCAATGGCGCAAGACCAGCCAAGCCGTGGTAGTTGAGGTAAGTTACATAGACGGCTCGGATAGTAAGTAGGCATTGACAAAGGTACGCTGTGACTTCCTCGTTGCGGCCCTTCACAGAAGCTGTGGATGTTACTGTGAATAATTCCTTAGGTCTTCGCTTCCCAACTGACGCCGCATCCACATCCAGAACCAACAGCTTGGGGATTGTTTACAATACGGAAAGAGCTGCCGATGAGCTCGGTGGCGAAATCGATCGTAGAACCCCGCAAAAGGGTGAGTGAGACTGCGTCTACGATGACACGGGCCTGAGTTACGACAGGGTGTTCAAACTCACTCGGGTCATTTCTCAGTTGGGAGACAGAGAAGACTGTAATGAATCATGACGTACTAGTCCTCGAGAGCGCGCTGCTGCGTAAGTTCCATTTTATATTGATATCCATGGCATCCTCCCGATTCTACGGAGACTCTCAGGGCGGAACCTGAGTGCTCTTTGGAAGATATTCGATTGAGTTGCTACACGCGCACAATGTGTCAAAACCGTCGGACCGACAGAATCAAATTGCGACAAACCTGCGCTGCGCGTTCTGTGAGAGCTAATTGTGCATCGCCTTGGGCAACTGGCCCTATATCAAGTTCGGCGGTCTGAATATCCTCAACTGTCGGCGAATGACGTAGAACTGCCGGGGTTGCGGGAGGTGTTGATGCGGACGCGGCTCTGCGTGATTGTGTAGAGACAAAGGTCCTCCGGAAGAAGGATCTGTCAGACAATGATGGTGCTATGAAGCGAGAAAGAAGGAGACGACGGCAAGGAAGAGAGTGGTTACGGGCGAGGGCGAGGCTGAGTAGCCTCAGTGCGGGGGTCATCATGGTCAGCTGAGAAGGGGCTCCGGCCCGGCTATAGTCGACCTCGACCACAATGAAGGCCTCGACTTCAACAACGCCTTCGACATCGGGCCCCCCCACTCATAGTGCTTTCCCGCCTCTTTCAACAGCGTCTTTGGCGCGCACCTCTCGAATCGCACCTCATTCTCACATCAAGGCTCTCGGCCTCACTCCTGAGGGTTTAGCCACAAGTGATGGTGCCGGTTTCATAGGGCAGAATAATGCACGCGAAGTACGCGTCTCTTTCCGTGATTCTTAAAACTCTCTCTCACCAACGTGATTCTTTAGGCATGTGGGGTGGTCGTCGAACTTGTCAAGTCCCGCAAGTTCTCTGGACGCGCGCTGCTTCTCGTAGGTGCCCCGGGCACCGGTAAAACCGCACTGGCCCTCGCTATTTCGCATGAGCTTGGTGCAAAGGTGCCATTTTGCCCTATGGTCGGGTCAGAGGTATACTCTACAGAAGTTAAAAAGACCGAAGTGCTTGCAGAAGCCTTCCGGCGTGCGATCGGTGTGTTGACGCGTCTCGCTGTCGTTCCTTTGACGCGTCATTCAGGCTCTGTCTTCAGGGTTGCGGATAAAGGAGACAAAGGAGGTCTATGAAGGCGAAGTGACGGAACTCACACCGTCAGAGTCTGAAAATCCGCTCAGTGGCTATGGCAAAACCGTGTCCCACGTCATCGTGGGCCTAAAAACTGTGAGGGGGACCAAGCAACTGCGCCTTGATCCAACAATCTACGAAGCTATTCTGAAAGAGAAGATTCTTGTTGGGGATGTGATCTACATCGAGCAAAATACAGGCGCTGTAAAGGTACTTATTTCCTTTCGTCTGAAATGCAATTGTGTCGCCTGCGTTGACTTACCCTCCAACGAATTATAGCGCGTGGGTCGTTCAGATGCTTATGCCTCCTCGTATGACTTAGAATCAGAGACATATGTGCCTCTTCCAAAGGGTGATGTTCACAAGCGCAAGGAACTTGTACAAGACGTCACCCTTGGCGACCTTGATGCAGCCAACGCACGGCCACAGGGAGGGCAGGATATCATGAGTGTTATGGGAAGCCTAGTGAAAAGTGGCAGGACGGAAGTGACTGAAAAACTGCGGCGAGAGGTCAACAAGGTCGTCCAAAGCTACGTTGATCAGGGTGTTGCTGAGGTTGTTCCCGGTGTCGTTTTTATTGATGAAGTACGCCCTACCCCCGCGGAAAAGGCTCAGCTCTCTCAATATGCATTCAATCCTTTAGGTTCACATGCTGGACATCGAATGTTTCACGTACCTCAATGCCCTCCTGGAGTCCCCCATGGCACCCACTGTGATTCTTGCCACCAACCGAGGCAACACTCTTGTGCGCGGGACGAATGATATCGTTGCTCCACATGGTATTCCCATCGACCTCCTAGACCGGTGTGTCTCAAACTGTTGCCCCGCATGGTCTCCGTCTCATCATTTCCAGGTGTCTGATCGTGAAGACGGATGGTTATGCGCGCGAGCAAGTTGCCAAGGTCGTTCAACTTCGTGCGAACACTGAAGGTCTAAAACTCGGCGAAGGCGTGGTCGATAGATTAGCCGCTGAGGGCGAGAAGTCCTCTCTCCGGTAACGCTGATTGTGCATAACATTCCTTCCTTTCCCTGACAGTTATGTTGCAGATACGCGATTCAGCTACTGACACCCGCATCTATTCTGGCAAGACTGGCTGGGCGCGATCAAATCGAGACAGAGGACATTGGCGAGATGAACGAACTCTTCTTGGACGCCAAGACATCCGGGAGTTTAATTACTGAGAGTGGTGGCTATGCCTCATGATTCCCTGGCTGCGTGAAATACGGATGGTATCAATGGGTTTTTGTGGGAGCTAAAAGTCGCCATGATCAGTGTTCCAACGCGTGACACGTTCCCAAGTAAACGCGAAGCGGTGCGATATCTACGATTACGATTATACAATAGACTACGGTGGGTATTCGTCTACACGGTGGTAAAGAGAGTCCAGACACCCTTCGCATATTGGACAACCTCTCCCGCATCCAAGTTGCTCTCCCCAAATAGGCGATCCACGAATGTAATGGGTACTTCGCCCACTGTGTACCCAAGGGCACGAGCACGTACCATCATCTCCATCTGGAAAACGTAGCCGCGCGAGATAGTGAGCGTGATGATCTGCCTCAACACCGAGATTTTGTACAAGCGGAACGAGCCCGTGAGGTCGCTGACACCAGGATTGAGCGTGGTATCCGCGAGAAAGTTGGCCCCGCGGGAGACAAACTTGCGCTTGAGGTCCCAACCGTGGACACCGCCGGGGGCCGTGCCAGGCATATGAGGGGTAGACGTCTTGCGGTACCGTGTGCCGGTGACGATGTCGAGGTTATGAGCTTGTTGTAGACTACGTTGTCTTCAATCAGCCCGAAACAAAGAAAGCGCATACACATAGAAAAGCTGAAACCGACCGAATGAATTGGGGAATGAATTTTGGCTAAAGCGGGTAGGATAAGTCGTACTGGATGGAGATGGATGTGGTAGCAGCGTCCACGTACATGGTGAGACAAGTCAGCGTCCATGATGATCACAAAATCTCCTGTGCAGAAGTTGAGGCCATGGATGTATGCCGTTCTAGTACTCAACGATGAGCATCAATCCTCGAGGGTGTCAAACGATAAAGGCGGCCGCACCCGAGACCAAGCTTGCCAGTGCGTGGTTTAAGAACGATCTTGTCGTCACCATATGTAGCAGCCAGCTGCCTTGCGACGTCTTGCGTGCCATCCGGGCTGTTGTCATCGACGACAATCACCTCCCAGGCAAGGTCACTGCACACCACGTCAGCGGCCATCCTTCGACAGACCGTGTCACCGTGACATGACGCACTTTTCGTTGAAAATTTTGGCGATGAGCCATATAATTAAAGGGAGATTTTTGCGCTCTTTATAAGTTGGGAGGATGACGGAGTATTTGTGAGTATTCGGGGAGCCATATTGGCCTTGCATATTCACCGCAGCGTTGCTCTCGAACGGGTTCATACAGTTGTCGTCACCCGTCGTAAATTCAAATTCAACTGCTTTTTGATGCGAGACAGCGAGGCAATCCGGAACCTCAAGAGCATCCTTCGCAGCACTCTTCGAGTAATTATAAATGACAACCGCGCTTTCATCGGCACTTTTGTCGGCACAGACAAGAGTCTAAATATCCTTCTTTTGAATACCGAAGAGTTTCGCCTCGACGCAGACGACAATACTACCGGACGATACGTTGGCCAAGTCATGATTCCCTGGCAAATCATTCAGAGTATTGGGTTACAAGTCGGTGAAACTAATGCGCAGGCTTACCATGAGCAGGTGCGTGCGCCAGCAATGCCCTCCGTAGGCCACTCTTCCCTGAACCTAACAACGCAGCCATATATCTCCTAATACTTTCAATGGCGATCTGAAATTTTTGGCACATCCTTATTCACCACTTTTCATCCCCTTGAGCCCGTTCTGTACGAAAGCCCCCGCTATCAACTACCGCGGTGCCGGAGGTTCATACATGTTTCGGGCGAGAGTACGCAAGTCTGATATAAAGAATCCAGGGGCCTTCAAATAATGCGACTAGAAAAATTGTACAGTAGCTCTGGATCGTGTAGTACGAGATACATGCGATGGCAATCTAAACAGGCAGTACGTAGAAGATAGAATACACGCACACTGGCATTCCCGCGACCACTCCTATATACCTGGTTTTCTTCGGGGCGTGGCTGTTACCCTCAACCCGGAACCGACGCCCACATGACGTGGTGTCCCAGGTACCGCAATCCGTGCGGCGGACGCACCAACTTTGCCAGCGAGGGCGTCTTCTTCTGCCTTCCTTGCAGATCTACAAACCATTTAGTACGAATGAACAGCCCCCAGAAGAAGTATTATTCAACGTACGCTTCGCGCTGTTTCGCCATCTCCGTCTCAAGTTCCGCTCGCTTCGAGAATTCGCGGTCGGCTTGTCGTCGCGCCCCGCGATCGTCAAAATTCTTCTCGCGCACAGAGTAGAACACAGAGCCAAGTTCCGCTATGTCCTGAGTTAGCCACCGTGAATTGGTAAAAGTATGAATGCTATACCAAGCCAGTATGGATCCACCGAAGTAACTTGCGTCATGTATTCTTTCGATGTGAGGATGAGTTCGTGGTAGATGACATAGGATGGGGTATCTAGCAACGAGCCTGTCAGATTAAGGCGAGTAGGGACTAGTACAACATACATCCGAGTCCAGACAAAGCACTCGTAGGGTGTAGATGGGTGGGCAGGCCAGAACGGATGTTCACGAATTCGCCGATGCCCTTCACTCTAGCTGCCTGATGGAAGTAACCTGCACAGATCGCTTTCCTACGGGCAAGCTCAACAACAGAGGCCCTAAGAAAAGAGAGAAGAACACACCGTATGATGTCGAAATCGGTTCCAGCTGATATGATGTCCATTTTTTGAAACTTCATGATGTCCTCTAGTTGCACCCGTACTTCTCGTGCCTTACGGAGGAGTTTTGGATGCAAGAAATGTCGCATCCCCCAGTCATCCCGATATCTGCGCAGCCACCGTCAGTGGGATCGTCCCGCTCCCGAAGGCCTCTATGACTCACCCGTGACCCTTCCATTGGTTGAAAACATTAAGTAACGTTAAATGGTCGCTCTCAGGAACGTTAAACTTGTCTCTCGCCGCATCAGCCTCCTCCACCCGCTCTTTTGGACGGTAGAAAACGCTCGGCACCGATAGCATCGATACGATTGTCAACATTTCCGAAGAGCACTTGTAATCGACGGACGTGATGAGCATCTTGGCCATAGATGGCTCCATGGGAAACTCGGACATTTTCCGCCCAGCTGGCGTTAGGTCACCAACGTTATCAAGAGCACCGAGCACCCATAGTTGGTACATGGAATTTATAATGTTCGCCTGCAACAAAATGAGCACACTTAAACCAACCAACCAAGAGGCCCAATGCTCACCTGTGGCGGTGGATCCATAAAGTCGAATTCAAGCAGATTCTTCACGCCAAGCGATTTGAGTAAAAGCACGGTATTTGCAAGGTTAGTACGTTGAATTTCCGGGATGGTGTTCTCGAACAACTCATTGCGGTAGGCCATTTCCGTGTATAACCGGTAACAGAAACCGCTCCCTGTACGACCAGCACGACCAGTCCGCTGGTTTGCATTTGCCTGGGAGATAGGCGTGATCTGCAACGCGTCCATACCAACCTTCGGGTTGTACACTTTGAGTTTGGAGTAGCCAGAATCAACAACAAAAAGAATGCCATCGACTGAAAAGCATTTTGGAAATTGAGTCGCAAAACTATTAGGAACATGGACGTACCAGTCAGAGACGTTTCCGCAATGTTAGTAGCGACGATAACCTTGCGCCGGCCATCAGCAGTTGGTTCAAAGATTTTCGCTTGCAGATCGGCAGGCATCTGAGAATAAATTGGGAGGACGGCCAGAGGCGCCGGATCGTCCAACTGCGACAGGCGTTCTGAACTGGTGTGAGCATTTATAAAAGTTTCGGGTCGTTACGTCCCACCTTCTACGACTTGGCAGGTGATCTCAATATCTTCTTGCCCAGTCATAAACACAAGTATATCTCCGGGAGGAAGGGAAAGGTGAATCTGAAGGACTTGCTTCACAGCGCTGTCCACATAGTCCTCACAGGGTGATTTGGAGTGGAACGTCTCGACAGGGAACGTTCGACCAGGAATTGTGAAGCAGGGCGCACTCCCATAGAAATTGGAGAACTACAACAGCGTCAGCTTCAATGTGCGTTGATGAGGAACAGCTAATAAACCTTCTCTGCATTCATGGTAGCAGACGTGACAATAAGTTTTAAATCGCGTCGACGCGAAAGCACTGCAAAGGTAATTTCTTCAATGGGGGCATCAACCAAAATAATGCTGTGACGCACCCTTCCGTAGAAGCCCCATTAGCACGTCTGTGCTAAGGGACCGTTCATGCGCCTCATCTAGAATTATGACGCTGTATCGATCCAAATCTCCCTCATTCAAGGACTCTCGTAGTAGAACGCCGTCCGTCATGTCTATTGGTCCATACAGCATCAGTTCGGCTCGTCAGGAGACCCCGGATAACTCACATTTTATCTTGGTTTCTGCCGAAGTGCAATCCTCGAACCGGATGGCATAGCCTACTAGCCCTCCAAGCTTGCATGCCATCTCCTCGCTAACACGCTTCGCGACAGACATTGCTGCCACACGACGGGGCTGAGTACAGCCGACGAGGCCATTGGCGCAGTAACCATCCTCATACAGAAATTGAACGAGTTGAGTGGTCTTTCCCGAGCCCGTCTCACCAATTACGATCACCACTATCCACAGGACAGCCGTCAGAGTGCTTCTACAATGGAGAATGGGGTACACAGCACCTTGATTATCGCGGATGGACCTGAGCAGATCCTCGCGACAAGCAAATGCGGGCAAATACTCGCGCTGTTCGCGGAGCGTCCGGCTCCTAGCGAAGGAGCTTACACCTGCGGAAGTCTTCAAATGGCTTGCAAACTTGGAATCCCCTTTGTAATCCTCATTTGTCGCCTTTTTTGCTTCTGCCTCGGCTGCCACTGTGAATGAATGTCCGTACCATGCATAACTTTGTGAGTCTCCAGTTCAATACCAAAAAGGGGGCAGAGAAAATGAGACGCACCCTCTGCTTCTGCTTCTTCGTCTGTGACCCCTAAGATGTTGCCGAGAGAAGTACCACCTAACGCGGCCAACTTTGCAGCAGCCTTTGCACGCTCTGCCTGCTCACGTTTCTCTTTCACGAGAGCAGAGCCTTTCTTGGCGAACACGGCCATATCACTCGTCAGGTCACGGATCGGATTGATTGGGTCGAGTTGCTTGGTAAATACTGTGCGTCCATCGAGGAATGGCGGTTTGAGATTGTGAACCATCACATGTACGGCTGACTGCGACTCGTCTTCGAAATCCAGATCGACACCTTTGCGGGTCGCAACACCAGAGGTAACCATGCGATTAGCTTCCCAAAGGTCATTATCCGCATTCTGTATCCCAATCAGCTCCCTGTGACTGGAAGGGAAGAGTAGCACCTACATATTGTGCTTGTTTTGCAGATATTTTCTTATAATTGCTGTCAGTCATGCGCGCGGGCGCGCAACAAACAGTGGACTTACCACAGGCCGCTTTGCGACCTCCACTTGCTTGATCATCGTGAGATCCTCGTACTGTGCGAGCGGATTGTGCTCTTCGTCGCCCATCAGACTGCCTTCCTCTGCGCCCATGTACCAGTCCCGGTCGAGGCGTACTTGTTCCTCCTCCCACTCTCGGACATCCAGCTCTTCTGCGTTCCCTTGGTCAGGACTGGAATCTCGCGACGCTCTTGGGGTCGGCGCATCCCATGCTCGAGCGCCGGTGCGGCCCCATCCCCCACCACTGCCGTCACTCTGACTCCGCGGTGTGGCGTCCCATCTGAGGTTCGGAACGCGGAGGCTCGGTGCATCATCACGACGAGGACCACGTTCCGAGCGAGGTGTCGCTTCCCAACTTCGTGGGTACTCTTGTCGCCCTTTAACACGATCACGGTCCCGGTTAGAACGGCGTTTGAAGTCATCGAGGCCGCGCGGGCGATCAACTTTCTTTTCGTGAAGTGCTGAAATTCCCTCTGCAGCAGATAAGAAAGGAGAATAGGAGTAACGAAATGACGCAAACTCACCTCGTTGATGATCCCGCCGTCGTCTATGTGCTTCGAGTGCTTCTCGACCCTCCTTAGAAAGGCCACCTGGGTGAGATGGCGTGTCTTCGGCGCGCTGACGGGTATGAGTCATGCGAGACGCGGGGAGAGATGGGACTTGTTGTAGTCAGTAAAAGCTATGTCTGAAGTAGAAGAGGATTGCATACCTTTGAAATGACTATCAAGTCGTTGGCGCTTTCCATTTCCATCTTCTTGGGACATTGCAGCGCGCTTTTCTATAGCCAGGCGATCGAGGCCTAGGGCAGATACGCGCGGCGTTGGAGGCTCGAGAGGTGCTGGCTGGCGAAATGTATGTTGCTGGCTAATATTATGCACGACCCGATTGGAGAAGAGGACTAGACTCGCCATATTTTTCTGTACCAAACCACCTTGTCGTACAGGTTCTGGTTGGAGAACGTCTGTGTCTTGTCCACTGTCCATCATCATATCCTCGTTCGGCGTTGAGATTGAGTTGAGTCGGGTTTCCCGGGCCGGGGACTGGTTTTGGTAATTATGTCACACCTTTTGGCACATCGCCGCGAGGTCCTACCACCTCACTGCCACCACGACGGCACACCGATGAATCCATACAACTGCGCACATCATTCATGACGCGCGTCTTCTCAGTGCAGGTCACGAGGTCGCATCGACGTCCATCCTGCACTGATGCGGCCTCAAATCTACGCACCACGCGTGCACATCAGCACTTCACCTGGACCAACGTCCCGTGTTAACATGTAGCATGTCACCACATTTGCCGCCTTTCTGGTCCGTACCACCAGCCCACCCCACTCGCTGTCGCGTACTAATATAGTTGAACCAGCGTGCAATGATGCCATCACGTCGCAGCACTGTAACTACGCGCCTTCGAATCACCACGGCCGCACCTCGTCACACTTTCGACTGGATCTTCCGAGTCGCTGTACTTCTTTCTCTTGGAGAGCCATTTGTTCTATTCTGTAAAATTATGACTATCTGCCCTCATCGGGTCGAACACCCCACGAGGTTTAGTCCAATCCATGATAGACACGTATTAGGCAAGGTGACTAGAACCAAGACTAGAACCTTGTTTTAAAGATGAAAAAATCACACTAAGGGTGCACATGTTGCCCTGGTGGACGTCGATCACGACAGTCGCAGGGCCTTCAAGGACGGAACTAATTTCCAGAGAATACTCAGATACGCTTATGCTAGTACCATTGGACGGTATGAAGGGTATTCTGTATGTTGACACATAGCTTTACGGCATGAGGGTTTGTGCTCACAAGTGATGTAATGTTGGCCCTAGTGTGTCAGGTTAGGCAGGTGATCGATTAACACGTCTTCTATATCTCCTCGTCCCGGATAGGGCAATAAGCAGGGGTTACGATGTTCGCGTTGGTACGCCTGAGTCAGCGATTGAGGTATTACAGGACATCAGACCACAATCGTGGGTGTGATCTCCAGACATTGCTTGAGGGATTCCTGCAATATCTGCGACAGTAAACAGGCAGTAACTCACTGAGACTTTCGAGTCCGCAAGATGCTATGTCAATTAACTTCTCTGAGGCAACCGCTGGCTACTTTCCTATCCACAGTTTCCTGATGGCCATCTCCTGCCCGTACATATTCTCATCAGAGAAGCCCTTGGATCCCGTTCTGATTTTCAACGGATCAGGAGAACAGATTTCAGGCCAATTGATGGCTCCGCGGAGATAATAAAACAAAGATTGCTTGACACGCCTTATAACGGTCGGTAAAGGGCCGAAGTACAGAAATTTGTCCCAGGACTTCGGTGTTAGGTTGGACTCGATAAATGTAACCGACTGTCCGGGTTCGCGTGTTTCTGCTCTGTTGGCATCACCTCGATGATTCCTTTCTTTGCCTGTACCTCGTGTCACTACAGCTCGTGTATCGATCACGCAGGGAGATTTCCGAAGCAGACGAGACTGTCTCGGAGTTTGTACCAAGGTTGTCAGTGAGCATTCCCAAATATCCCAAGATATCGTCGATAGGTTATCTGATGACTCGGACAGATAGTGGCTGAGCTCGATTGATAAGACACACTTTCATAACTGTATTTTTCCTCTTGAAAGTCAAGATTGGGACATTATCAACATCAAACATTGTTGATGCATGTGGACGGGACTTGCCTCAAATCTCGGGGGGTTTTTTTTTTTCGTTTCAATGCCCCTATCAGGGATGATCCCTCAGGCCTCGTGTGAGAGTGACCCTGGAAAGTGACAGATTGGCTTAGTAGTGCATGGTTCCAATGCGTCTGCCACCAAGCGAAGGCCAGATATGTATTCTGCGGATCCGACTTGAAGACCCCTGCGTACTACATACAACGATGCGTTCCCAACTCCTGCCAAAGTAAGTGGATTGGAGGTGCAAAACAAGACGAAGTTGTGCGTCATGTAAATGCCTCTGCTTGCAATTTCCACAGGCGTGCGTAGTCGCCCCCTGACTTCGTCAGCTCTTCGTGGGTACCAATCTCTACAACAGTAGTCTCGTTCATGTATCTGAGAGTAAACTCGTCAACGGCTATCACATAGTTCATGGCTCAGAATTGCGCACATTATTACGTCCGCATATTTCGTCAGATTTCCGAAGCGGTGAGTCGAGAAGACCATTGTCTTACTCCCACGAGATTCGTGAAGTCGCGAGAAAAGATCTGGATTTGTGGACCACTGATCATTAAGAGGTAAATAAGAAGTACCAAGGAGTATGTACCGTGTTCCGCGACAGGGTCGAGGGCAGCACTTGGCTCGTCAAACAGCAACAAGCCTACGGCGGAATCTGGTCCGATGGTGTGCATGAAAGTGCGCGCGCTATATCCACAGTAGTATGAATCACTCGAAGAAAGGCTGACGTTACGGACTTACACCGCGATTCTTTGCTGTTGTCCACCACTGAGTCCTTGTGGTGGTCGTGTTCCCGTCAGTTCACGGAGCGCGCGGCCAATGTCACCGTTAGGATCATCACGTTGAACACGAATAACATCATGCACAGAATCAGGGCGTGACAGATAGGTATCCCAGTGTTCAGGCAGATTTTCAATCACCGAGTCGGCACCTCCGAGACGCGCCGCCTCCTCGACTAGCTTAAGATCAGTGGCATGTTTGGGATTACCGAGTGCGATATTATCCTTAATCTAGTAGGTAGTGACCACTTATATAGAGACATCACTTAGCAATCGAGATCGAGGGACGCACTGATAAAGGGAACAATGTGTAATCTTGAAAGAGAACGGTGATTGAGCGGTGTAAATCATCTAGCTTCACTTCCCGGATATCGCGGCCATTGATTCGGATAGTTCCTTCAGTTACATCGTATATGCGAACCGCCAGCTTCAGGATAGTGCTCTTGCCCGAGCCATTGAATCCCACTATGACCTGATTTGGAATGAGTTTGGGCATGTAAGTCAGACAATTCCTTACACATAGTTGACCTTGTTGGACTCGGAATGAAACCCGACGCAATGCATAGCTCTTGCTTCCAGGATATCGAAAAGAAACGTTTCTTGAATGCCATGAATAAGTATTTGAGGGAGCGTGGCAGTGAGGACCCACTCAAATTCTAGGCTTATTCCTTCGTGACTATTTTTCAACTTTTCTGTGCCATCCACAACCTGGTTCTTGATCTCGCTCACGGCATATACCACGCGTAGACTAGCTAGATGGTTTGCAAGTCCACCAGTTTGTTGGAAAATGGAGCTCAGATTCAAACGAAGATTCTTGGCAGTAGATTGGACGAGGGTGAACGCAGCAAGAACCATAGGGAGGTTGCCCGGGTCTCGGATCACCGTCAATGCAAGAGCAATCTTGGGACACAGTTAATGAAGTAGTCATATACAGGAGTTAATGGTTCACCTCGGGCAGCTCACCAGAAAACCATTTTAGAAGGTGAATTGAATTATCGGCTTTGCGTTGGTGAACGAAAAAAAGACTCCAGAATTCAATCGCGCGATTCCCGAGGCGATGGCTAAGTTCAAAAAAGTCTAGACTCGGAAACGAAACAATAAACAGGAGGAAAGTGTGAATTGAACCGACGAACGCACGATCAGAAAGATATGAGCCAAGGCCAATAGCAACGATCTCTTGGCGGTGTTCTTGATCACTAACGAGTTGCTTGAGGCCCTCCATCTTCACATAGTCCTGGTTTCGAGTCGTCGCCGCGTACGCTGTAGGAGATGGGGTTGCCAGTGAGAAACCGATCCTTCAAGTAGCAGAAAACTGACAAAGTCCCTCCAGACTACTGCTTGCGAGCTCCATGTGAGATAAGACACAGACTACCAGGTGGCAGAGGCAGGTTAGGAGGCTCAAATATGAGCTGATGCCTTGTTCACGAAGGATAGTGACGAGCACGCTGACTTGCGTAAAAAGCACAACAATGCTGCACCCGCTGCGTAACAGGCTGTCAAGAGTGCGCCCGACGGAGCAAAAACCGTATCTGAGTGATACTGCCTCTAATTGTTGAGATACAGAAGGGTCCATAAAAGTAGGCAGATCGATTCGTGCGACATGCTTGAAAGCATAACGCGAGTAATGACGCTTGACAAAGTCATCGAAATCAAGGTAAAGCCGCCCATCTATTCTTTCGAGGAGGCTCTGAACGAGGGAGCACGCCGCTCGGCCGCATGTCAGCTGAATCAACATATTTGCATCCAGTTGCCGGCCATTAATTGCAGCTTGGACCTATGTACGCAATTGGAAGACGTTACTCAACGTAACGAAATCTTTCTCACCAATCGCAGAAAATTTCCAGTAAACCTGGATCCTTATTGAGCATCGACCGGCCATTAAGTTACTGGGGACGCGCACCAAAGGGACACCGCGGGGGAAAGGGCTAAAACTGCTGAAACGGTAAGGCGAGCAAATAGCAGCGGACTATTGAGATCGTATATAGCCTTCCATAAGTATTGTAAGTCGCCAATGAAGAGGCCCATGTCGGCGTTCAGTGAATAGAAGGGAACGCCCCACTTGACCGGGAGTTTCTCGATGTATAAATCCCATATACCGAGGAGAATATGGTTGAAACTTCCGTTAATCTTCTGGCTTTGAGGGTGTTGGGTTTCATGTCCAACAGATTTGCTGCTTTTTTCTGATAATTTGGGATTGAAGAATGGGAATTGCATGGTTGACTATGGGATTTGTGGCACCCTCCTGAAAACTGGTCTTATACGTTTTTGAGGTACTGTGACACTCCTACCAGGAACTGATTTTTATGTGTTACCATCAGACCCGGAAAGGCGAGTATCGGCGCCGTTACCAATAACAAATAAAGGATGAATTGATGGACGGAGACGTGTAGTCGGTGCTGACCCGAAAGGAGATGCCCGGAAAAAGCGCTTTTGGCAGGCGCTTGCGTAATTTAGACGACCGAAAGCCAACTGTATGGCTGGGCAGAAAATCCTCCTGCAGTAGACGCACCGAAAACACGAGCTAATTAGGCACATATTCCCTTTAAAATTTAATCCTCATGTCCGAGGTCTTCTTGGATGGAGTGAGCAGGAGAAGCGAAATATCTGTATGAACTCAGCGTCGCCGCGCGTGATCGTCATTTCCGTGTGCTTAAACGACAGAAACGAAGGTGCCTACACGCCATAGGGCGGGTATTTCTGTGTACACACCCGTTGATCCGGCGGGCACCAGAAGCCAAGGCTGTTGATGCCTGAGCCAATGGCTCCTGTGGGAAAAGGACAGGTGTCACTACCTCGGGAGACACACGGAAATTGAAGAACATGCTGTCAGCTTGTCAACTAAGACGGTACAAAAGGAGAATAGAACATGCTTTGGCCTCACACACACCTCGTGAATCAGTCGTGATCAATGTCGTCCTGAAGGCGAACAAGATGATATCGCGCTATGGCGCTGAAAATAGATCGTCTTTTTAACATACTGTAGATAGCTTTTGAAATTTGACGATCATTTACTTTAAATTGCAAGCGAGTTGTTCGTGACTTGGACACCAGTCTCCGGTCCCTCGGCAAATTCCCGTTCCAAGTTGATGCTCCGCCTGACCACCACCCCGTGACAATCTGCGTTGGCATGGAAGCTTTGAATTGCTCAATAATTTATGACTTTCGCGTAACTCTGGCAGTTACTGTAACGTCAAAGTTAACATTTGTTAAAGTTGCAGTATCGGCAATCAGGTGACATTTTTCAAAGTTCTGCGACCTCTGAATTACAGGCCCTTATGATCCTTATCATACGGTTCATACCGTCAACGTCACCTCTGCAACAGTCGAGGTGGCTCACATGGAATATGGCCTACAACAGTCGTATAACTACATACACGTGTCGTCAGGACATAGTTCTTCCCCGGTTACTTCATGGCCAGCTCTCTAATACAATTATGGACAACATGGTGACCATTATTAATAATGTGTAAGTTTCCCGTATACTTGGCTTTGCTAGTCGCGCGATTATCTCCGCTGTATAATGAAAAGTCAGCGGGGTCTTTCGGAGCTAATGCGAAGCCATTACTACGCGCGCATCCCACAAATTGTCCACCTTGACGGAAATGCTGACCTCTCGTGAAGTCTCACTTTTTCCGCGACCTACTATGACCTTGGAGGCTTTCGATCTACTGTATGGTGAGGGCGTTCAAGAGATTCTTAAATGGACTCATATTTTGGAGCTTGCACTTGCAACTACCATCATCACGCTGGAGCGGCCATAAACGTGACTTGTTCATGGGGCGATCGAACTCGTTTTTAATATCCCCCGCTTCTGTTCCAGATGTTGGAGGTTGGAGCATGTTCTACACCTCGGGCTTCACGATAACGATATTTCCGCGAGGGTCCAAGGTGTCATATGTTTTCTGATAGCCGGATCGGATACTGCGTACCGAAGATGATTAAAGGCTACCCTACGGTGAGATCACGTATGGAGTCAAGTACGGTCATTTACGCTCCCCGGGTATCTCATTGCGCCATGTCCCTCTGCCTCAAAGGCCAGCAGACTCGGAACTTATCGATCGGCGGACATATATGACGTACGACCTTACTGGAGCCTCCCCATCCCCGCGAGGACCGGGTGGATCACGTACTTTAGTCGGCATATAAAGAAGTGATTGTCGGGCTCGTGGCAGGCCATTAATTAAATTCCGCCCTATGGGCATGGCGGGAAAAGAGCTTGCTGCATGATGCGGGCGCCTACTATTGGCCGCAAGAACAACTTGAACCATGAACACTGACAAAAAAAGAACAGGTCAGTTTGTTTTCACTAGGATCGCGAGGGGTTTAACTCTGTTGGACTGAGGTGTAATCTCTGATCGACCTGCATTTTCCAGGATGGCGGGTACTTCTTTCGATTAATGGGTTAGTACAACCACTTTAACTGATGAATGACACTGTCAGCCTGAGTGCCAGTGGCGTTGACTGTAGTCCGCATTGAAACCTGCCAGATGTCGGGTAGTTGTTCGACTTGCTACCCCGATGTGCTAACCATCCATGGCTGACTGGCTGATGCCAGTGCCAGTTGCCGCTACTAGTACGGAACGTCCTTTTTGAGCAACATCCGCCAGCCAACAACAATTCCTGGTACCTTGCCTTGAAATGGCGTTCAAACTCGGATGGAAAGGGACCCAATCTCTTCTTTTCTTCTAGAGAATGGATGTACCACGGGAAATGTGTCTGACCGTAAAAAAAATTTCACTGACTCAAGCCAGTGGCGCCTGCCAGTGTGTAACGGGAACGGGACCATTATCCGGCATCTTTTCCATGTTTACTCGGTCACTGGCATACAGTACAACGACGCCGGAAATGTGAATAAGTGAGATGGCAATGATTTCTCCCGAGGATTGACGCCTATTGACACCTCGTGTCCAGACGTGCTTGGGCGCGAAGTGGCGAACAAAAGCAACGAAAATCCACCGTTCCATCTTGCCGCACAAAAAGGCAATACTGTAGCCCTTTCCACAAGAAGATGTGTTTCATTTCGCCACATGTGTCCAGGGTATGATCAACAACTGCCCCCTCCTTTAGATCCGGCCGCCAACGTTAGCCTAACCTAGGCATGCGTCACGGTCGTTTCAAAATCCCTCTTCCTATACTGATCATCGCTCGAACCCTTGTCAACACGTTTTCCATCCCCAGGTGCTGAACACCATCCTCGATTTAGCCCCAAGCCCAATCAATAGTGTATGACACCGGTGGTGTGTCTTCGTCCTCGCAGTCCCACACCAACCTACCTTGCCTGGCATAAAGAGCGGTTCCGTATACCCTGCCATCCGTGACAATCACCTGCGCCTCCGGAAAATTTGGAGAGAGGGGGGCACAACCTATCTCTGCCGCACATACAACCCCCCCTTGAGATATACGTCGATGTGATCATGCCTTGGCAAATAATTTCGGCCGTGGGAGACTCGGCGATGCACCAGTGATGCACCCTCATCACATCGGTTAAATCTTCTGCTAATATCGTAAAATTGTCTTGGCCATAGACGTCACCACGTATTGGCTACAGCTGTTGTCCGACATGAGGATGAGTGGATTGGGATATCCGAGTATCCATAGATGTACTCCGGCGTCATCAGGAGCGAACGGTAGATGTTATTGAAACTTCTCCTTGTAGATCCACGCAAGGCCGACATCACTCGCACCTTGTGCAACCTAAACAAGACGACTAGCATCAGTACATGCATGCAATAGTTATTAGAAAATGCAATTCATTTGGAACTTACAGCTGCACGATACCATTTGGCCGCCTCCTTGCGATTTTTCTTGCAACCACGGCCATTTGCATAGCAGAACGCGAGTTCTTCTTGTGCATCGACATCGCCAAGCCTCGCCGCAATTTCGAAATAAGACTAAAGGAGAAACAGATCATTGGCACCGTCGCCGCATTTTTTTTAGCTGGAGCACCACATGTACGAATGTCATGACTCACAACGGCCATCTTCTGATCCTTTTTCACGCCCCATCCCTGGAAGAAGCACTGGCCAACTTCGTATATGGCAAGGACAAGCTCGCCGCGAACAGCGCTTATGTCGAGGTCCGCACGGGCTTGTCCAAGGTCTCCCACTGCCGCCTCTGCTGCACGGCGCAGCCAAGAGAAGCCAAGAGTCTCATCTTTGGCGCAGCCCCAACCATGCCGCAAAGTGAGCCCCCACATGAGCATGCCGACTCCACTGCCGCCTGGTGTCCTCGCACTCCTTTCAAAAGCAATCGCTGCTTCCCTGAGCCGGTTGGCTTCATGATGTCGGATGCCTTCTTGTAACAACTGATCGGCCAGATCGACTTGTTGAGTATTATCTCTAGGTGTGGGATCAAGCATCATAGGAGAAGCGCCTCGTTGGGTGGGCGCTTGAGGAGAAACCGGAACTTGAAGAGAATCGCTTGTAGGTGAGCTAGAAGGACTGTCGAGCTCATAGTACGAGAACTTGGAATAGAGGCTAACTGGCGAAGATGACACGCGGGGAGGTTCGTGCAATAGGGGTATGACTTGCGTGCTCATGGTGACAGGAGGTTTGGGGGGAGGGCGTGTAGGTGTGAGAGAAGATGTACGGGTGTCGGGGGACATGGAGGAGTTTAGGGGAGTCCCTGGAGCATGTTTGCCTTCGTCGGATGGGGATATTTGCCGGGACAGTGGTGGCGATGCCCCTGGCGAAGGCTGTGAAGACTGCGCGTTGGGTGGTGGTGGTGGTGGAGGGGATGCCGAATGCCGGAACGCGTTTCGCGCGAGGACTTGGAATTTTGAATCTTCTGAGGCACCACCTGCTCTCATCGGCCTGGAGAAGTTTAAATATTTACGCTGGATGGGTTCACGCCCAGCAGAATGGGATTCTGCGATCGGACTAGATAACACATTCCCATGCCCTTGACCGGGCTCATCGACAACTCCTTCTGGCTCCGATGACGATACCACCACAGTGGGCAGGGGTACTGAATTGTTTGATAGAGACCCCGGGTACAAGTTGTCTGGGTCTACCCTGCCGGATGTTGGACGATGACCACCTTTCACACTCGAAGTACCACCCCTCGGTTGCGGTGAAGGGGTGCTTCTACCCTGAACTGCGCCACTCAGTCCAGAGATTTGTCCCAACTCGGCGGGAGCTCGAACGAAGCTCGACAAAGGACCAGGAGTTGGACCAGAGGACGCGAGGGTTGAGTAGATACTGACATCATCATCATAAGGGAAACCCTCAGGCCCCTTGGTCATGCGTGGACCGTAAAAGTCATTGGACGTGTTTAGCGACGACTGCGTCGCTACGGATGTCCGGAAGTGGGTGTGCAACAGAGGCGATTGGGGAGCGGGACCGAGAGATTTCTTTGACGGAGCATCAAGTACAGAAACATGGGCGTACTGAGGGTCTTCACCCGACCTGGCCTGGGAGACAGGGATTTGAACTTGCTTTGAGCGTTGGCGGGACGACGTTCGGCGAGCGAGGGTATCAAGTGGAGAAGAGACAGGCACGACATATTCGCCCATGGCCAGGAGGGGCTGAAGAGGCAGAAAACGTCAGACAGGTCAGGTAACGATCTGAGAAAAACGGTGGTCTCACTCAACGGAATGTAGGTGTTGGCGACACCTGCCGCCAGGGCCCGTCACGGGTCGTCAGCTGAGGGTATGCGTCCGGACAGCCGGCCCGCGGGAAGCCGAACCGACAGCGGGTATGGAAGCTGTGTTGGGCAGGCTTTCTATTTTTGGAAGTAATATCCGGTGAGACCGATGACTGTGGGGCGTGGCGTGGGGCACGCTCAAGGCGGTGCCTTTTCCGCAACCACTACAACACCGCCTGACTGTAGTGATCCACCTTGTGTCTGCCTCATCTCTCTGGTGTGTACCGCACGTGTTCCCGTTTGGGTTTGAACTATGTACTAGGCTCCTACTTCAGCTCCATTAAGTCGGTCGTGCAGTCGGTAAGTCAAATGTCTTCCTCGTTGGCCATTACCTGTACCTGCCTACTGATTACGTGCTAGTCAAGTGTCCGCCTTGGAGACGCGGCTCGGCTGAATGTGATCGCACTCGATCCATCAATACCTCTTACCCCGCCCATTTTCGTGACTACCTCATGTTTCAAGTACATTCTTACTGTATGCAACAAGGCCCTCTATCGAGCGGGTTCTGGTTTTCTGAGCTTCGCGTGGGGGTAAGACATGACTGAACAAGCCCCAACCTCCCTCCCTCTATGTTCAGTGACTTGACAGCCATCACCTGCTACACGACCATACCTGATGGGAAGCAACAGAAAAATTCCTCCTCAGTCTGAGTCAGTTAGCTGCTGAAAGTAACTTTCCAGAGTCTATCGGTGGTCACAGGATGCCACTCGGTATATTGCTGCTCTGAGATACTGACGTGTAGTACATGTACGCTTTGAAGGTGAAGGGCGATGAGTGCATGCTGGTACAGGTTTCTAGTAGGTCATCGTACTATACGTTGTACGGTATAGTACTAAGATATGTCTAATCTAATAACCATCGCTGTCAACTAAGTCTCTACTCTTCTGTGGCATGGCAAGTGACACTCGCTTTGATGATCCCAGTGGTGTTACTAGCTCTCTTTGGTCCACTGCCTTTGCACGACAAAAAATGCCGTCGCCACGGCACATCAAGTTGGCACAGTTGTGAGATGAGCCTCTAACAGTCGGACTGGCAGGAGCCTCCTCGGACGTCAGGCTGATAAGGACAAGAGGATGGACATGTACTATTGTAAACTTCTGTCATGCGTCTTCTTGTTCGATCTTCGTAGTACAAAGTACATACCGGTGAGAGTTCGATCTTGGATGGCAGAATCTACTCGGAGCATGAGAGAAACACTTAGACTAGCTTTAGTTTCGATTCCCTGACCCGAGGTCTGAGCGATCTGTACAGTTCAAGTAGCAGCTCAGGCCGTAGCCCACAATCACTTGAACGATTCGTCATGCTCCTAGTATGTCTAACCCGCACTGTAGAGTTGTGGTCTAGGAAATCGCCTTTCTAGCTTATCGGACCCACGATTCAATTGCGGTGGCTTTGGCCCGGGCCGGGGTGTCTTCCCGAATCTAATGTAAGGCGAGGAGCAATCAAAGCGGCAACGTGTCGTTAGTAGGAGGCGCGTGCGCGTGATGCAAGTTAATTATACTCAAAAGTACGCGCGAAGCTTTTTAGATTTAACCATTTTATGAGAAGTAATAGAAGTAATAATATAAGATGTGCTGCGGAGACACGCTCGGACCGCGGACCGGAGCGGAACAACCACGTCGGAGCGCCCATCAGCCGCGCGTTACACCGGACAGGAATGGATAAGGAGAGTCCACTGATAGCCGACTAAGATATCAAATAATGTCCTTATTTTGGACCACAATTATCATGCATTATGAGGTTTATGCAATAGTAACACACCATCACAGAGTGAAAGCAATCGGGAGATGGATAAAGCTAGCGCTTTCGAAACATCTATGTAACATCGGACCTCCGTCCACCTTACTCCCCCGCTTGTGTCGCCTAATGTCGCGTCGCATTGATTGCTCTTCGAGTCCGCTAGCAAGGGGTCGACACCAGCCAAAGCCGCCGCAGCTCAGCCCACGGAGTTCCTCCCTGAAGCCAGCTTCCTAGACGTCACAGGCGTGCTCATTGGGCAGTCTGGCGGTATGGAGAATACAAAGTCTTCAAAGTCGTGGTCCTTCCGTTCCAGAGCAACGTTTCCAAAGCTAGGGAGGCGATAATCAGGGCTCGATGTATCACGCCGGCGCGAGGAAATACGATAGTCGTTGGGGCGGCGGTCTTTCCCTGTCTTTCCGGAGGCACTCGGAGGGTCAAAAGACGTTTCGTCGAATGCGATAAAGGCTTGGTCCAGCAACTCTGGGACTAAAGGTGATGACGGCGATTGAGGCCTCGACTTGATCATACGCTTGACGGCCTGCGTCTTAGCGTCTTTGCGAGCCGATGACACACCAGGAAGATTGGAAAGTTGGGAGAGCGGCTGCCCGACAGAATTCGGGGCGTAGCTTTGATCCCAGTCTGCAAGAGGAGATTCTCGATGATCCGGTATCGGTAGGCCACTGCTACGAGACGTGGTGGCAGGGAAGTCTTCTGAGGGTGGCGCTAAGTCCGACCGGGTGCTTATGACATTGCTTGGTTGGGGCACAGTATCTCTTCGACGACGACGAGCCCGCATCGAGGTACCCTGATCGGTAGAAGTACAAGACCGAGACGGAAGAGATCCCAGTGTGGTCCGCCTAGACAAAGCGCCAGCCTCCGAGTCCATACCCCGGCGCCTGGACCCAAGCACCGCCGTGGGCTTGCCAAAAGCTTCGAGGTGGGCAGGGATTGACGAAGAGAGAGAAGCTAGCTGTACTGTCCGACTTGGCTGAGCATCGAGTGCCAAGGTAGGAGGCGAGGAGCTTTGGGCGTCCGGATAATCCGAAGAGACGACCGGAGAGGGATGAACCAGTAGCGAAAAGATATTTGATGAAGTTTGGCTCAAAGTGACGCCAGCGGAGCCAGCTGTATTAAACAGTTTCGAACGCACATGATGCGTAGGCGCTGCCCGATGACCATCCTGGGTTCTGCGAGAGAAATGGGTGTCTGCTGACGACGGTTCCTGATGAGCCAGCACTAGGAGATGATCGTAAGCGACAGGTAACTCCAAGTAACCTTCACTGCGATTACTTGTTGAATGGGACCCACCATTCTGAGTACTACTTAAGAGACCATCGAGAAGCGGATCCGGAGCGGCGCTGCCGACTTCTGTCACGGTGTCAGTGACAGACGATGCTAAATGCTGTGGCAACATCTTATGGATGCCTGAAGGAGGGAGAGAGAATGGCGGAAGAGTAATCCGAGGAAAGACGGACAATGGGAGATCGACAATTCGAGACGTCGACACATGATCCCGGGATGAGTGTCTTCGTTCCGGCGTCACGGGAATGTCAAGCGCAAACAACGGAAGCGATGATGGAGGACAAAGTGGCGGGGCATCGGGGGTCTGCTTAAGTTCGGACAAAACCCAACACTCCGGATCGTCGTCAGATACCACACGTCCTGGGAAGGTGGGATCAGCGACTGTCTTGGCGACTTCTGCACCATAAGACCCGCTGTCGAGTGACGTATGTCTCTCCAGAACTTCTAGTTCATTCAATTCCTCGATCGGCGACAGTAGTGTCCTGCGACCAAGAAGAATCGAGTCATTTGCCTTCTCCTCGGGCTCGGTCTTCATAGGTAAGTGATCAGATCGATATATGCAGATTTGGGAGGAACATCGCTCACCGTGACACCGATATTGTCATCCTGCGAAGCATTCCCGTCTTCGGGAAGTAGCGATGATCCAATGGGTGGCCAGTCCATTGAACCAAGGCTATTCCTTTCTGACAAGAATGTCCGAGGAAGGTGAAACGGAGGAAGGGGAAAGACTTCAGATAGCGGAGGAGGAAGACGGCAAGAATCTGGGTTTTTCAACGATCCATTCGCTGACAATGACAAAGACACTCACCTGTAAATTCCTGCGGTGACAGTGACAAATCGAGTATCTGTGAATTGGCATTGGGCTCAACGACATCAAGATCTGACAAAACCGAAAGGGGTCAGCATCATGATATAAAACCGTGGAACTGGAGCGTGTGGGTACCTATATCTGCAGGAGAAAACGATTGAGAATCTATGCAAGTGGGCGGTATTTCTGAATGCTTCGGATGGCTGAGATAGAGAGAGCTGGAGCTAGACTGCGATGATGATGGAGGCAACGATAAATCAAGAAGGCAAGGCATGGATGGCGGAATGGTCATGAAAATCGAATCGAAACTTGGTGCATCGGTGTCGTGTGTATTTCCTTTAGGATCTGTTTGTTTTCGAATATATATGAACATGCGAGACCGGAATGAAATGGGCACAACAAGCATACCTGTACCTGTAGGACTAAACGAACCGGAATCGGCAGAGGCAAGTGGCTTTGGGGAACATTGCCAATTGCTTAAATAGAGGGAACTATCATTAGCCTGAGATGGCGGCGATGAGGGAGGCAAAGATGATTCGAGAAGATGAGGCATCGATGGCGAAACAGTTATATATATCGAGTCGGAGCCTCGGATCCCTGGATCGTGTGGAATATCTTCAGGATCTGATGGTACAGAAAGACATATAAGCATACGGCATAAACCAGCTGCGTGCATGCATACCTGTACGTGTATCTGTAGGACGATGCGAACTGGACTTGGAGTGTGTTCGATACTTCCGCGCGCTCTTCAACTTCTTGACCTCGGCTTCTAACTCCATTATGCGCTCCTGTAGTGCTGCGCATAAGAATGTGACTTGGGAACACTTGAACTGCGACTCCTCGGCTCTGGCCATCGAGGATTCCGACTCGACTTGGTGTACTCGTAGGAGTTGGGCCGCTTCGGCAAAGTTAACCTCACTGGTGTGCTGCGCATCTCGCGCCTCTTGCAACTTCGCCTGGCAGATGTCCAACTCATGCTCAAGGGCCCTGACACGAGTCTCCACCTCGCAAACAGCCTCTCTCGACCGATCGAGCTCACGACGCAGGTCACGAACTTCTTCTTCCGACAAGCGCACCTGCTCCTTTGCGGCAACCAATTCTTCTTGCAGGCGCGTCTCGTCTCGTTCGTTGGGCTTCACATCTCCAGCGCTTGCAGATTCTACATGGCGCATCCGGTCGGTCAACTCCTGCCGTGCCGCCCGCCGTTTCTTGGCGACTTTGGATTCTGGGTGCAGGCGAGCGGCCAGGCGCCGGGTGGAAGAATCTTCTTGTCCCTGGCTATGTGAAGGTGGGGGCCATTTGGTAAAGTGGAGAGAAGGACCGAGATTGAGGGCAGAGTTGATGGGTGGAGTACCAGTATCGAGGATCCGTTCTGGGGGAAGAGAGGGCTGACCGGTGTCATACGGCCAAGTCGTCGGAGGCTGGTAGCGAAGTCGGTGGTCGTTGTCCAAGGGGGATCGTCTGTCAGGACGAAGCTGCGAAAGCGCATCACGTAATGTGTCCAGTTGCTCTTGAGCTTCTTGTCTGAGGCGGCGTATCTCAGATTCGCAACGATCTTGGATTATGGCTTTCTCATCCAAAAGCTCTTTCATTTCGTGGAGCCGACGATCACGCTCGTCTAGTAATTTATCGCGGCGCTTGATCATGTCCTTCGAGAGCCTGAGCCTTGTGTACGTCCACTCCGACTTCTCGGTGATCGATTGGATGATGCTGTCTTTTCCAGACGCGACTTCTATCTCGTGGTCCAGTTGTTCCTGTACGGTGCGAACACGATCCGTGGCAGCCGCGAGATCCGCGCGCAGGTTGGATGCAGTCATCTCGGCCTCTGCGCAGCGCGCATTGGCCTTGGCAGCGGATTGCTCCCATCCCTGCTGATCCCTGCGAGAAGCCTCAAGACTGGTAACGAGGGCCATCAATCTCCCGCGGTCTTGTTCAGAGGCATGTAGATCGGCATGTAACTTCTGTTCGCGAGCGCTTGAAAATTCTAGCTGTCGGTCGAGAGAGTTGACGAATTCGGTGTAAATACGCTGTACCGCGACCTCCTGTCTTTGATTCTCCCTCTGCATGCGAGCATTTCGAAGGTCAAGCTCGTGGGCAGCAAGTCGAGCCGCCAGGTGGGAATAACCGAGGGACCAATCCGTAACTACTCGGTCGTTGTTATGTTCATCGGACAGATCGTTGCACCAGGCGAGGTCGCTGTATCCGGCAGCACCGCGTGTAATCTGTTCGTAAATCGCATCCAGGAGGGGCGGAGTCCGAGTGTCCTGCACAGTCAACAGTCCGCACCACTGTAGGATGGCGACAATCTAGCGCGTGAACGTAAGATATTCGTTAACCACATATACCTTGAAACAAACGTACCGTGTTCGAGACTTGCTCGTAGGAGAAAAGACTGGACGTGAACCAGATGAAGGTGAAAACGGTCGCAATCGCAGGCTGGAAGTAATGTCAATATCATGATGAGTGACCATGACGCAGAGGGACAAGTGGATGCGCACCGGTCCGGTCCACAAAAGTAGCAGAGAGATGAGAGAAATAGGCAATTTGGAAGTGGCAAACTGAGATGGCAGGCAATTGGGCAGGCAACGGAAAGTAGGCTTGGATTTGAATAACTTGGCAATAGTTCTTGATGCATAGGCAAAGGCAGACGGAATCTTGGCAATATTCATATAAAAGTAGGCAATTTCGGGCAGAATGACGACGAATCCAGAGATAACTGCAAGAATGACGAAAAAAGGCAAAAACTTGGGGAACTGGCTGGGTGTTACTGCAATAAGAGACGACTGATAGATAGGCAAAGGCGAGGCAAAAACTGGAAACTGGCGTTCGATGGCAATAAGATCCCCGGAGGGGTATGGGAAAATGATCTCTTCCGGACGCTCCACAAAGGGAACAGGGGCATCCAGACGCGGGACAGGTGGAGGAGGGGAAAGGGCGGGAATGAGGTGGGAGGAGATGGTGCCAAGGCTCCTGAGAAGAATTCCGCGGGCAAATCCTTGCAGTATGTTTCGGAGGTACAGAAACCTTGACGCGAGGGAGAGAGCGGCGTAAAACATTGTAGATTTCAGAGCTGAGAGTTTGAGAGTTCAAAGTGCGAAGAGTATATCTGAGGAAGAAAAGTGATGCGAGGGCGAGTGCATGGTATATATCAGCCTGCCCGCCGTTGATTACCAGTAGGCCGGCCAGCCCAGCCCAGCATATTCCGAATACGGTATTGGGATCGAGGCTTTCAGTACATAGGGTCCTCGGCTCAGCCTTTTACTGAACCAAGGTCCCTATGTACCGGGCGTCGATCCCAATACCGTACAAGTTGTTCTCTGTGAAGAAAGGCCATGTGCTGTGTTCCTTGCAGTCACGTGTCGTGGCAGGAGGAGACGCGTACACGTGACACTCATCATTGCCTTCCCGGTCCCTCCTCCCTTTTTGGGCCCCACCTTATACAGTAACCGGCCCAAGCGAGGCCTCGAAGAGAAAGTACTTGATTTCCATCGGTAGGATTTGCTACTGGCATACAGTAACGTCCCTTGATGGGCCAGGCTATGCTGTATGAGGCAAACCGACGTTCCTAGCGCTGGTCGACATGGAGGAACTCAATCAGTGATTTTTCGGGTCGGTCGTAACTTACAGTGGCCGCCCAGTCACTGCCTTACCAGGACGATTCAAGCTGGCTTGATGTGCACATTTCGTGCCATTAAAATACTATATCTTGTCGGATGTAAAGTGGGGCTTAATTGCCCATTTTCAAGTACTCCTTCGGACATCGTGTCTCTAGTTGCCTTCAGGGATGGACAACCATGCCCCCAAAGTCGTTATCATAACTGCTACACAGGCGAAATTCTGGCACGTCGTGGGCGGTCTCTACATGTGAGTCTTCAACGTTCTTGCATGTTGCGCAACTCAATCCTTTCCATCTAGCTGGAATACTTCACTACCCTTGACTACGGATGGAGGGCTTTTCGGGGCCGTGTCTCCTACTGGTGGATCATATGGGTTCGTAACGACCGACACTTCACATCGGCTCAATCCGCCGTGTCGCACCCCTGTGCTGATAGCGCGTTCGGTAGATTTACTCCCTCTCGCGTTTGGCTGCTCTTTTGAGCGTTGTTCTTTCCTTTGTCCCTCTGAACGTTATGGCCCAAATCAATTGTCAAGTGCGTACCGTGTTCTACTTGCTTGTCACTTGGGCTCTGACCTGCTACAATTTTAAGGTCTGGGTGCTTTTTGCAGCTGTGAGCACTTACACAACTTCATATGTATCACGGTCTCAGACAAGTGAACATTCACCACCTTGTCATTTTCCAAGTTGTTCTTATGCCTGTCCTCGACTGCCACTTCGCTACTGATTGTCTTTCGCACGTACGTCTTCTCTACAGTTCCACCCATACGACATTTTTCTGGAATCAGATACTCATAAACATTGGTAGCGTTGTGATTTGGAACCGAAACAAGGTTTCTGCTGCGCTAGCGTTGACTGCATGGGTGATCACCATTGGATTCCACATCTACAGTAAGTCCCTTCCCCTTACCGCTTCTGCAGAAGACCCAGAATCCCATACAAATGTGGTTTGGTAATAGATATTGCACAGGTGAATAACCAATTTCAATTTTTTAATGCGTTCGACTTATCCCCTATATGTAGCTTCACTTTACATGGCTCCTTCCAGAACAAGCCTGCGAGCCTGTCAGGGGTGGCCCCAAAGAACTTGGTTTCATCCCCACGATAGTTGCTGACATAGTCTTGCTTCTGATCATACTTGCTAGCTTGCTCGCCCTGCGTGGTCGCTGTGGTGGCACGTTCGGTCTGGTCCGCCTCCTCTGGAGACAGGTGGGATGACGACTCTCGTTGGCCTTGGTTTCTTCATTCTGTTGAAAGCTTTGTCTTTTCTTAAGGGGGTTGTTTGGCTCGTACTTGGCTCCATCATTGAGATCCCGCCATTAGTAAGTCCAGCTAGTCTCTAATTCTTTCGCTTTTGTTAATACCCCATCTACGGTTGTAGGTATCCACTTTGTTGAATTTCAATGGTAGTTCTCCCGCACACGTCTATCTATGATAGCTGACCATTGAGCTCGACTCTCTTCCAAATATTAGATCCATTATATACCGTACGTTTCATTGTAATCAGTGATCGATGACTCTGTTCCTCATTCCTTTCTATATCACAGTTGTTCGAGACCCCCAGCTTGATCATAATGGTAATCGCTGCCACGCGGATGCACCGCTCTCTAGTAGACTTCGCCTCGGGGTCTCCCGAAGCGTACGACACTCTTCATTTCCTTTTGTTTTTCTCGCTGAGCACTGCCTATGTCGTTTTAGGACACATAAGAATCACCCAATGAGTAGTCTTGTATTCAAGCGGACGGGCACCGCCCGGACTACACTGGATCCGGTTAAGGTATCCGTACACAGGGCCTTCGAACAGCATTCGACAGGCTCAAAGAATGATTGTGACTGGACCACCGTCGTCAGCAAGTAAACGTCAAATAACTAGCGACCCATTAAAGCTAGATCCCGACCTTACTCAAGGATCCGCACACTCGCTGTCGACAGTTTCTGCATCTTCTATTTGGGAGGCACAAAACATCCATTATCTTTTATTGTACTTACTATGTCATGTAGGGTGTCGTTGCATACTAGAGATCCTATTTCTATTGGTAGCGAATGATCAACATCAATTCTTGTCAGCAACAACATTAAAGGTTGCATAAGAGGAATATGCTTTTGAAGGCACATCTAGTTGACGTAAGCATGAGAGTAAGCACCTAAATCAGCGTTAATAAATTTTATTGTATTCATTCACTTCTCTAGATCTAGATATGAGTTTCTCCTTGGAGCTTTTGATGGTACAGTACCGCAGCGATCATTACGGCTGCCAATACTCGCGCTATGCCAAAAGTACCATGGATAGACGGTTGCCCCACTCCATGCAATCCAGGCGTCTATCAAAGAGGGAAAGGCGCCTTCTGCCAAAAGTTAAAAGTTTAGAGTGACCATGGGCCGATCCTTGTATAATCTTGGTTCCTCATGTCTGGGGTCTGGGGAGAGTGCATTTTTCGGGTGACTATGTGATCGGCGAGTGCTAAGCAGGGTTTAGAGTCGGAGGCAAAAAGGTAGGTCAGGCACTGTCACGGTTGTACTCGTTAACCACCAACTTGAAAGGGCACGTGAATGAACCAACACGACGCGATACGTGTATCGATTCAACAAACATGACGAGACCTTGCAGCTGCGGTGTACTGGTGCTGCAGATTGCTAACTGCGACGTTATTTGTGATGGGCAGCACGATGTGTGATGAATAGAACATGAGAGGTACAATAGGCAGGGAAGGGTATGTTATGAGTAGTGTTGTCGGACAATGGGCGACAAGTGTCGGGCATCATATGGCATGCGGCAGTCGATGAGCACTAGTGGACAGCAGAAAGAAATGGGGCGCACCGTTGTCCTACTGGTATTAAATGGTTGCGCGAGCCCTGAAGGCATGACAGGAGCGACAAACTAGAAACAGGGAGGCAGGGAGACAAGGTGCGCAAGGTGCAATAGCAGAGGCGAGGGATCGAAGCAGGCGAAAGGCACTGGCAAGCACGAGGCAAGAGGCAACGGTGTGACATGTGCGTGGCGGATAGGAAATCAGTTGACTATACTACATGGACATGTAGAGTCTTTGCCTGCTTAGTTTACCCGGTTGCCATTGGTCATTACCGTCTGGTTTAAATAATCCCCTAATTGTGAGAAGGTAAAGGGGGTTCAAGGGTTCAAGATCCCGTCATATCAGTGTCTATATCAGAGCGGTCATCACTGGCATCTGTTCAAGCTTTCCTGAGCGGAGAATGGGTAATAAGGAAGGCATCTGGTAAGCGGCGCCTGAGTTACCAAGCTTGATGGTGAACGACGTGCTTCCCGGTTGGCACATAGTACCTGGCCTGTAAGTTATATCATTAATTTATCTGCATTAACGGAAGTCTCAAGGCACGAAGTTATCTATGATCACTGGTACAAGCGACGCCCAAACTCGTACCATAGGGGTGTATAAATGGCGGAATCCGTACAAGATCTAAAAAGCGCACGACGCTCACGGTCACAATTTCGCGAGCCGTAACAAACTTTCAGAATGTGCCCTGGACTTGACTTTATCCACATTCGCGCTCGTAATCGGTCGTAGCTCATGGGCGTGGTTATATCCCAGCCTACAGAGACCGAGTAAGGCAAAATTAGATCAGGGGGAGAAGAAAACAAGGTAGATTACCTGTCGCGGCCGTCTGGGCCACTCGCACGGTAAAATTCTGGCCGCCGAAGTAAGCTGATGACGGCTGCACCGCCAAGCCCGAGGTTATGCACCAGCCCATACTTTCCCCGTGCGTCCTGGCCGTCGAATAATCCGGAGGCCTGCATCGGCCCAGCCCCTGGGGCGACATCAGCGCGAAAGTATTAGCCAACGAGTCACAATAAAACTTTTACAATTCCTCAGTTGCACTGAGAAAATCCAGTCAGCAGCTAATTTCTTCCTTCCTCCGTTTTCCCAAGGAAAGACGTACTGGTAATTGAGAAGTGCATCGCTATGCCCGTAGCACCAAGTGGGTGACCCTTCGCTTCCAGCCCACCACCGGGGTTAATCACGTACTTGCCTTCATACTAGCCGAGGTTCATGAGTTGTGAGGCACAGGCGAATCTACCCCTAACACTCACTGTATTGTCCCCACGCTCGACAAATTTATGCGAATCTTCGATGGCGCATAGCCCAAGTGCTGAATATGTTATGAGCTGCCAAATTGAGGTTTAACATGGCTTTTCAGTTCTCGCGCGGGGAGCACAACACCTACTTCATTGGCAGCAAAGCAGTCATGCAATTCAATTACCCCAACGTCATCCCGATTCGCACCAGCCGACGCGAACACTTTGTCTGCCATGCGACGTGTCATCCCATAACCAACCGAGTCCATAGCGCTACGTCCAGCGAACGCATCAGGGAAGTCCGTTGCCTGACCAATCGCAACCATCTCGATCGCTTGGTTTTCGAGCTTATGAGCCCGTACAAATGACTCGTTCGCAACGACACAACACGCAGCACCATCCTGTACAATCGCGCGACAGTCACAGTGATCGGTGCATCAGCACATCTTCAGTTATCAGCTAGAAATAAAGGAAAGTAGACTCGACTGAAGTGGGACTGCACATGAACTTGGTGAGCTCGTTTGTGATCCGCGGGGAAGCGAGGACCTCCGCTTCACTATATCCCGCCCGGAACTGCGCATACGGGTTATTGAGGGCATGCCTATGGTTCTTCGCCGCTAAAGCACCACCACGTCAATCGCCACACTACGCACACCACACCTACACCACACCCAAGTTTCCAAAACAAAAAGGCTCACCGATCTTAGCCAAAGATTCCACACCGCCTCCATACATCCTAAAATACTCCGCAGCAGCAGCCCCAAACAAGCACGGCATGGCGTGTGACCCCCAATCCGCGTCAGGCGAAGCGCGTGCAGCCGCCTGCATAAGAGGGGCAAGGGGACTAGGGCGATCGTTCCAAGGGCCGTTCTTTCCAGTTCCGAGCGCACCTGGTGCCATGCGCTCAAAGCCGAGTGCGAGCACGCAGCGCGCCTCACCGGCGCGGACGAGCGTAGCAGCGTGGAAGAGCGCGGTGCTCCCCGTCGCGCAGTTATTGTTCACGTTCGTAATTGGGATACCTGTGAGGCCCAGCTGGTAGAGCGCAGCCTGGCCACATGTCGAGGCACCGAAGACATAGCCGACGAATGCAGCCTCGATGGCGTCGTAAGTGATACCTGGAGCGAGCATGGACAATGTGGACTACAGAGGTTTCGAATAGGTCGGAACGCACCTGCATCCAGGAGTGCCTTTGTTGCAGCTTCCAATCCCATCTATGTGCGTGATCAGAATAAACTGTGATGAAGTGGATGTACATCATACTTCGTTGGTTTGTCGTTGGCCTCTCGGCTGTGGTCATGTAGGCATGAGACTGGGCCTTGCCAAGAGTACTACTGGCAGATACGGCCTATACCTTTGTAAAGGCGGTGCAGCCTACACCAACGATGAATACACGTTCTCGTTCAGGTGCCATGAGTGTAGAACGATAAGACCTGGAGCATTTCAGCTGGGGGCAAATCGCGGACCTTAGGTCAAATTTCAAGAAGCCAATTACTATATGTAACGGACTTATACAATCGTTACGCGATACAAAATCAAGACCATCATCCCTCTAACACCCAACGTCTCTCAATCCTCGTCCTCCTCATCGTCCTCAGCCTCTGCGAGCCACTACACATCATTGTCAGTAAAAACACATCAACTTCAAGGGTATCCATGCTCACCTTCAGGAATGGTTCGCTGGCCTTGCGCACTTTCTTACTCGTCTCCTTGTCAGTGTACTTTTTACTCACGTGCGTACCCCATGATGTCACCACATCCTCCTCCAGTACATCTGCCTGGTAGAACTCCATCAGGATCTTTGGGATAACTGGGATAAGTTCGGGATGTTCAACGCCAACTAAACGTTCGATGCCACCCAACAAAGACTTCTGATGCTTCTCAGATGTTACCATCTACGACCGTCAGATCCAGCTTTGCCCGTCGATAGCAATAAGTGGCGACACACCTTTCGGAAGACGGGAAGATAGCCAGGAATCTCGGTGATAATGTCGACAGTGAACAATGTCTGCGCGAGCACCTGGACAGCCTTGTGTTTCTTTTCAATGCCGAGCTCCTGCACCTTCTTGAATACTTCCACCGCACTGACACCGTCATTCTCCCTGACCCAGTTGCCGAGCTGGGTGTAAGGGCTATCTGCATCCTCATCGCTTTCGTCTTCACCCAGCCCGAGGCCCGCAACGCCGGCGGCAATGGCAACCATCCGGGCCTTGACAGCATCAGCGGAGGTATCCGCAGACCATCCCTCATCCGCAAGCTGCGATTCCCGGTTTAATTCCAAAGCCTCCGCTTTGATCCGCTTCGTCATCTCGTCGTCGCTCCCAGCATTGGCTTCGCCATTCTCTCCAGCACCAACGTTACCATTGGTTTCGCCGGATGGGCTAGGTGCTTCGGCATGCCCGCCCTTGCTCGATTTGCTCTTCTTCTTCGGCGGATTTTTGAGAATATAGGTGGACAGGCGGTGGCGCATGTCGACACCCGTACGTTCGCCACATGCCTTACAGTCGCGTACAATCAGTTCGTTTTTGGTAACGATGAGATCTGTCTCAGGGTTCTTGCATGAGCCGCAGAGAACGAACTTGTCGATAAATGCATCGAGTAACTCGCGGAGACGTTTGGCATCGTGCGCGCCATTCACGATATAGCGATCATTCTTCTCGTCCACGGATGTTTGGGCACCAAGTTCAGAACCGAAGAATTTGGTCGGATAGGTGGGCGGACGCGACAAAGCACGCGAGACATCAGACATATTGGGGACCACGGTCTTTATGCCGTTACCTTTACCCTCTATTTTGGTAAGGAGAATAGGCATACTACAAGATTGAGCGAAGGTTGAGCATTGTGACAGCCGCAAAGAGGAACGCGTACCGGTAGCGATAGAATTTGTCATCGACATCGCGACGAATATTGACAAATCCGGCCATGCTGGGCGAGTCTCAGGGCTAGAGAATACAGATAAATGGCTTGTCAGCAAAGGAGCAAAAATGCATGACTCTTGCACTACGATAGGGTGTTGCACCAGGGCCACAACCCTAGCCCAGCAAGACGTGGTGGCAGCCCTCGTAACGAGAAATAACCCCCGCCTTAAATGCGCTCACACAAAGCGTGCAGAAACGCTTCAAGAAGACACATTGCGAGAAGGCCACTCACGTAGAACGATATATTGGGATGAATAAAACGCGGTAGCTGTCTTGAATCGGAAAAGGGTCGAAGCATGAATCCCCTGCTCACACAGAAGATTGTGTTGGGAGTGAGGGTGAAAAACGACGAAATTGTGGGCGAGAAAAAATAGTCAATGCCCGGAAAAGGAGGCAGATGGTGGTTCGGGGGAAAGGGAAATCAAACGCGCTCGACTCATCCTCTTCCCGTCGGCCGGCATATGCCGCGGCTCTCTCACGCACACGTAATAGCGCTGACACAGATGTTCAATCAGTGCGCTCACTACAAGAACATTTACGCTGTTTCCTATCAGTCTGTACTTTGCTTTGATAGACACGCCCTCCGGCCATAGGAATGTACAATCACTACCTGCATCATCGAAGCAAAATAGTCGTAGCAGCTCATCGGGTGAGAAGTACCGCAAACGGAGCGGGCGCAAGATTTCCACTGCCCGAATATCTCCGCTGGCCTGGGCAAGTAGAAACTTGTCGAACGTTGCGGTCGTCTGTTACGTGTACCGAGATCAGAATGGAAACCATGTGCAAGCCCTACAGAAGACTGACGTCGAATTCCTCGCTCTCCTGAAGGATGGAACCCGCCCGCTCCACAAGTTGCGTGTATCCTTCGGCAAGTCAAACATGGAAAATTAAGAGTCAATTCAATAACTTCACTTTCACTGACCTCGAGTGAAGCAACACGTTCGCGTTGCAGATGGTAAGACAATGTCGAACAGCCGCCCCCACTTCATAAGCACACGCTCGGGGACCGGATACGCCATCAGGGTGTCCCCATCGAGATAATCGCGAAGAGACCGCACATTGTTCTCGACCGTCTCGGAGCTAGCAGCCAATGACACAGCGCCATGACCAGGAATATGGCGTAAGATCCGATCCGAGTCCACAGAGAGAAATGCATCCGAGGGTCGGCGCGCCGCCAAGAGGTAATATCGTAAGCGCGAGTTCGGCACGCCAAATTGAAGCGGCGTCAGGAGAAGCTCGCGCGTAACGAACCTCAGTTTCGCGAGAATGGCCAGGACGCGGTCACGCGTGGTCGATGCCTATCGATCCATAAATTATCCGAGTAAAGGGAGCTACTATAGAGAGAGAGCGCGTAGCCTCGGACCTCGAACCCCACGACGTTCTCAACGAGTAGACATGCGGGTGCTGCGCCGCGCTCTGCGAGAGCGGGCAACACGTTTTCAATCAAGTGTAAGAAAGACTGCGCACGGGGATCTGCGGCCCCCTTCGCCTTTGGGTTGAGCACCGTATACGGCTGGCATGCGGGAGACATGATCCAGAGGTTCGCGTTAAGCGGTTCGAGCGCGTCCGCATTCAGCGTGGCAACGTCAACCTAAGAAATACAAGCAGTTGCGGAACTCAGCGCAGAGAGGAATCCATCTGAACACATACCCTCTGTACAATGCCGGGACCGTGGTTTGCCGTGTATACAGCACAAGCGAGTTGGTCCCAGTCAAAAGCGCGGACAACACACGCGTTGTTTCCGACACTGCTCCTTGAGAGAGCGCAATGCAGTCCACCTGCTCCACAGGTTCGCAATATGAAACGCGTATAAGCCAACCAGACATACCTATGCCGCAATAAAACTCAAGCGCCCTGATTGAACCCAACATGTCCTCGGCACTCCCCTCCGCTCCGAATTGATAACGGCGGGCTCTGCTGACATAAGCCATTGCCCAGTTGGCCGCTTCGCCATTAAATCTCGTCAATTTCAACTCTCCGTTCAACGCTCATCGTCTTTCCGTCCACCTCACCGTTCTTCCCTAACGAGCCTGCGTGGTGACAGAGTGCTTGTTCGAACCATTGATTGACACCGCCTTGTGTGTCCAAAAGGGGGCTGTTGTCGCTCCCGCACAAGATATGGCTCTCCCGCCTCCGTCCACCCCTGCAGACCTGGAGCCCACGCAAATCGCGACGCTCTCCCAAAACACCCCACAAAATGTCGATGCGGTCCCTCCTTCAACCATTCCGGCTGCAGTACCACAGGTTGCAGAGCCACAACGTGCTACCCCTTCTATGGGATCAAGGTGCGAACATTGTGTCTCCTCACATGAATGGCTGATCCCGACCATCTTCTACTTCTGAGCAGCGATTTACCACTTCTTTCACCGTTTGGGTCGCACCTACCAACACCTCAGAGGTCAGTCCCGTTTTCTTCATAGCGTTAATCCTAGATGCGGAGAGATAGGGAGACGCCGTGAAGCGTTGGCTCGCCACAACAGAGGCTCTCTTATGACTTGGCGAGAGTAGTTGGCCCTTTCCTTGGCTGGGCCCGTATCGATCGGGTCCACCCTGCTACTATTTTGACCTTCAAGTAATCTTTGCCTAGTGCTGACCGTAGTCTAACAGTCCCAGCAATACCGGCCCTTACTTGAACGGACAAACCGAGTCACCCGTATTCAATAGGTGCGTATCTGCCAGTTTGATGCGAGAGACTGGTGCTGAGTACTTTTTAGTTCGAATTCGTCACAACGCCCGCTCGGGGACAGCCCCGTTCCTTCAGCTTCGCAACAGATGTTCACGCCGGACTCGAGTCCACTGGCTGCACGCAAGTGGGCATTACACGAGGGAGACGCGACACCTACGAAAAGGTGAGTTTTGATTCCCGTGTGCTATATTTCAGAGGTAACTTATGCGTACCAGACGCAAGACACCGCCGGGGACGCCGCCACCACCAGCTCATCTGTAAGAATGCGTTGCTTTATCTGTTGTCCCCGTCGCTAATACCCTCACAGAGAACCTGTGGAAGTCGAATCTCCAAGGAGCAGCGGGGTGCCTGCCGAGTCGATGTCCAACAGTTCGCCGGGTCCGTCAACCCTTTCATCTCCCTTTATGCAAAATGCACTCTCGAACTCCCCATCGCATCCACCCACATCACCTTCTCCCGAGCGTCCTGCGGGTGGCGAGATCGCCCGGATCCGCGCAGACGAAGCCTCCGCCCGTGCCGCCCAGGAACGCCTGACAGAAGCACGCCGACCCGACTACATGAGGCGTATCGCACGCGGGGATTCGCAAAGTAACACGGATATGCCAGGACTCGGCATCGCGGAAACACCAATAAAGGGCAGACGTATTGAGTTGTGGGGCTTCCAAGAGACGAGCGAGGAGAGCTTTGAAGAACGGCTCATGGCAGGCGGGTACGGCGGGTATGGCAGCACTGCACCAGAACGCGCTACGACGCCACCTGCTCCATTGCGTGCACTCGAATGGGCAACTGCCCTCACGCCAGGGCCGCAGGGGTCGTCATCAACCATAGCACAGGAAGATGGATCACCTGATGGCCCCACCGATGAGCGTGAGGCAAGAAAACGTCGCCGCCTTGAGGCATTCCGTCGCGTGCCCACACGTGTCAAGACATCGTTGCACCCAGTCGACGTTGAAGGCAAGGGCCGGATGCTACTCGATGTCGGTGCAGAGGAAGTGTCGGAGTTGCTCGAGGAGTTGCAATCCTCTACGGGAGGCAAGAAACGTGGGGGAAAGAAACGGCGACGGGGTGGACCAGGGTCCCGCGGTGGCAAGATGCGAATCATGCGAGAGGAAACAAAGCCTCCACGCACGCGCGAAGGCGCTTCACTTGATTGGCCAGACGAAGAGTTTCCTTGGAACGTTCGAACCCACGAGCGCCGTGAGCTGGAGGCGGCGCAGGAAGCCGATCGGATGAAATGGATCAGGCGGTTCTTGGACGAGGACAGCGATGCAGCCAGCTCCGACAGTGGTGCCCAAGACCAAGACCCGCTCCCAAAAGAGTCCGATCGCGTAGGCTCGCCACCGCTCCAACAAGGGCGTGGCAAGATGGTCCCTTTACCAAATCGAGAAGGCATGAGTTTGCAGAAGATTTTCGTACCAAGTGACCCCGCAGATGCCCGTGCAGCCTTGCTCTCCAAGCAGTCCGTCCGTGCCGTCGCCGCACGACGAAGGTTGCACGTGCAACCCTTTGCCAACAGTGATGGAGAAGAGCTTCTCTGCATCTGCCGCGGGAAGGACGACGGACGGGAGCTTGTACAATGCGACGACTGTCGGACGTGGTATCACTTGGAGTGCCTCGGGATCAAAGACATCGCGGAGCTTGGTCGTGAAGAAGATCCTTGGTACTGTCACAATTGTGTCACTTTGAGATTCCCGATATCGGAGCCAACGTTCGCACCTGTCGAAGAGCCACCCCTTCGCCGGCGGCGCGACCCACTTTTCTTCGAAACGCTGCAAGAGTCACCAGCGAGTGCTGACTGGCGGATTCAACCTCACGGTCCTAGTCCAACGACACCAAAGGCCAACCCCACCCGCGCAGCAGCAGGCGAACCATATACCCGATCGTCCTTGGGATCGCGGAATGGCCCACAGACACCACGCAACAGCAGCGCGACGACGGACCGGGTGCGCGTGTACACGACGCCGGGGGCAGAGGAACGTATATTCCAGGACGATGTTTCGCCTTTCGATCCTGCGTCAACCCCATCGCGCGGCATGCGCGTTGGTGCCAGCGTCGGTACCGTCTTTACGACACCCAAGTGGATCCGCGGTCCGCCTGCGTACTCGTCGCCATATCGCAACGGCACTGGTCCAGACGGGGTTGCACCCTCGTCGAGTCCATATCGCATGTTACCACACGAGGACACACCGGTCGATCGATCCGCTCCACGGCCATCGGTCTTGGCATCGAAACGTATGCAAGATTCACCGTTAATGGGACGAGGTGGTGTCGTTCACGGGCACTCACAAGCGCAAGGGTCGCCCGTTCCACTTGGGAGGAAGGGAAAAGAACGGCAGGGTGCAGGGAGGAGGTGATTGGATCCGTAGCCGTCATGAATCATTCTTCCGTGGTTTGGGAATGTTAATTACGACATAAATGCGCATCGCATTTATCTTGAAAGCCGCATCTTTCGTTTTTGTTGGTGGATACGCGTAGAAATATAGCTTGCTATTGATGTATTATGCTGCTCCTGTCTTATTTAGCTATGGCTAGATAAATAGTAATGAATGCAACGCGACTCTGGCTCACCGCGTTGGGGCTCGTCTGCACTGAAAAGTTATAACATGCCCTAGAGGTGGAAGTTGAGTGAACAGACGCGTGGTTAGGTGGCTTTGATGAGCGCGTAGAGAAAAAATGAATTTGAAGGGGGCAGGACGCGTCGGTCACACCATCGCGTATCGATCGGCACCGGGCCGGGACACAACTACGCGATCCAAGGTAGATCCACCCGAACGCTGACCCATATACCTCTAGTATCACGGCCTAGGAAGCTAATTGGTATCCAATGCAAGACCAGGAGCAGTCAAGGCGATGTGATGCTGGGACTCGGAGACACGTGTTCGTAATGCAAGTTAGTCGCCTGTTGACTATGTACAAGCTTTACCTCCTGGCACAAGTACGCTACACGAATCTGAGATGCAACGAACGATACTGAGACAGGACGTAGTAATAGTATACCTAAACATGTTAATGATGCACGCATCTTTGAGACGTCGCGCTTGATACCACTGGCAATGGCAGGCAGCGCTCGTCCTTAAGACGAGAAATGAACGAATAAATCAGTGGATACACACCGATTCAAGAGATCATTTGAGTAACGAAACCAGAGGCCATAGATCAGTCAAAGGCCATGCCCACTGATAAAGGCTTTTACTCCACCATTTGGTTCCTTCACTATCACTGTCAACCATCGGTCATCAACCCGTCCGTAGGTGCCTAAGCGATTTTCTGCTTCTTGAGGAGAGGGAGGTTATCAGCTGAGTCCCTGATTGACGCTACCGTCATGTAATCCTCCATCTTTACTTTTGATGAGAACGGATTGAGCTCTTGCTCTTGCAATTCACAACTCCGTGAATATCGACATTTGAGAACCTTGACACCATCAGGGATGATGAAGACGAAACGCCAGTTCGACCGTAGTGGGAAACTAGCACATTTGTTGAGCTGTGAGATAAGCTCAGTGTCGATACTGTCCTCCTGCGAGGCAGTAAATCGGAAGATGAATAGGTAGCCGTCGTGGTAGATAAATGGGTCCATCACAACCAAATTTTCCCTCCTTGGTACATAATAGATGTCTGGTGTGAGAACAAATCTGTGAAAATCCTGGTCATCGTAGTTGCAGGTGCCAAAAGGATGGACATTGAGGGTAGCGCGATGATGCAAGGCAATTTGCCGTTTTGTCTCCAATTCCTGATTCTTGATAGGATTGTGACTTGTGTGCCATTGGAGTTTGTGTTGCCTATCACCCTCAGGCTGGTCCAATCGAACCATCTGGATATAGTCGATAAAGATTCGCCTTTGGAAATGCTGTTGGAAAAACAACTCAAAGATTTGGCTGGCTAGCACTCTCCGAGTCGCGGATGTACAAGCGAAAGTTCTATAAAAATTGATTTGCTGATCACCGTCGTAGTTCCGCATACAGATGGCAAGTCTAGATCGGATGTGGTCTGTGATGTATGTTATTTCGAACCTGGAGCCAATATCGTTTGTGTCCCGGCGCTTGATTAGGAACAACTTGCACGAGACATCATCCATATCCAAATCCTGAAGCCGATATGTCATTATCCGGAGGGTCTGTGGGGTCAGCTCCTTCAAGGCTGCACTAGTTTCGTCCTTATAGGTTTTCAACTTCTCAGGCTTAGACGCCACATCTAAACAGAGGTGGGGAGTTGGCCCAAGTTTATCGTAGGTGTCGTTGATAATCTCGGAGTTTGGACTACCTAGGTGCAGCTGTGCACTAACAAGGTTAGAATTTCATACGATCGTGTCATACATTATAGAATAGCCTACGCTTGGTGGATCTCAGCTCGGGTCCAAGGATTCATTATAATGACTGTTTCGAAGACCGTCTTGTGCAAGCGTGACCACCTTCTCTCCGCAGGATACGTGGTGTATATGACAAAAAAAGGAGTCCTGTTGCAAACATATTCCTGTGGGACACCACTTGGGGAGTCATGCGAATCGATTAAGGTCCATACCGTGCTCTTGTACTCCATAATTAAAAAATTTGTACCCATGCAATAGACGCCCTCTCCGACAAACATGTAGGGTGTGTTGAGGTAGTGCCAGATGACCGGTCTTCTTTCAGCAAGACACCTGAGCAACACATAAAACAACCAGACGCGTTTTCCTGTGTAGAATGTCAGTGGTAAGTTGCATGACCGTGACGATAGGAGTCACCGATCCCTGGCTGTCCGGTGACCACAACCGCTGGCGGTTTTCTCAGATTTTCCCGATTCTCCTTGATTTTCTTGTTGTTATAGTGATCGACGAGAAAATTATAGATTCGTATGTATTCGGCCTACAAAGTTTGTGAAGGCAGTCATCATACACTTTGTAGACACACTCACACGGACCCACATTCTTCGAATCCAGTAGTCTTTGCCATCAAGGTCAAGTACATGGCAACCAGGTATGATGTCGTCATATTTGTCGTACTCGTCACCTTTTGTCCCAATGACATCATCACTAGACTTCTGGTTGTTGTTGCTGGTCGGAGTGGGGGTTGACTCTTGCTTGTTGCACCCGGCTTCTTCCCCTGCCATGCTCTTCCCCCAAAACTGTGTATGTAATTGGGCCAATAAATGATTATCATTCAGCTTCCTCCATTTTTCTAGATCTAATCCCTCTGGAATAGACACGGCAGAATCAAGGGAAGATTGCGGCGTAGCAGGTCCAGCATCAGTTAGCGACATGAAGATGGATTTGTGGATCGTGTTGCGTGTGCCACGTGTGCCACCGAAACCCCTGTCACACTCTTGTCACCTCCGGCCCCTCCCGGCGGCCCGCGTCACCCCCCTATCCGAGAGAGAGGATGGTATTGAGACGTGATACAAATACATAGTGATATCTGTACTACAAGTGGGGAATAGTAGGCTATGGGATAAGATTCTTTGAAGTTTGAATGTTAGCGTGATCTTGACACATATTGACTCCACGGAGAGCTCAATCCTGGATTCCTGGTAGACACTTTGTGCATGAGGTGAGGGGCCACGCAGGGAGCCCTGCTTGATGACCCATTGAATGAAATGGTATCGCACGTTGATGTGTTTCGTGTGTGCATGATACTGGTGGTCTTGAGTGAGGGCAATTGCTGCCTGGTTGTCTGAGAAGAGGGTGGTGGCGGTGGTGAGGGACCCAAAGGCCTCGGACAGGAGGCTGCGCAACCATAGCGCCTCCTTCATGCCATGCGTCACGGCCACGTATTTGCTCTCTGTCGTCGAGAGCGAGACGATTTCCTGGCGCTTTGAGGACCACGAGACAGCGCTGCCATCTATGAGGAAAGCGTAGGCTGTGATGGCACGCCTATCCTTGGCCATGCTGCTGTCTGCATCGGCGTAACCCTCGAGGGTTCAGGTTCACCTGTCTCCATACGAAAGCCAGATGTCGCGCATGCCTGCCAGGTAGCAGTAGATGCGCTTGACGGCCTCCCAGTGTGCAGGGCCGGGGTTTGCAGCGAAACGGGCAACGGTCGCAACTGCAAACGCGATGTCTGGGCGTGTAGCGAGGGCAGCCCAGTTGAGGGCGCTGAAGGCCTTGCGGTATGGCACGTCACGCATAATTGCGTGCTCTGCTGCGCTCGCAGGTGCTTGCTTGACTGTGAGCCGGGTGGAGTGGATAGGGGCTTGAGATCGGCGAGGT
>QFEZ01000049.1:0-178985 GCA_003316425.1 Russula lepida
AAATGATAAGATATCATGCGAGACCAAATGTCGGTTATACTCGTATCTCTGATATAGATAAGTAATAAAAGATAAGCCTATCTTGATCAAGAAGGTAGTGGTCATGCAGCTCACCTCCCCGTGCCCGCTTTGGCGAAGACGCTCGAGAGGATGCTATCATAGAACTGTTTATTTTTCTTGGAAAAGACATCCAAACCGTCCGGAGTGGCGAGTGGGATGTCAAGTAGCCAGCCTTGCAGATTGTTACCGTTCCCATACACGAGGTCCGCGATGGTCGGGAAGTCATTCATATAAAGCGAGCCAGTAAGCCATGAGCCTCCTGGATCGAAGAAAGGCGCGTCAACAATACATTCGTTGCTCAACCCAAATTCATGTGAATCAAACATGAATTCACGCATAATTCTCGATAATTTACGTTTAAAGGAAACCGAGACGCACCTGAGAGCCCGGATAGATACGAGCTGACCTGCAACAATCCCCCTGTGCCAGCAGCCTTGCCCGACTGATTCCGTGCATCGAGCGCAGAGAGCACCCCCGCGCCATATTGTGCCGCGCGATACCCACCGCCGCTAATGGCGATGCCAATTTTAGGAAAACTACTGCTATTGAGCGCAGAGAGGTTGTATCCGATGGCCGATCCATCGCTGATCCAGTTTTTCCACTCGTTGGCAATGACGGTGGTAAGACGGGTGTTGACATAGCTCTCCTCGCGGGGGTGCAAGGATTGGTTGACTGGGGTGAAGATGCGCAAGAGGGGATCGGTAGCGAGGTTGGGACACGGCTGGTTAACCAGTGGGGCGTAGTCTGTGATGGACCCGTTTATGGCTCGCACGACGCAAACAAGTGCGAGGGAGGAAAGGTAACGGCGGAGCAACATGGTGCGTTGCTCAGAAGAACAGTTGCCGTCTTGTTATATGATTCAGGAAACGCCGAAACATTATTTATTATTCGGGTGTGAAACTAGTTTGAATTGCGAGAGCTAGTCTGAATCGGCAAACTAGGGCACAATGCAGTACTGTGTGTGAAATCCATCGCTTTAGTGGGTGCTTTACCAACAGCATGCTGTAGGGCAAGAAGCATTCATATGCATCTTCATTAAGGAGGTTGGTGGCCAGTTATTCGGGCGTTCTTCCCAACGCAAGGCCCGCTCTCCAGCACGACTGTAAGACGGGATGATGAGATTAGCCTCTGTTCACGGGCTGGACAAAGTTGAAGTTGAATATTGCACAATAATCGTCATTTTCAAATTACGTATGTATTGGCGCCAATTAAATGTGAATTAAGAATCAGAGAGGATACTGTTACTTCCGTCGTAGAGAGCCCGGGAGATATTTCCCTCATGGTTGATTGAGGGGCTTCTGAGGCAGGGCTTTCGCGTGGCCAGGTTCCTGATCGTCTGGGCTCAGTCCACCATGGGTGTGAGGTGTCGCATTGCTGCCATTGCCAGGATTCCGAGTCGGGATCGGGACAACCCGTGACGCCCAGGTCCACTCAGGGCACCCGATGAGTTGCAGAACAGACTGAAGATGAACAAGTGGTGATGTGCGCGTAAGTAACAACCGAAAGTTCGCGTCTGTCATGAGTTCTGCGAGAACTTTACCTGCAATAGTGCAGTCACAGTGACACGAGGCAGGATCCCGGTGTTGAATTTCCTAGAAATTCAATGCCAGCGCGCAGGTGAGATAGGTCCGCTCTTCGAATACTGCACTGCATAATAAGCGATACTGTGTAACCTGGACGACCCAAATCGCAAGCCATAGCAGATTGAGGAACTGAACGGCTATGTCTTGGTCCGAGTGAGAATGCTGGCATGCTGGGCATCGTGTACTGTATCGAGAACACGCTCCTCCATGAACCTATGTTCTTATCTCAGCGTTACTAGTATGCGAGGCTTCCATGCCCGAGGATATGCCCGAACCAGGCCTGGTGGGATAGACCGTGTAGACGTCGACGTAAGTCCAGGGAAGGCGCACACGTTTTTCTCGCCTCATCTCAACAACGTCAACGGGCTTCTCGCTGGCAGGCAGATATGCCAGAGCCAGCTGCTGACGCCACTGCAGAACTTTGATCGCCGAGCTGGCCGTGGCCGTGGCAGGTGCTCCTCTAAGCTGTGCAGTAGTGTCAGGGATCAAATCCATCCAATGCACCATGAGGATCAATTGGCTCACATCCTTGATGTCATGATTAGACCTAACAGCTTTGCCGTCCTGCAAAGATTTACCTTAACGACGACGACTTTGTTTAGGGCTATGGACGGCTTAAGGGAAAGAAGAAAGAGACGGGCATAGAATGCCTGAGAGTTTTTCTATCTCGTCGGAATAATGGCGCTGTTTAGATGTACTCTGACTCAGAGTTCCCGTTGGTCTCACCTCAGATGACTCGCCTAATGTGACAAATGGTAAGAGATGGACAAATGAAACTATCTTCTGAAGTAATAATGCTGGAGTCAGTCGAAGTAAAAACGAGATGGCCGCACTCGTCACCGCCCACACCCGGATCCAGGCTGCAGCACTAGTACTGCTTAGCCCGGCCCAGGCTCAGGCTAACACGTGTGAACGAATGCGTGCACAACTTTTGGCGCTGCACAAAGGAATTAATTACGAAGCTACATGCATTCATACTTTGCGTGCACACTCCTCGCGGAAGAAAAAAAATACAAGACGATGGCACTACAACCACTACGACTGAGGATCATCATCAAACCCGCCTTCAAAGAGGAAATTCGCTGCTAGCTCTTCATTCTTTCCGCATGCAAAATACGCCTCAATGGCAGCCTGTCGAGGAAAGCCAAGGGCCTCCAACTATGTGGCAATTCAAAAATGGCTGATGAGGTAAATAGGGAGGGAACCTTACCCTCTCAATTGCCGCGCGCTCCTCAGGCGTAACGTTTACGACATGAGCTCCTGGTGGGATGGGCTCACCATCGTCACCAACCTCTGCATTGCCAAGGAGATTAAACAATGCGTTAGGGTTTGAAGCCAAAGCCTGGGCCAGTTGAGGATTGTTTTGCGTAAGCTGCTGGATCATTGGTTGTAGCACGTCAGGATTCTGGGCAGCGAGCTCTTGGAGCGCGGCAAGTCGGGGATCTGCACGCAGGCTATGAGCATCCAGACCTGAAGCTGCTGGAGCAGCACCCAAAGCTGAGGGAACAGCGGCCGTGGGTTGCTGCTGCTGCTGCTGCTGGGCGAGCTGAATGGCACGAGAAATCAGACAACATATAGCGTATACGGCCAGAGCGACGCAAACCTGGAATAAATTCTGGGGAGCAGACGATTGAGCAGGTTGAGCAGGAGGCTGAGTGGTTGCAGCCGATGGAGTAACAGTGGGACTAGGTGCAGGAGGGTTGACGGGTGCCCGTGGAGCACCATGTGCGTTAAGTTCTGCCTCTAAATGAGCAGGGATGCCCTATGACAAACGAGTCAGATCAGCCCATGTTTAGCACATAGCCCATATCAGGTTGATGCGCACGGTAAGCAGATACTCGACAGCTCGGTCAGGGTTGTTGTAGCTAGCACGTAGAGCGCGCATGACTTGATCCCTGGGATAGCCCATCTCTATCATATTATTGATACTTGTCTGGAGGTGTTCACCAGTCACAAACGAAGAAGTAGGACCAAGTTGCCCCGACTGCTGCTCAACAGGTGGCGCAGCGGGAGTGGGGGCCGGGGGAGGTGAAGAGACAGCAGCCGGTGTCTCAGGTGCAGCAACGGGGGCCGCGGCTGGAGTGGGCCCAACAGGGTTCGATTGGGCTGTGCTTGTGGAGGAAGCAGGTGTGGGTTTGGGCTGGCGATGAAAGTCTGTCAGTTACTACCTGATGGATACGCAATTCGAAGCGCACCTTGGACACCATGAGGACTAGGAAATCCTTCTCTTTGATCTCGCATGATTGGATCGTCTTGTCGTCCGACAAAACTTTGCCTTCGGTGATTCTACTCAGGACCGATGTAGTCTAAGTGATAAGCGTAAAGTTACCTGAATAAATTATTTTCTGAGACTCTACAGGATGGCCCTGGTCGACATTAATCTTCTCTTTCAATTTGGAGATTGTGTCATCGGGGTCGGCCTCGATCTGAAACAAGGCCAGATGAGCATCGACGGCAAAGAAGTAATAAGGGACTAAAAACTGACATGAAAGACCTTTTGTTGTAGTGTCTTTATTGTTATCTTCATTGATCTTGATAGTGTGAGATGAGAGAGCAAACCCGAGCAGCCTGACGCGTCCCACTCGAGGTACGTGATTCGCTGACATAAGCACCTGTCGTCATTGGCTGTCCCGGGCCGCTGCGGCCCTAAAGAAAGACAAGACTGGAGGGACGGCGAGCGCATGCCTGAGCCGACCAACGACCCACCACATGGACTACCAGCGTGGAGACGACTATCTGCGTAACGTTGCCTCGTTTATTCGCTCAAATGAAGCACGTCTCGCAGAAGCTGCCTTTCAAAGACGTAGACGGCCTCGCCAGTCCCAGCCTCCTTCATCCGGTCTCGCGCTTAACCCACTGCAATGGTTCAGTTCAGATAGCACTCAACAACCTACCCGTCCTAAACCCCTCATGTTTGTTATCGATACCCACCATCTATTCTATATCCTCACCCGACTTGAAGCCCTCCGCTATAATATTGGTTCGCTTGACGTCAAAGTTGTCGCCCCATCACGGCCCATGAACTACGTCGATGTGTTCCACGGAGAGGACACCTCAGATACCATTTCTCTCTCTTCCATTCGTACCTCCTTGTCTACCGTTTCCCGACTGTCACTGGGCATGGGTCTTTGGGGGCGTCCGGAGCCACCAAGCCTGGATCAGGAGCTAAAGTATGTCTTTAGTAGCTTTACCAAGATCCCAGCATTGTCGCTTCGAGCTCCAGGCCCCAAGCAGATCGCAGAAGTAGCAGGTGACCCTCCCAACGAGAATGCATTACCTCTAGATGTTTTTCGCAATCTACAGAGCTTGGAGTGCATTGACATTGACCCACGGACGCTTCTCGGCTGGGACAGGCTCTCTGAAGGCCTGTGGAGCCTCACGGTCATGCGCAGTGGACTCGACGACGTGTCCGATTTATTTATTGATGCAGTGTCGGGTGATTTTTCTCGGAGACAACCTACCCCTACCCCTACCCAAAGGCCAAAAGGCCCTTCCCGGCAATCCTCGTTCCACAGCACGCCTCTACCGGAATCTATAGCAGAGAACGTTGAAGAGACCGCCGAGACTCTGACCAGTGACGATCTACTTCGACCCCCCTCGCCTACTGAATCCTTCACATCTTCTCACTTGCCATCGTCAAAATGGGCATTCCTCAGGTTTTTGTCGTTGCGTGATAACTCATTAACCTTCATTTCAACAGAATCCCTCCTCCATCTCACATCCCTCACTCATCTTGATTTATCCTCCAATTTACTCGTTTCTATTCCTCCCGGTTTATCGTCCCTCTACAATCTCATCTCACTTAACGTCTCGGATAACATGATAGACTCCGTACAGGGCATCTACAAGAAACTGGGTCAAGTGCTTACGATCAACATTTCCCATAATCGCCTAGATTCGCTTGCCGGTCTTGAGCGACTCGTGGCACTAGAACGTGTAAACGTTGGTTACAACCGACTGGAGGAATCAGGAGAAGTCGGCCGTCTTGCTTTGCTACCCAACATTGCCGAGGTCTGCGTGGAAGGCAACCCATTCACGGAGATCGAAAGCGATTATCGTGTCAAGTGCTTCGATTTCTTCTGGAAGGAGGGCAAGACGATACTTCTCGACGGGTCACAGGCAGGTTTCTATGAGAAACTGAACCTGACCTCACGGCCACCAGAACAGATGAGCTCCACTCGGCAAATTTCGAAGGCTCATTCACCATCGACGGCTCCTGTTGGAGTTGCAACAACGGCGATTACTGTGCCACCCGCCGCGTCGAATCGTGCAAGCCCTTCGAGCAGCCCCACTTTTTCTCCCTCTTCATCGCATCACCCATCCCCACTCCTCGCTGCGACCAGCGCAAAGGCCCGGAAAAGGCGGGCGAAGCGCATTGTGGATCTGGATGTTGACTCCAGTGGGAACGCTGCACGCCCGTGGGTTGCGGGTTCGGAGGAGACTGATGAGTACTCTGGAGCTCCCACGGCGCTGACGCGGTCTCCGCGTGCAGAGCCAACGTCACTTCCCTCTGCGCCAGGACCGGCGTTCGCGACGGCGCCTTTGCCCGCGGTGGATACCGCAACGTCACCGAGATCAGCGATCCAACCACCACCACTAGACGTCACGGGTCTTGCACCCAAGCACAGACGCTCGCAGACCGAGTACACACCCGCCTCTGCAACAGCAGAATCAGGCGCAACTTCTCCCGTGCTTTCTCACTCACCCTCAGAGCGCACGATGAGTGTGAGAGTGTCATCACGCCGATCTGCGGCACGACGCGGGCGTGTTGCCACATCTGTGTTTGAGACGCCTATGATGAAGCCGGATGATGTACTAGGGGAAGAAGGGATGGAGGGAGAGATCAAGGAGGCGGACGCGTTCCGCGCACGGATCGAGGCGCTGAGGTCTGAGATGGGCGACGGATGGTTGAAGGTGTTTACGCAGAGCAACGCTGCGGTGACAAGGACAGCCGCAGAGCAGAGAGCTGGGGTTTCTGGATAGCAATGATAGTAACTAGCGTTGTGCTTGGAGTACATTCTATTTAGCCCGATACCAACTTGTACCAACTTGTGATCAACCGTGGTCTCCGGGGTCCTGGATGGGCTGACTGAAACCCCGCCCTTCGCCGCGCCGCAACCAACAAGAGCCACTCATCTTTCCTCTTTCATCGTCGCTCATTACCCTCCCTCTTATTTCAATCAATGGGTGCAAACCTCTCTAAAGCCCTCGGTGTGTTTTTACTCTCCACTTGACCATAACCAATGGGTCTCACGTCGGTCTCGCCGTGGTGGTGCTTCCAGGCCGCCTTTTTGGCAACAAGGAGATGAGGTTGCTGATGTTGGGTTTGGATGCTGCGGGAAAGACAAGTAAGGATGTGCCATCGAGTTTGTTATATGGGTGATACTCATAGTAACTCTACAGCAATATTATACAAGCTCAAGCTGAACCAATCTGTCACAACGATTCCAACAGGTGCGTTTGAAAGATAAGCCCGCTGTCTCTCTCGTTCTCTCCATTCAAACACTACTACAGTCGGCTTCAACGTGGAGACGGTCACGTATAAGAACGTCAAGTTTAATGTATGGGATGTAGGGGGGCAGGATAAAATCCGTCCTCTGTGGAGACACTACTACACCGGTACTCAAGGCCTGGTGTTCGTCGTAGATAGTCAGGATAGAGAGAGGATAGACGAGGCGAAGCAGGAGTTGCACCGCATCCTCAGCGACCGGGAGATGAAGGATTGCTTGTTGCTCGTCTTTGCGAACAAGCAGGATTTACCAGGAGGTGGGTATCATTCTGTACGCTCCTCCCCTACGATACACCTAATTTGGTATCCGTTTCGCTTCAAAGCCATGTCTCCAGCCGAGGTTACCGAGAAGCTGGGCCTTCATCGGATGCGTGACCGCTCATGGTATGTCCACCCAAGGTAAGGATGGCAATGTGCTACACATTATCTATCAACTGGAATAATCTCGTCTTTTCAGTTGTGCTACCACAGGGGAAGGTTTGTTCGAAGGTTTGCAGTGGTTGTCACAGAACGTCAAAAAACGTCAGCAAAATGTATATCCAGTACCTGTTCCAGACTGATTTTATTTTCATTTTCTAGAGCCCTGACGTGTCTGCAGTCTTTTTTCCCCGTTTTCCTTTCACCGCTATACCCTATAATGTTCTGCTGATCTTGGCTCGTTCCGTGCCCCTGCATGATGATTTCGGCCTTCCATACTCCACTCATACATACGTACATGTCCATGCCTCTCGCGCTTCCCAGTACGCTGCCTCGCCGTGTAGATACTTTTCTAAATCTCCATGTCTATTTCTGTCCCATCAACTGCACTGGAATGCTAGTGGTGGGAATGTCGTATATCATAGGTGTTACGTAAGGAATTCTGCTCTCCTCCTTGCGCTGCAAACCACTTTGTCAGGGAATTTGATCTGTTTCGCTTTCTTTTCCCCGACAAATATGATCCCATCAAGGGCGGCACTGTTGAAAACTGTGCCTTCCAGAAGTTTCACATCATATTCTGTGAACGGTTTCACAGGTGCTGTGGGAAACACCCCTCTCGTGAGACGCCGTTCTTTTCTTTCCCCTTCTGTGGGAAGCATCGGATCTGAGCTCTGTGGACACAGATCTATCTGAAAGGCCTTTCGGAAAAAACAGGCTCAAAGATTTATGGCAAAGCGGAATTCCAGAATCCTGGTGGGAGCGTGAAAGATCGAGCTGCACTTGGCATTATCGAGGCAGCGGAGGCTAATGGCCGGTACGTGCACCTTTTAATTTTCTCCCTCCCACGCGATCTTTCCTACTCCACGCACCACGCACATGGCATGCATGGCGGTACTGTATATCAACGTACTTTTGCGTACTCGATCGACAGGACAGAACAAACTTCCGAAAACTGACTTTGGCTCGATATTTATTTCTCTTTTTGTCGATGCGGATGGATGTCCATACACCAGGCTCAAGCCAGGTGGAACAGTCGTAGAAGGCACAGCGGGCAACACGGGTATCGGCCTGGCGCACGTCTGCCGTTCAAAAGGATACCCCTGCGTGATCTACATGCCAGATACGCAGAGCCAAGAGAAGATCGACCTTCTGCGAATGCTCGGTGCCGATGTACGACCGGTGCCAGCGGTACCCTACGAAGACGTGAGGAACTACAACCACCAGGCGCGCGACTATGCTCGCGCGACGCCGGGCGCGGTCTGGACGGACCAGTTCGATAATACGGCCAACACGGATGCGCATTACCGGACTACGGGTCCGGAAATTTGGGCACAGACATCTGGTGTTGTTGATGCTTTCATTGCCGCTACTGGTACTGGCGGCACGCTCGCGGGCGTTGGGAAATATTTGAAGGAGAAGAGCGGTGGGAAGACGCAGGTGTGGTTGGCGGATCCGCCGGGTAGCGTGTTGCACAGCTATGTGACCAGCGGAGGAAAGCTGAAGGAGAGGACGGGAAGCTCTATCACAGAAGGTACAGTAAACATCGCCATTATTCTCGTTATCGAGTTCTTACACATGTGTTATGGTGTTGGTGTGGTGTGTGGTGGTGCGTAGGGATCGGCCAGGGACGCATCACTGACAACCTGGGGACGTTTGTCGACAAACTCGACGGCGCACTTCATATCGCTGACGAGAAGTCGATCGCGATGGTGTATGACATCCTTGATACCGAAGGGTTGTACCTCGGCGCGAGCTCCGCCCTCAATGTGGTGGCCGCCTATGAGCTGGCACTACATTTAGGCCCAGGTAATGTACTAGCCTTTTGCAGTGAAGACTCGGTGGATTTACATTCGCCAGATAAAACTATCACGACGGTACTTTGCGATGGAGCGTACCGATATCAAAGTAGACTGTTTTCTAAGAAGTGGCTACAGTCGAAAGGGTTGACGGACGCAATACCAGAACACCTGAAGAAATACGCTGTCCTGGATTAGCCAATTGGGTACATTATCTCGTTACATGGCAATATCTTGGATGTATGTAACGTTCCACATAACTCATGGGTCAGCCACAACGGCACATGTTGATGCAATGAAGAATCGTTCGCATCTATTGGCAGAGAGCGTTTAGTTGGCCGACTACTGATAACGAGAAAGTGACTGTTCACGTCCGCCTCCCACAGGACTAAAGCTCATGGTATATCCAATGATTCCATTTAGTTACTCTTCGTCCATCCACCTAGTTCGATCACGAATGCCACCGTGAGTTTGGAAAACTCGAGCATGTGTGTAAAGCTGAACTCCGGGGAGATGTCAATACGACTGCAACGCTACTGTGAGTAAGGGTGTGATGGGTTCGAGGGAACTGCGTACTCTCTACTACTATGGATATTCTTGTTCGAGTTCTCAAATTTGCTCTCTGCCGAATGTCCATTAGTTGGTGTTCGAGGATGACAAGTGAAGTCCTACCAATTGTGAAGGAGCTGCGATAGCCAGCCTTGGACCAGGACGCACTACAATCGAACAAGATTAAGGCATTGGAGTAAGAGAGGCCAATAACGCTTACTGATCGCTGCAAGCATAGCCGCACTTGGTTTCCACATAGGGAATGTCAAGGTAGGTGTTGACAAGTCGCTTGTTCAAAGCAGTGACCCTGGATCAACCAGTTGAAGCAACTACTCTTTGTGAAAACTTGGCGAAGACTTACTCAGGGTCCACGAAGTCTGTAATGATGCCAACTTCCTCCCTAGTACCCTCCTTCACCCAGGCAGTCATATCAAACTGTAATTCGAAGGTTGATATGCATAGATAGACGGAATGTGGGATCTACTTACCTGGCTCATGGCAATCACGTTGATTCCCCTTGCTTCATAGTCTCTCGCAACTGCTTGCGAACCAAGCAAACCACCTTCCTGTGTGCACGCGTTAAAATTCAACACTACTGGTTGGAAACACAGAAAACCCTACTTCGGCAGAGTACCAGTGGAACTCGACGTGCTGAATTGGTCGGTAGTCCGACGTAATCAGTGCGCGGTAAGCCTCGAGAATGGTAACCGTGCCAGAGCCGTCATCATCAGCGCCTTCGGGATGATGAGCATCATTCTTCATACAGGAAAACAAGCATCCCTACCTGGTGCAGGCAAGAATGGCAAGATATTGGTACTTTGAGAGTGTTAGCTTCGCAAAATGATTGACACACGGTGGAACTCACGAATCCTGGTGCGCGCCCACAATGACCACCCCTTCATCCGTCGGCGCAGAGCCGTTGATTCGAACAATCTGCAAAGTATCTTCAGTCGGCGTTGACGGCAAGCCTCATGGACCACTGACGATTGTGTTCTGGCCCCATGAATGAGAAAATTCTGATATGGTGATCAGATCCCGCAAACCCTTGGGGGCAAATTTGCTAGTGATCTATGGCAACGTATCGGTCACAAGGGTCAATGGCGTGCACGGCACATCATTCCCACCTCCATAATCCTCTGAGTTAGCCACTTTTGGCTTTCTTGACCAGTCTGACAAAAAGAAGAATGTCAGCATAAAACGGAGATTGAATGGTGTCACTGTACCTTGCTACGATAATCTAATCCTCAAATTAGTGTGGATTTTGTGAATAAAACGAAGTAAAACCCACGACGAGTGCGGAAGCTTGTGAATACCTCGAGATTCTCCTTGGGGCCATTCGTTGAGAGCTCCTTGATTACTTGCTTCACTGCCTTGGATTCGTTGGGTTTCTGAAACGCTGGGGGGAATGGGCGTTTGTACGCAAAGTCACTGTTATGAAACATACCAACTGGCTGAAATTCCACAGAAGAAAGGGAACCAAGATCTTCGGCTTCGGTACTAGGAGATTGTGAGCTGCCACGGAGAGGGTCATTGAAAGACGCATATATTCGCACATGTCCATAAAGTTCAGCCTCTCGGCCTTGGCTTGGATCTACTTTCATTAGAAACATCTCGAGTGACACCAGGGTATGAATGACCTTCTCCAGCTCCGTCATCCAGACAGGTTCAGCGTCCGGTGCCAATTGTACAAGACGCATCTCTTGGAGGTCCCAATCGAAGTCCTCCGGAGACTCGACGGATAAAACATATTCCGGGACATTATGGACACGAAACGTTGCAGGTATAGAAGTGACTGTAGTAGCGAGAAGGAGAAGAGCGAGGATGGACTTCATGGTTGGCAACAGGTTACTTATGGCAGAAGCGGGGTCTTGTGCGGGTGACGCGTGCAGTGAAATGTCACGTGAGAGACGCGTCTGGAGATTCCCATCCTTCGCGGTCGGTTGCTTGGCCACCCGCAATGTCAGAGACACTCAATGCCCCTTGGATAGCTGACTATCTAATAAACATCGCCGAGACATACGGCTGCAGTCTTTCCAACGTCCCTGTCCACGTCAAGCCTGGGAAGAAGGTGCAACTCCTCCAAGTGAGTCGCGAGCTGAAGCGTTGCACTCGACGTTCTTCCGGTCTAACTTTGATTGCCACAGTTCCTCACTTTCCGTCAATTTACAGAGAATGACTGTGTCTGGGCCTATGTCTCCGACAAGCATCAACAAATACCTGTACGGTTCTCGCGACATGCACTCGATGAATACGACAAAGCCAAGTTCGTAATGCGTCCTCTTTCATGTCACATGAACCAACATAGCTTAGCCAAGGAAACCGACTCACGCAACAGCGTAACGCCATTGCAACGATTAGATCCTTCAAACCCATCTTTCAACGCATACCTACTGGAACTGTAGGGAAAATGACCGTATCAGAAATCCTCGCCCTCAACGTAGATTATGTCCAAATCATCGGTGGTGCGGGAGAGCCCGAGATCGGATCTCCTCGAACCTTGGACAATCACAACGAACTTAACGAATGGATAGAGGGACTTCGCGTTAGCGATGGCAGTGGGTGCGTTCTAGCCATTCCCGACCTCGAAACGATGGATTGATCTTTCGCAGAAATATCTTAAAACTGAGGAAAGAAAAAAGACTGGCCCAAGAACGTGGGGAGAGCTCTATGACGGAGGTACTCACCGCTCACGAGCGACGTACTGGTTTGCCGAGAAAGCAATCCGATGTTCAGCATTACGCCGTGCCTTTGGAACGCAAAGCGTATGCAGAACAAGAAGATTGGCGAGAGGTTTGTCTCCCTTCTATGTCGTTTTTAACTCACTGACCTTCTGTCACTTGATTCAGTCCATCGCAAAGAAGCCATTACGATTTTACAAACGCCCGACAGGAAATAGCGTGACTAGTAAGACGTTTTAGGGGCGAATGGCAAGGATCTCTTCTAACCAACATTTCAGTCCCTAAGCCATCACCTACTGAACTGATTCAAAAAAATGGTAGCCTTCCTTCTCCTGCAAAGCGGATTTCTGAGCCAGGTATTGACCACTGTGCCTTGGTCTGTCACGGATACTTATGCGAATGCAGTAAATGGAGCACTAGACCCAGATAGTTCTCCAGGCGTCATCCATGACATATATGATAGTAGCCCCTCTCGGCCAGAGCGGCAAACGACACCATCCGAGTGGCCTACGAGTCCGGAACGAACCCACATTCCACTCTCCCCAAGTCGCGAAGTTGCAGAACAGCTACCAATCTCCCCTCCATCAACCCCACCACTAACCCCGGTGCTAGAGCCAGCTGGTGACCATGATCCTCAAGCTACTCCTGAGGCCGTTCAACAAACTATGCCCCCAGCTCCAGCTCAGAAACGTACCCAAAGCCTACCATTCCCTTCTTCCGGTTCTGCGGTTTCTCTAACCACTAGTCCGCGACATAAGGCAACATCTCTTTCAACGGACCTTTTTGGACTCACTGTGTCCCATGCACGTAAGGTTCCCCCACCATCAGCAAAGGCTACTAAAGAGCCGCGCGGGGAGGTACTCGTTCCGGGTTCAGATTCGGGAGGTCCAGACACCCAGTCTACTTATAACAGCTCTTCACCAACCCGAAGACAGGCAACAATTCCGTCCAGTTCCGGACGTGTGGATACGCTGAGAGTGAATTTCAGCCCAGAACGCGTCGACGACGCACACGACGCACAAAAATTCGTTCTTGAAGCTGGATCCAGCCAGGAGCCAGACCAAGAGCGATTGGATGAGCTGAGTCGTATTGCCTTCAACGGCTCTTACGTGGACCATGTCCCCGGTATTGGCGTTCCGACGCAAAACGGGGCGGGGGGCAACAAAAGAGGTGCAGTACAGCCGAGTCTTCCAAGTCCAGGGCCTGAACTATCGTACGAACCGCTACCACCGTCGAGCCTTCCAATTTACTCTCAGAATCCCAGTTGGGACCGTTCCATGGTCGCAGTAGAAGAGACAGCTGCGGTGGAAGGGACCCCATCTCATTTGACGACCCCACATCTACCAACTTCAATAAACAAGAGAGCAAGGCCTTTATCCCCATCCCCACTGCGAGGCAAGCGGCCAAGGCTTATGTCGTGCGAGCTTGTCGACCGCCGTCACGAAGTGTACATCGCACCAAGAAAGGTTGTCGATCCGGAACTACTTAAAGTGGGAATTGAAATGGATCTTGCCGACTACGATGGCAATCCACCGCCATATCCTTGCAAAGAGGCGATGTCTAGGCTCATTCCCAAGCCACCAGACCATCCTTTGCGTATCACGAACTCCAGACTCACTGAGATATGGAAGAGTGTATGCAAATATCGTGGGTGGTGTGAGACATAATCTGGTGAATTACTGGTAAACGATTTTTCAAAAGTATTTCCTTAAATATGTACGATCTTGTACGATATATCTTTATCTATTCTTTATACTATTGTCAGGACCCTTCATAGCTTTCCGCGGTGACGCCTGAAGCTTTCCGCTACGCCTATACCTGATTGAATATCTCTCAGACATCGCGCGTCGACTTCTCGTCCTTTGGAAGCCAGCCTCAAAACGTCCTTTTCCAGCGCCTTGGGGACGCACACGACACCGTTTTCGTCAGCAACCAGAAGGTCACCAGGGTTCACCGTGACTACGGGTAGTCCACCGTGTTGCTGCGAATCGAGGTTAACTGCGACAGGGACTTGTACCTCAGCAACGCGAATAAGTTGTGTTTTGCCCACAGTCGACGTTCCACGGGCAAAGATTGAGAAGCCCGCAGCGTGGTGCTCTGCGACGTCTCGTACGCGACCAGACACCACAGCGCCGAGAACGCTGCGTGCTTGTGCACCGGCAGTCATAAGACCTCCCCAGACGGCATTCTGCGCACCTGCGCCCGATATGTCAGAGCGAGAATGGGTCCGTAATAATCGCCCAAAGCAATCAACGGATCAAATCGGAGAGTGGGGCAGCAGACGGGTTGGATGATGGGGCTGTGAATGACGACGATACCTGAGCAAGGAAACTAACCTGGTGGTGCCGAGACAAAAGCGACGCTGCCCTCCGGTGCGAGATCGACAAAGTGTTTGTTCTGTTGAAGTTTGGGTGTGTCGTGGGAGGTTGCGAATACCATGAGGACTGTATAGGCGGGCCCGCAGAGACGTGCCGCCCCCTTAGACGGTGATATACGGTGGATATTGGGAATGTGACCACCGTGAAGAACTCCGAGCTTAATGAGGGCGTCAGAAACCTCGCACGTTGAGAAGTCGGACTGGGCGAGAGTGAGGTACATGACTACAGTGATGCCCCTTTTTCCTCCGGCGTCGGCGTCTAGTAAGCAACTTTTCTCCTCCTCTCCCCATTCCCATTTTGAAACAAACTACTGTATTGTAAAAAAGAGTCTTCACCACCAACGATACGAATCGAACCCTTCGCCTAATGAGCGATGCACGCCGCCATGGTCGTCGTGCCTTCAAGGCCTTCATGCGTTCCCATCACCTCAAGATACCAAAGTACGAGCTGCCCTTACGCTTCCGACCAGTGAGCCGTCCTCCTCCTCCCCCGAGGCCTACTACCCATGATCTAAACACCCTATCTCTACGACAGTGGTTCGTCGTTTTGACGTTCCTCATCATGCTCTCGCTTGCCTTCCTCGGCTTCACCAACCTTGCCCATGCTATCCCACTAAACGACAAACTATTACACTTTTTCTGCCTAGGAATTGCCACTGGAGTCTTCTACTTTATATTCGATGTGGAGGAGTGAGTCGGATCTACCACATACCCTCCCGTAATTAAAACTCATGACGACCCACGTTCTCCAAAGGGAATACCGACGGATATGGTTCTGGCGTCATTCCCCCTTGATGTTCACCGTCTTCGTTTGCTTATTCCTTGGCGGTATCGTGAGCGAACTTGTGCAGTCCCTGCTCCCCGTACGTCCTTTCTCCTTCCTCTCGATCCTTAATTCCCACGTATGTTCTTTGCCCAAAGCACAAGACCTTCCAATTCGGTGACATCGTCGTGCGTTCTTCATTCTATTACCCTCTACATCACTAATGGCCGTCTGAGAAGGCAAATCTACTCGGATCTGGAATCGGGTTATACATTGCCTATCACCTCGAGAGATACTATCGCCAGAGGCGGGAGGTATGTCCGCAGTGTCTCCCCTCTGGGAAAAGAGGTGACTTCATTACGATATTATCACGGCAGATCATGAGACTCTATCGCCCCCTTGGCGCATCGAATTCATCACTCAATCTCCCCTCTGACGAGGAGGATGAATCTGGCACGCAACTTCTCCCGCTGTATAACAAACCTGAAACCCCTCCATCCGCGCTGTTCCCGCAGAATAAGACCAAAAAGGGTAAGGGCCGAGCGCGCTCAGGAAGCTTGGCACTCGCAGATGTTTGGGATGAACGAGAGGAGCTGTTCGGCGTTGGCGACGACGATGACGACGACGACGAAGAGGGTAGTAATGAGGATGAGGGTGAGGAACGCACTGCTTCTGCATCACCATCGCGCCAGGAGAGGCAGGATGCTCCACGAGAAGCGAGACCAGTGAAGTCAGTGAGGTGGGCCGAGGGGAGCGCATAATGTAGTACAATATCTTTACAGGGACTTGTTCTTGGTTTAGCTTATCTGATGTACATGCTTATTTCAGTAGGCCCAGGGCTACGTACATGTTGGTCCTCGGAACAGAGCCGCTCGCCATGGGAAGGGTAGGATGTCGTCAATATACTTATGGAACACGCAGTGCGTACAAAAACAGATATATCATCCACCCAATTTCCGTCGCTTTGGCTTCTGACTTGCAGCTGTGCCCTCCACGGATCCTCCCTTCCACCACTCTTTGAGATGTTGGACGCCGACCTCGGACTTTCTTCGCTCGCGCCTGTCGCCCTCGACCTGGGCAGAACGGATGGCCTCGCGACTCAGACACCAATCGATGTGGGAATTGAGCTCGTCGTTGTCTATGAACGACCGTGTACACAACGGACACTCGCTCACGCTGGTAGTTGTGGACGTCGACGCTTGTGGTGCCTTGGTTGACCGTGCTTTTGGCGTCGTGACTTCTTCGTCACCGTCGTCGTCGTCGTCTTCATCTTCGTCGCGCATATGATGCTTTTGAGGTGGCTTTGACGGACTCAAACGGAATAGTGATGGAGTTTCTAGCGTGGATGGTACAAACATTGGCGGTGGACGATGTCCGCCGCTCGTCGACACGTGAGGCTCTGTTGCTGTTGGGAGCTCATCTTCGCCGCTATCCAGGGCGTTATAGTTCAAGTCATCTTCCAGATCAGGCTCTATGTACTCGACGTCTGAGTCTTGGTCATCACTGTCGTACGCGCGACTTGTCTTGAATGGAGAATTCTTGGATGGAGAGTCAGGAAGCGGCTCGAGGAACTACGTGAGACAATATTATTCGTTAATTCCATACGCAGCGACTCTGGACCGCCAAAAGAGGTAACTTAGAGTCCGTACCTTTAGGATACTGCCACCTTTCTTCTGGAGGTCTTTGAGCTTGGTGACTCGGAGTCCGATGAGGCGAAGGCAGAGCGGCCATTCAGGATGAAGGAGCTCTTTTCCAGCTTCATAAAGCTCAGCCTTTGTTTTGATCCAGCGGTTAAACGACTTGGCTCGACTGAACACTTCGTAAGTATCGAGCTTGTACTTCAACGTGACAGTTCGGCCGGCCCATCCTCCTCTTTCCATGTCATCTTCGAGTTCGGCCGCAATGTCTTCGAGCTTCTGCAAGATATTTTCTTTCTCCGAAGTAGCCTTGAACGTTCTAATTGGAAGCGTCAGAGAACCGCTATTATGTGTGTGAGTGCCCGGATACCTCTCTGATCCTATGCTTTTCCTTTCTTCCCGTGCCCACGGCTGCACGACGTTGGATGCGATGCCCAAGTGTACTCGGAGCATCGAGTGCAGGCCAAATTGTTTGTCCAGTAACGATAGCACACCGCGGCACTTGTAGATGTCGCCGCACGTCTAAAAGTGCATCAAACGGAAAAAATGAGCGAATTGCAAACCTGCAATAATGAGAGGTGCAACAAACCTTCACCCCAATTGAGTCCAATAAGCGCTCACTGACCCGACCAATTCCAGAGACCTTGCGAATGGGAAGGTCGCGCATGAAGTCCTTGATCCCCTCGGCATTTTGAGGAAGATGAAACTGTCCATTCGGCTTATTCTAAAGGGAGCAACGAACTAGTCTTCTCGGGAGACTGGCCGATGAACGAAAGGCTCGTACTTTGTCCGAACATATCTGGGCGACGAAGCGTGTTCAGCAAGACTTGGTGCAGACAGGCGGAAGAAATGCATACTTTGGCCAGCATCTGGGAAGCGGCGATGGAAATCAGCAAGTCAGTAGGGAGAAGGTTGAAAGCACACCTTGTTGGCAGCAATACCCGCGCTGACCGTCAGCTTGGTTTCATCGAAAACCCGCTGACGCATCCGCCCGACACATTCGTCTGGGTCCAAGTTGTGCTGTGTGCAAAACTCCGTGATACTGGCATGAAAATCAAACAGTCAGAAAAAGTTCCCCTAGGTGGGCGAGGCAGGTATTGGAGAAAGAAACTTGCTTCAAGTATGCTTCATCGACGCTAGAAGCAAGCATGTTTGGGTCGTATTGCCTGAAAATACTCATGATTTGTTTGGATACTTCAGTATAGCGTGACATGTGTAATTTGACAAAAATGAGGTCAGGACAGAGCTTCCTCGCAATATGGCCTCCGCAAGATTAGCGCTTATTGTACATTGAGGACCGCACAGATCTTACCTGGCATCCCCGACCGTACACCGTACTTTCGGGCCTCATAGGACGCAGTACATAATACGCCATACCCTACCTGTGGAGAGAAGTTGTTGGAATGTCTGGGGTGCGGCAGGGAAGATGGGGCGTACACCAAATGGCTTTCCTGCCAAGTTAGGATTGTCGAGTAGCTCCACGTTGGCGTAGAATGCGTCCATGTCAACGTGAACAATGAACTGCGTCAGGTCGCGCTCCTGTTCGATCGCCTCTAGCTGGCAGAAGTCACACTCAGAGCCACGGAGATGGAGGACAGCAGTAATTGCAGATGCCCACGAGATGGTCGACCTTTTGTTCTACTTTGCCTAGTAGAGCGAGAGGTCCGAGTCACGGTGTTCATCGCTGGCATGTACGGATAAAAATGAATATAGTGCGCGCACCCATGTCGACACCTTTCATGGCCTGGTCGCGAAGCTTAAGGATGCGCTCTATGCGAGCGGTCACTTCCTTGTCTTTCCTCTTCTCATTCTGTATAATGGAAATGTGAACGATAAGTGATTGGCGCACTCCTAGTACTGGTCACGAGATGAACCTCGTAGAATTTGGAACCTTTGGACGCCTCCGCAATGACGCGATTGATCTCCGTCTGTTCCGTTGACAAGCTGGTGTGTGGCGTTTAATGAGACCAGGGGCGGGCGGTTCGCATTGTAAGGTGATGTGCCGACCTACCCGGCTTTGGTCGTCGAAGGACCAGCGAGTCGTAGTACAAGACTCGGAGCCTCTTGAGATGCCTGTGCCTGTGTATCACGCTCTTCCATAATAATGCGGATGTGTTGAAGACCTGGATCCAGACGCGGGGTTTCGAGGGGATCTTGTCAAGACCGGAAACGCACAAACAGTAGTGGTTGGTGCCTTTGCTCCCACTTTTACAGACAGCGCCTATTTACTTCGATCAGACCGAAGGATACCGTGTAAACTTGAAGTACAACGGGACTCAAATCGTTTGATGTCAATCTTCAATACAGTTCTAAAGGGACTAAGATGGGGAAGCTCCCCTTTTCGGACTCGGAAGGTGGTCGTTGTGTGTGTCCAAGTCAGATACCGCCGGGATTCGTACTGTTGAAATTGGCGTGACAAATACAGTCACGGTAGTGCTTCTCCACATCCCGGTCACTAGTCGATCGTGCATGAGGACAATAGTTGTGCAGCCTCCCTTGAAACGCACAGGTGAATGACCCTCCAAAAGGACGTCCACGGACTCTCATGTCATGCATCCTGCCGCAAGGTCGAAAAATGCAACGACTCGTGAAATACCTGGTTCACTGACACATTATTGGGCATGGCAACCACACCGAGTCACTGACTACCCGAGATTAGTATTATACACTTTTACTGAGCGTCTTCGGGGCGGGACTCGACAAACCCAGGTGTGTGATCACCCATGGACATGGAGACCGAGTTGCCCTTATCCTCCCCACGGAAACCATTCTGACATCTTTTCAAGTGGAAGTGACGATCTATGAAAGAGCCAGCTGATCAACGCATCGTTGAGCATGAGAACCATTTCGACAGTCCAATGAAAGATGTTGCCACCGAGATCAATATTTTTTAACCTGGCACTCGAACCTTTTTGACATTTGAAAGGTGTCCAAACAACATTCAGAAATCGTCCATAGGGTAGATTCAATTGGATCGCAGTTGCTGTACGACTTCCATGGAGTAAATAAATAAACTTCCCGTTCCAACACCACCCGTCCATCGTCGGCTATTGATATTAAACACGCCGGATACACATTCAGATGTGTTGACTCACCTCAACTGCGTCTTTCACCGTCCCACATTCCACGTTCCACATAGTGCTGCCCGGGCCATTGTTGACTCCTTCCGACACGGATGTCAACAATTGGGGCGGAAAGTACACTTTGAATCCCTCGGCCAGGGGCGATCCTTAATCCCTGGGGTTACTACATCTTTGCCGGGTTCTGAATAACTTCTGATAGGAGCAATCCACATCCCCGCTTAGGAGAACCTACGTTCCCGTGATAGAACGCTGATTACAGTAAGCAAATTACTATCGAAGAGGGTCAGGCACTTCTCTGAATGTAATTAAATAAAGTTGGGCCATCAGAAGTCAACCAGATCCTCTCACTTTTCGTCGGAATTTGATAGAATGGTGGTTCCTAATCCTGAAGGGCTGGCTCGGACTATGCGTTTCCGAATATTCGTCTCGTCTCGTCTCAGCCGAGCCATCCAAACCATTTGTTCCTCCCTTGCATCTGCATCAGCTGTGCCAAACACAGATTATACCATCTTGCTGATACAGACAGACATACAGTGGCACAGGTGACAAGACGAGGAAGATTATACAGTACTGTACAGTAAGCCCCAACTGGGTTAGTATGGCAAGTGGCGAACACGCAATATACTTCTTCTCATCAAATCGAATTGCGGAGTTAAAAAGAGGTCACTGTGTTGTAACCGGGGCATCTGAGCTACGATCCGTGCCGACTGTCATACAACGTGACGATTATCCGTGGGCGCGTTCAGTCACTTCCGCAGTAGGTTGAATCGAAGTGATTTGGCTTGGGCGTCCCGGCTTTACGGACATTCCCAGGACTTGACTATAAGTCTATAACCATGGACTTCTTCTCCGGCGATTTGCCATTTCCATCTAAATCATGTCTGACTCTACCGAGGAACAACTCAAAGACAGGATCGCCTTCCCCGTGGACTTCCGAGGCAATCGTGTTTCAATAGTCGACACCAGTGAGAAGAAGCGCATCTGGAGGACCTTAGACATTCACCTGTTGCCTTTGCTCTCTCTTCTTTATCTTCTGTCGTTCCTGTAAGTGGTAAATCTTCATGCCTAAGCTCACCATTGAACTGTGTACTTCCAATTCAAGTGATCGGAGCAATATCGGTAGGCGTTCACCGTAGTGCACGAAACGCTTGCAAGTGACCGTCTTCCGAACAGCCAATGCGAGGATAGCTGGGATGTCGACGGATCTTCATCTCTATGGTCTACGCTATAACATCGTGGCTTCACTTTTCTTTGTAAGTTTTGGTCTCTAGTCCAGTGTAGAGTTTGTGTGACGTGCGACCATCAGATAACATATGGGTTGGTGGAAGTACCCTCGTAAGTTCGCACTTCACACACTTATTTCCTGGAGGCTGCACTGAGATCTTCTGTGAAGGAATATTTTTCTCAAGTTGACTAGGCCTTCTCTGTGGTGTTCGCCTCCTTTTCTCAACATAAGAGTGTCTCTCATTCCATGTCCATAGTTCCTTCCATGATGATAGTTTGGGGCACCATCATGACACTGACAAGTTTGGTAAACTCCTTCCACGGCCTCCTCATGTGAGGTCCTTAGTTGTCCCGTGGGCTTCGTCGTTGCTGATCTTTGCAGCGCCCGCGTCGCTCTCGGACTAGCCGAAGGAGGGTTTTTCCCTGGCGTGGCGTACTACATTACACTGTGGTATCCGCGTCAAAACCAAGGCCAACGCCTTGCCATTTTCTTCTCCGCAACTACTGTTGCCGGAGCATTCGGTGGCATTCTCGCGTATGCAATCAGTCACATGGAGGGGTGAGATGCCGTGGCCCCAGAAGATGCTATGGTCTGCTGATAACCAGTGTCTAGGAATGCTGGTCTCCATGGCTGGCAGTGGATCGTCTGTCCCTGTGTTCCTTTGTCGCCATTGAAATGTTGACTTTTGCTTCACATAGTTTCTCTTGGAAGGCTTAAGTGGGTTAACATTTCTTGACGTCACAATGTGCTGACATCTACCAGCGACCGTTATCGTGGCATTTCTAGCGTTCCGCTTTATGAACGACGTACGTACTGTATACTTATGGCCCACAGGCACATAGCTAACAGTCTCTCAGTATCCTGAAACGGCGAGGTTTCTCACGGAAGATGAGCGTTGGTTCGTTATTCAGGCATTGAGAGAAGATTTGAATGGCCAGGCAACCTACTTCAGTAAGAAATTCGTTTGGCAGGCTTTCACCGATTGGAGGGTTTACGGCCTCGTTCTCATCCATATGTGGTCAGTTGTTTCTCTGTTGATATATATAATCTAATTGTCATCTATCTATAGCAATTTGATTCCCATCTATGCCATCGCGCTCTTCCTACCCACTATCATTCATGATCTGGGCTACTCTGCTGCTAACGCTCAGCTTCTGACAGTCCCGCCTTTTGTGTGCAGTTGCATCTTCACAATCGCCGTTGGCATCTACTCTGACAAATTAAATGCGCGGGGTCCATTTATTTTACTTGGAGACGTGGTTTCCTTGATCGGGTACATTCTTGCCTACGTGACGAGCAGTCCCGGGGCTGGTTATGCTGCCGCCATCATCGCCGCATCTGGCGTGTACCCCACTATTCCCATCATCCTGTCCTGGGCTGGGGGAAATGCAGGTGGAGAAGTGAAAAAAGCCGTTGTCTTCGCTATGGTCGTCGGGATCGGTAATCTTGGAGGGTAGGTGTCTACTTTTTGAATTTCTGGTCTCAACGGGATTGTGACGTGAATGCGCAGTATCTGTGCCTCGTACATATATTACCAACCACCGCGTTTCCACAAGGGCCACGGCACCATCATTGGCTGTCTTTCAACGAGGTGTGTACTCGCTGATCAACATAATGAAAACTTAGATGTCATCCGCATAATTCCAGCATCGTAGTCACTTCACTCCTAATGTGGAAGTACCATGCACTTAACAAGGAGAAAGAGGAGCTATGCATCCGCGAAGGCATCGTAGACAGCATGCAAGATAGGTATCGTGAACTAGGAGATGAGAGCCCTCTCTTCCGGTGAGCCTACCTCTTCTTCTACAGACTCTTACCAGTGCATGCTAAGAACCGACTCGCAGCTATATCGTCTGAGCGATCGATCTGTGACTGAAAGGCAGCTGTGTAGAACAATGCCGGGTAGATGTCCATGCATGGCAGTATACGGAATAGGTACGTTCGGCCTGCAAATGGGAATAATGCAAGGACCCTCCATCCCGATTCTCCTCCAATAAACGCCACTTGCTGACATGGCTACCTCAGGGACTGATACTGTACATTTTATTGTGTAATTGGGATCTGGGATGGGACCTTGGTGTGATGGTGATGGAATATACTTTGTTTGTCGTGCTCAAGCTGGAAGAGACAGAAAAAGGACTGCCAGCGACCAATCACACACCATGCTTATGGACGTCTGCTTGCGAGAAATTTTTTGCAAGAGTTTCAAGCGCGTGGTGTAAGCAATTGACGGTCGGGTATATCATAGTGCACGACGCTCGACGAGCTGCCCGAGGCCAACTTGAAACCCGAAGATTACGTTGGTATTTCCTGCTCCATCTAGCGTGTACCCTGCAACGGATATTCCGATATTCGTATTGCTTCAGTCGTCGTAACCAGTAGTAGCCCCATGTATGCTGTCACGTGAGCATACGCGTCTGGAGTCAGCAGGTTCAGCTGTGTTGGGAGTTGGGGATCGCGCGAATGCACTTGTACAACTTGACCCTTCAAACACCCACAGCCTCACCTCAAGCCATCGTTGGCAACTTTTCCGGTGCAAGGCAGCAGGAGATCATCATCTCTCATGGCACGCGCCTCCAGCTCCTCCGCCCGGATATTCAGACGGGGAAGCTATCGACAATCATCGAGACCGACGTTTTCGGCGCCATTCGCTCCCTAGCTGCCTTTCGGCTCACAGGAGGGACCAAGGGTAAGCCCTTGTGAGTATATGCCCCTTCTTTCCTCACGCTCTTCCCTCAGACTACGCAATTGTAGGGTCAGATTCTGGTCGCATTGTGATCCTGGATTATGACCCTCGCACCAGCAGTTTCGTCAAAGTCCATCAAGAAACGTTCGGAAAATCCGGCACACGGAGGATTGTTCCTGGACAGTACCTTGCCACCGACCCCAAGGGACGCGCCGTCATGATTGCAGCGTTGGAAAAATCCAAGCTCGTTTACATTCTCAACCGTGATGCCGCCGCCAACCTTACCATTTCTTCCCCTCTGGAGGCGCATAGGACCTCCTCCATCGTCCATCACATTGTTGGCGTCGATGTTGGCTTCGAAAACCCGATGTTCGCTGCTTTGGAAGTCGACTACGCAGAGTCTGACCAAGATTCAACAGGAGAGGCTGCCGCCAATGCTGGCAAGGTTTGTCTGGGGATCATCTTTTTTCGGGCCATGTATTGACTGATCTTATAGCTGTTAACCTACTACGAGCTTGATTTGGGTCTCAACCACGTCGTACGAAAATGGAGCGAGCCCACAGATCCCAGGGCAAATTTCCTCGTACAAGTTCCAGGTGGCCAGCTCGCATCCTCCGAACGATTTGATGGTCCTTCAGGTGTACTTGTGTGCACGGAAGACCATATCATCTATCGAAATGCTGACGCACCTCAACATCGTGTTCCCATTCCTCGGCGGAAACACCCACTTGGGGACAGTGGACGGGGCATCATCATCATTGCTGCGGTGATGCATAAAATGAAGGTGAGTGAGGACGAGATTTCTCTCCTTAATTACTGACAGCCGTCCATGTAAGGGTGCTTTCTTCTTCCTACTACAAAGCGAGGAGGGAGATTTATATAAAATCACTATTGAACACGAGGAGGAGGAAGTAAAGGCGCTAAGAATCAAGTACTTTGATACTGTTCCCGTCGCGTCTGGCCTGTGTATTCTAAAATCTGGTTTTCTTTTTGTTGCATCCGAGTTTGGGAACCAGTGCGTAATCTTTTTTCTTCGTTGGTGCTAGCTATTAACATGCAAGTCCACACAGACAACTCTATCAGTTCCAAAAACTTGGTGATGATGACGACGAGAAGGAGTTCAGTTCTCGAGATTATCCCTCATACGGCATGGCTCAACCGCAACATCCCCTACCCCGAGCCTATTTCCGACCGCGGCCGCTCGAAAACTTGGCATTAGCAGACGAAATCGAGTCCTTAAATCCCATTCTGGATGCCAAGGTCCTAAATTTACTTCCCAACTCTGACAGTCCTCAGATTTTCACCCTTAACGGTCGCGGTTCGCGGAGTATGCTCCGGACGCTACGGCATGGGCTTGAAGTCGAGGAGACTGTAAGTTCTGATTTACCTGGTATTCCCAATGCCGTCTGGACTGTCAAGGTTAGAAGCGACGGTGAGTTCCGTTAATCTGGGTGCTATGGAGTGCCAACCTAACATCTTGTTAGAGACCTACGACTCCTATATTATCCTTTCCTTCGTGAATGGTACCCTGGTCCTCTCAATCGGCGAAAACATTGAAGAGGTTCAAGACACGGGATTCCTTTCTTCCGCACCCACTCTTGCGGTACAACAAATTGGAGACGACGCGCTCTTACAGGTCCATCCACAGGGTATTCGGCACGTCCTGGCCGACCGCAGAGTAAACGAATGGCGCGTCCCTACTGGCAAGTCAATCGTTGCCGCGACGACCAACAAGCGACAGGTCGTCGTAGCTCTGAATTCTGCAGAACTGGTTTACTTTGAATTGGATTTGGATGGGCAGCTGAACGAATACCAGGATCGGAAAGCGATGGGAAGCACAGTCCTTGCTATGAGCATTGGAGACGTGCCTGAAGGACGTCAACGGACCCCGTATCTTGTAAGCACCTTCTTCTTACCGAGATACAAGCTGATGTCCTCCGGATAGGCGGTCGGTTGTGAGGATCAGACAGTTCGCATTATTTCTCTGGATCCCGACAGTACACTGGAGACAATCAGTCTGCAAGCGCTGACGTCACCACCATCCTCGATCTGCATCGTGGACATGCTTGATGCGGGAATTAACCGGAATCAGCCAACCATGTTTGTCAACATCGGCTTGCAGACTGGCGTTCTCCTTAGAACTGTATTGGATCCAGTGAACGGACAACTGACGGACACGCGAACTAGGTGATTGTATTACCACAGCAACGGGTCCCTGCGTTAACCGCATCATATTTTTAGATTCTTGGGCACACGACCTGTCCGCCTCATTCGCGTGCTGATTGAATCCCGACCCGCGATACTCGCTCTCTCCTCTAGAACGTGGCTCAATTACACACACCAGAATCTTATGCATTTCACGCCTCTCATTTTTGACACCCTCGACTACGCCTGGGGCTTTTCTGCAGAATTGTGCCCAGAGGGCTTGATTGCGATTACGGGCAATGTGCTTCGGTGAGTTCCATGACAGCCTGATATAACCGTCCCGACAGCAAGATGAATTAAACGGACCGGATGATTCAATGAATCTATGTCGTAACCAATGTTTATCACCAATTGTTCCTACTGAACTCTTACTTCGCCTATGGTTTTCTGCGTTCCTTTCTGACTCCTTGCCGATGTAGGATATTCCAGATTCCAAAGCTTGGTACGAACCTCAAGCAGGATGCACTCCAACTCGCGTACACTCCACGAAGATTTACCACACATTCTGGTAACTCGTACTTCTACCTAATTGAATCCGATCACAGGGTATTGGGAGAGGTTGCTGCTGCCACGAAGCTGCAAGAACTGGTAAAATCAATACCGCATCTGAGCATCGTCTGATATGATACTGACTTGCATCCCAGCGATCACAAAAGAAGTCGGTGGATGAGGCAGTCCTCGAACTTCCACCAGAACAGTTCGGAAGACCAAAGGCACCAGCTGGTACCTGGGGCTCATGTATCCGTATCGTTGATCCCATCGAGGTGAGTCGTTTCCCTTGCCGTTGTTACCAACAAATTAACATGTGCTTTGATGTCCCCAGAACAAGACAGTTCGAGTTGTTCATCTTGACAATAACGAAGCCGCGTTCTCCCTCGCTGTTGTGCCTTTCGAGGCACGAGAAAACGAACTGCATCTCGTTGTGGGAACTGCTCAGGACACATTACTGTCACCACGATCTTGCACGAGTGGTTTCTTGCGGGTGTATAAGTTTACCTATGATGGAGCAGATTTGGAACTAGTTCATAAGGTGAATATTTTTGGACACATTCGCGTCGCGAGCTGACATCGCGTAGACGGAGTTAGATGACGTTCCCCTTGCGCTTCTTGCTTTCCAAGGCCGTTTGGTTGCAGGTGTGGGGAATGCCCTAAGAATCTATGATATTGGAAAGAAAAAAATGTTGCGCAAGGCCGAGAACAAGGTCTGTCGTAATAGTACGGTCATTTGAAATCCTTTGCTGATCTTAATCAGAGTTTCGGCTCGGCTGTCATTACTCTCAACACTCAAGGCTCGCGCATTCTCGTTGGCGACATGCAAGAGTCGGTTTACTTCGCCGTTTATAAGGCTCCGGAAAATCGTTTGCTCGTTTTCGCGGACGACGGGCAGCCACGCTGGATCACGTGCTCGACCATGGTCGATTACACAACCGTTGCTGCTGGCGATCGTTTCGGCAACATATTCGTCAATAGGTTGGACATCAAGGTGTCCGACCAGGTGGACGATGATCCAACGGGCGCAGGCATACTTCATGAAAAGGGCATGTTCATGGGCGCGTCACACAAGACGCAGCTCCTGGCCCACTTCCATATAAGCGACCTTATTACGAGCATTCACAAAGTCTCGATGGTGGCTGGTGGCCGGGAGGTGCTGCTTTACACCTGTCTGCATGGTACGATTGGTGTGCTCGTGCCACTCGCGTCGAAGGAGGACGTCGACTTTATCTCGACGCTCGAGCAGCATATTCGCACGGAGCAGACGAGCCTCGTCGGCAGGGATCACCTCGCATGGCGGGGCTACTATGTACCTGTGAAGGCGGTGGTTGACGGGGACCTGTGCGAGACGTTTGCAAGGCTGCCGCCAGGCAAGCAGAGTTCGATAGCAGGAGAGCTGGATCGGACCGTCGGGGAAGTTCTAAAAAAACTGGAGCAGCTGCGCGTGACGGCCAGTGGGTTCTGAGACGAGAGAGATTTGTTGTAAACCAAGTCACATTGGTGTTAATGTAAAGACTATTTGTCTCGTGTGGGTAGTGTAGGGAAGGCAGAACACGCGATGAAATACAACATCCTAAGTCTCCCTAAGTCAGCCCTCGCTGCCAAGCCCAAAGACTGGATGAGGGCACATTGCCATCCTCAGTTTCCTCCATCTCATTTTAATCTCCTGGCTGGACCCATGGTGGTGGTTAACTCAAATGCTTGTTGATAAAGGTGAACAGCAGGATAAGGGGCCATGACCCGGTACCCTGGTTGACAGAAGAATCAGGTCCCAGCCAGTGGTCTTGCTCAGCCTGGTTGACCTTTCTCCATTGGTTTCCAGTACCAGTGGATGAAGTCTACGAGATTGATAGTGCTGTGCATGAGACCAGAAGATCAGAGGTGCTGAGGAAATGTGCGTGCCCATGGACCGTCCGGAAATAACGCTGAAGTTTTTATCTCCGCGTTTTAGAATCACAGGGAATACATTTACTCGACAAATCTCATAACGGTTGTGATGAGTGTGGCGGAAGGGGGTGTAGACGAGGGCTGCCGGGGTCGGGAGACTCGCAAAGACTTTGGTCCTAAGACATACTCCTTCTGGCCCTCTTGCTCTGGATTACAGAGTACCATTCCCCGGGACAAAGTGATCGGGTGGAGGACAACCAGTTCAAATTCAGGATTGATGACGCATGCTTCTCCACTGTCACACAAATGATGAATGGACTATATGTCAAGATGTGATTGTAGTTTACATTTGCGGCTATTCATATGAAGAACACGGAGTATCTTTTTCGCTACCAGTATAATCGCCGGGCAGGAGGTCGGGAGCACGACGCACTCCTCGCTCACTGAAAGCACAAGCGTGCACACAAGTGAGACGGTGTTTAGTAGACAGGGTTACGACAAAACTCACATTTCGTCTACGGCAACAACAAGGTCGTAGTTGATCTCCTTGCTCACGGCCGAGTCAAACTTGTATGAAGGATGGGACCGAACAAAATCTCGGATCCAGGTTGCTGCAGTCTTCAATGAACCGTTTGCCCGGCGGCGGACGAGATCTAGGTAGCTCGAGATTTTACGTAGCTCCGATTCGCGTAGGTCAAGACCGCCAATATATGTCTCGACTAGGCCAATGAGACCCGGAAACGAGTCGCCCTACCAAAGCCAAAGCCAAGAAGCACGCAGAATGAATGAAATGATTTTCAGTAGGAGGAAACGTTTAGATATTTACCCTGCCGTTGAAAATCTCATCCATGGTGTACTCGCCGTATTCTTCCTTCACACTCCCGCTCACGAATCCCTCATCGGGTAAGGGAGGCGGCGGAAAGCAGTTCTCCATCACACGCTGCTTCTGGCGGCCGTTGCCCTGGTCGTTGTGGAATCCGTTCGCGATCCCGTTGGTTGATGATATGTCCGGGCAAGGATGGGGATGGGCGGTGATATCAGGTGTCGCTGTGCCCGAGGTAGCCCGAGATGGAGTGGGCGTAAATACCTCACGACGAAAGTAGAATCGAGCTTGATTGACTGCATCGCGCTGTTGCGCCCTGCGCATGTTCTGGTCAACCTGTAATCACCCCAGACCGCAGGGGTCAGTTTTCCTGTCGTGCGGGGGATAACTTTAATGAGTGATGAGATGCATGCCTTGGAGATAGGGATGTAGAAATTTATGTTCATGCTCATGATCGCTCGTGAGAGTAGCACGATGAACACCGAAAAGGCGGCATTCTCAAAGTCTGTCATTTGAACCTCCATACTGCGAAACTCGACGCGCCAGCCGATGGGTGAGTCCGGGGGCGGTGGCTTGAATCTCAATGTTTGCCAGTTGGTAGATTGGATGTTCTGTTACACGAGTACGTCAATGTTGTCCGCGTACGAAAGTGGCTAAATTGAAGCAGACCTCGAAATGGTCCGTACTTTTGCTGTCATCTTGGTCAAGTAGCTCGGAAAAAATAACAATAGGATCACGAATAAACAGATGGGCAATATGCTTAGAAAGAAGTTCGTCGATTCCTGTAGCGCCTCTGGTGAACAATGCGAAGAACAAACAATCTAGCACCAGCGGGTAAGCTCACCATGTTGGCGCATGCGGTCATAAATATCCTGGTCTATCGAGAGAGGGTTATCGTTGTACTCGGGACGGTTCATCCAATTCTCGGAGATGTACAGGTCCACGCTATCGTAACGAGATTTGGAAATCCGCATTCGGTTATCTTTAAGGGGCTGGATGTCAAGGTGCACAGTCAGCTCAGATAGTTGACGAACACAGTAGTAACATACCTTTAGTCCTCGCTCCTCCTCTGTGCGGTCATCTACGCTTCCAGCGATGACATTCCAGCGGCAATCTACGTCCGCGATGTACCCCCGCCACAGTGGACTTGCGGCCGTCAAGGCCAACTATGATAAAGCGAAATCAGGACAGAGGTGTGCAAACCGCAGGGTTGCGATAGAAACCGACGCATACCATTATGGGTCCAAGAGGGATGAGTGCATCATACATGCGCCGCGCGTCTTCGATATTACAACACTGGAACGTCAATTGAAGACAGCAGCAACCCATGCCGAAACCCATCGCATCCATGTAGATGTGATCGATAAGGGCGGCGCCATGCCTCGCTTCTAAAAGGAGAAAGGAGCATGTGTTAGGACGATGTTGACCTTTTCACGGAAGGAGGCCATGGATCCGAGATGCGCACCTGCGTCTTCGGGGAACACGTCCCGGTGCCACGGGATAGTTGGGTCAACAAAGGGTCGTGGAGTGCGCCTGTCAATGTAGATAGGAAGATTGATGGCCACCTTTGACCCGCGTCGCCTCCTGATATTCGCAGTTAGAGTCCTAGAAACCGCATGGTGCATGCATGCAAGCCGGTCGAGCCGGTCATTGGCCATCATGCTCGTCAGCAACGCAGAGAAAATCACAAGCAAAGAAACGCACGGAAAGCGAGCATGGGAATTGGTGATCTGCTCTGGGAGAAACAGGCTGTGGCTGGAGATGGCCTCGGCGGGATCGTAATACGGTACGGTGAATCTTCCGGGAACCCCCAAGCGCGGGAAGGAAGTGAGCGTCATGGGAATCTGATTCCGTTGCAGTTTCGAACGAGCCATCTGCCGCCTTTGGGAGATCCTCTCGTCAACCCTTTACTGCCGCCGCTCAAGTGAGTCGGGGGAAGTTCTTGCGGTTACCTACCGAAGCCGCATATTGAACTCTACCAGGACGAGGTCGCAAACGGAGCCCGTGTAGGGCGCGCCGGGAGTAGACTCGAGCATGTACCGGCCATACTCCGGGTGAAACACGGGAGGAACGACACTGAGGGCGCAAAGTTATAAAAAAGATCCAGGGGGATGGGAAATGAAAAAGAGATATGACAAAGCTTAAGAACTTACTCGATGCTGGCGCCTATCTTCGCGCCAATGTCACTCGTCGGGGTTTGCAGCTTGGCGAGAATGTCGGTTTGACAGAGAGAGAGCACAGCATCCTTGGTGTCGGTGTCGAGCTGCACTACCATGTACTCAACCTAATGTGGGCGGGAATAAGTGGACGTGGCAAGAAGGTGAGCAACCGGGGATACCTCGTCTCCCCACAGAAGTTCATCCCCACGCCTGTCCTTTAGACGATCCCATGTGTTCAGAAATTGGGTGATGCCATGGCATCGTACATGCTGTGAAAAGTGCTTTGCTTGGTCCCAGTCGAGTGGAGTTCCGAGAGACAGGAGACCCATGGTTGATTGATTAGATGAAGCGGGCACTTGCTATTTATACGTTATATTTAGTTATCAGCTGCCGGCCACCTTAACATCACCGCTCCATCTCACTAAGCTAAACTCCATCCAGTCATCCGTCCAGTCATGCTGTACATCATCGCCGAAGCCGTACCTTCCCTTACCCATTATTACCACTGGTCGTCCACTTGAGCAGGATCTTAAGTGCAAGCAAAACGTGCCTTAATGCTCGCGTCCATATTTCCTCTTGATTAAATTGCAACTTTACGGACGAATCCCCAATCTTGTCTTTGACAATCCTGGATCAATGATTTGAGAATCTTACTCATCTTTTACAAAACAGTGCACTCACTGGTGTGGGAACTCGACAGTCGCGTCCTGAGACTTTACCCAATCCATAATTTGCCTCAAACAATCCAACACGGCCACCATCGCAATATCAAATCGCCGATTATGCAACAATCGCCCAAAATGGAGGTCACCTGAACCATATAGCTCATACGTGGCCTTATCGCCACTCGTCTTTTCTACGCGAGAGAAAGATCCCATGGGAACCAAGCGATAACTATACGGCGGCCGTGAGTGACTGATGACTTGGTGCCCTGATTAGTGAGACGAACTTCTCAAATGTGAAATCTAATTTTCGGGCAATCGTGTATAGCAAGAGCAATGTCTGCCCCCACGCGGCATTGATCTCGGCCCATTCAACCTAATCAGGGCTTGTCAGTCTTTGAAGCAGCACGAGAAAACATCGGACGCACGGGCACACCAGGAACTCGGCCAAGACGTAGGTTATTGATGGTTCCAAAGACGCCATCATGCCCAATGCAGAAAGCGTCGTTGTACACGTTTGTGCGCTCGAGTCGTTCTAGGGTAGCAGAATCCACGGCGTATGTTGCGCGGAGCGACGCCAAATGGGAGCTCTGATCAGCCGATCTCAATATGTGGGCATTGTAAGAACGCCAAAATCTGTGTAAAGGCGTCTTTGGGCACAAGCCCGAGATGAGATCACGAAGACTCACTCTTCTTCTTCCTCTTCAAGGGCATTCTCTTCGAGCTCTAGTGAGCGTAGCTCCTCGGCAAGCTGTTCACGCTCACGCTCGGCTTCACGCAGCTGCTCGATTGCCAACTGTTCGTCTTCCTTTAGCCTCGCGATCTTTCGCTGTGCTTCTTGTGGCGTCAAGCCCTCTTTCTCCCTCTCCCTCTCCTTCTTGGCCTCCTTCTCAAAGGCAATGTATCCGTCACGCTCTTTCTTGATCTCATCTAATTGTCGCGTGAGCGTTGAGAGTAGGATGTGCGTGCACTCTGCGCACAATGGGTGATCGACATCTGTTCGGCTGGAGAGCAGGTTTAAAAGTCGCTGGGTAGAACGGAGGTGATGAGACAACGGGGAAGGATTCACATGGTCAACATCGTCGGGCGGCAAATCATTCCTCGGGGTTGTTTTTGTACCTGACTCGGTGGATGGGGAGTTGTGAACCTGTGACGGGAAGGACACGTGCGAGGGGATGTTATGGATGATGCTGTCCTGAAGGAAGACAAAGGACTCGTTTGGGAGAGGTGGAAACCGTTGGGGAAGCTTTCCCTGTGCCCGGGGCGAGAGTGAGGCGTGTGAAGGGAGAGTTGTCTGCCTTGTGGATTTCCATGCAGCCTTTGCAGATGATGAGACAGGCAATTGGGCAAGCTTCTCGTCTTCAGACACGGGAGGAGGTTGAACGTTGGGTTTGGGTGGCAAAGAGCCGACGATCATATCGTACGCAGAAGGCGTGAGATCTACGAGAGAGGCATCGAGCTAGATGACTGCGTTGAGGATGAAATACAGAGCAAGTAGGCAAGTGAAGCTCACCTGGAGGGGCTGCTTGCACTGTTGACAGATGAACGCCATCCTCAAAAGTCTCCGGCCCGTCGATCCCGTCGATGCTTCCTTCATCTCCTCAGCGTCTTGGGCCAAGGGCTACCTCTTGCATTGCACAGTCATGACCCTGTACCACGAGAGGGCCTCAAGCAGTCTCCTTGTATGGTATCCTGAAACGGATGATCTTCCATTCATCTTCATTAACTTCCGTAAAGGGCACCCTCGTGTTTTTCGCGCCGGATACATATTCGGTTGTCCGAGGAGGATACACTCGGCTTAACTCGGACGAATATCTTCTTGATACTACTACGCATACACATGCATCCATTTCTCTGAAAGGTAATATTTCATTGTGGTGTAGGGTGAACAGGCATGCCTCACCGTTGCTCAAGCCTCCTAGTCCGGAGTGCTTTTATAGGTCAACAGCCGACAAAACTCGTTGAGAACACGAGATTGGTGACTTGCCCTTACCAGGACTGTAGCGTAGGGCTGCTAGCTGTGGCTTGGTTCCGTGAAAGTGAAAATATTAAGGCTCTACCTCAAAAGAAGGGACAGGCCAGCGTGCATCCCTACCCACCGCCTTCTACCACCACCCCACATAGTGCGCCGCTCATTTTGACACCCAGTGGCACTCTCTGATCACTTTTTGTAGCATGGCTTCCTCAGTTTTTGCTCTCATTATCGGGATTGACCAATATAAATCCAGCAAAATTTGGAATTTGTCGTCGTGTGTCGATGACGCCTTCAAAATGAGGCACTGGTTCATCAATGATCTCCACATCCCCCGCGACCACATCTGCATGCTCACCGATAGCAAGGCCACTAAGGGCGGCATCGAAGATGCTTTCATGTCTCACCTTGTCAACAATCCCTCTATCATGACAGGCGACTCCATTATCATCTACTTTGCTGGCCACGGTAGCAGCTCTATTGCACCAGAAGGATGGCAGAACGGCAATCCTTTCCACGTAGAGATGCTATGTCCATACGATCAAGGCATACGTGTACGAGGAGGGCGGGTCGCTGGCCTCACCGATTGGTCCCTGTATGCGATGATAAGCGAACTAAGCGAGGCGAAGGGTGACAATATAACTCTCATTCTGGACTGTTGTTTCTCCCCTGTTCGCAATCGCTCTCGTGCCAGTGCGCGACCGAATACACGCTGGACGTCATCAGGAATGGCCCTTACATCAGACGACTTGTATGCGGGTCTTTGGCGCGGCGCACTGGGCCGCAGGCTTCCTTTTGAAGGTCACGGATTCTACCAAAAGGCGATTAGCTCTCACGTCACGATCCTCGCATGTAGCCAGGGCGAGAGTGCCATCGAAGACAAAGAGGGCGGGCGATTTACCATGGCGTTTCTAGAGGCGAAGGATAAAAGGCCATTTCATCGAACCTCATACGAGCAACTAATTAGCAGCCTCACTGTCCATGGCGGGGACCAACATCCGGTCTGTCTCGGCAAGCTACGGAACCGCATCCTCTTCGACGGAACCGCATTTACCCCCGACACCCGCTATGTTGAAGCCATCTGCGTTGACAGAGACGTTCGTATTGCTGCTGGCGCCATCCATGGCGTTGTGGAAGGCACCGAATTCAGCATGCACGAGTACAACGTGTATGGTTCCCCGAACCCTGTCCTCGCTACTCTACAAGTATCCGAGGTGTATCCAACATGGTGTCTATCAAAAGTAAAGTCCCAATCCCAACTTCCTATCAAGGAGGGATGGGCTCGTGTTACACGATGGAACAATAGGACGCCCTTCAAAATTCATCTCAAGAGGACGTGTCTCTCTCTCAGAAGATGGTGGAAGTTACGCCGGAAACTACCCGAGAGGTCGCAGCGAGAGTCAACTCCGGGAGGGTGTTGCATAATGAGGGTAGCAAAGGCCAAACAGGCCCACATCTCACTACGGAGTCACCCCAACTGCTTATCCATCGAGCGACACGATACCCTCATTTGCGACAACTGTCCACAGACCGTCACAGTCGAGACACGCCAGTCCGTCGAAGACGTGAAAGTGATCGATGCAGCTGCGAACTTCCACCTCCACCTTCATCGTATGAATCCAACGGTGCCACTGCGCAAGAAAGTGGTCATGGGACTCCATCGCCTCAACAGTGAGTCGTGGTTGCCCGCGGAGGAGAACCTGCTCGAGGACGGGAAAGTGACGCTAACACACGACGACAACTTCATTTACGCCGTCTCACTCCAGAACCTTGCCGACGTCGACCTCTGGCCGCACCTCTTCTGGATGGACGCGACCGGATATGCCATCCGCCCTGTGTACCTGCCTGACCCAGCGGACACCATGCCGCCCCTTCCCCGGGGCTCAAAGATGACCATCGGCACGGGCACCGTCGGGTCAGAGGCTCTCGCTTTCACACTCCATGATGGCGAATCGTATAATTCTGGGTTCCTTAAGCTCTTTCTCTCCACCGCGTATGCGCCTATGAACCTCGTCGAACAGGGATCGCCCGCGTCCGAGCAGCGACCGTTACTCGACGTGTCCCCGTCACATGTCATAGGGAAATCGGGGATCACACCTCCCAAGGAACTTTGGGATACGATTATGGCTTGTGTGACAGTGGTCCGCGGCGGTACGAAATGCAACTGATGGAATTACAGTATACGCTACGGCGTTCGCGGTTCTCTCACCCCCTTCTTTTATTGAAACGCTTCGTTGGACCTTTCTTTTGGTTGGTTTTCTATTACTCGGTAATTTTATTACAGCATACTCGCATTATGTCGTCATTCGAAGTGTTAACTTATAGCTTAGTTGCAGCTCAAAAAGCTTATTTTGTATATTGAGGTGTTATACGATCTTTCGTTCAGTTATGTACTGGTCTATCTATGCATAGGCTCCTTCACCTTCAAGCGTACCCGGGCCTTTTTAACTAGTTAGCCTAGATTTGACTGCCAGAAGGTGAGATTGTTAACCAGGCAAATTCGAAGAGTCCTTGACGTTGCGGACCCGACGCAACATGAGACCGGATGCAGAAAGACGGGACCATATGGAGAGAACCGATTATGTGTGATTACAAGTACCGTACAACAGTGGTGTCGCAGCAAAGCGCGAATTTCTAATACAATGCAACGAATGCCCGACTGGCGCGAGCGGGAAATCTAGTAATGTTTTTCAGTGCAAAACGTTGTTGGGGTAGGCCTTTGCCCAGCTGTCGCGCGCGATCCACGCGGCCCAATACAACTTGACGTTCTCGGGCAAAGGCTCGAATCTTTTCTCCAACGCGTCGACGCCCTCCTTGGAGGTGTGCGCACCAAGCAGGGACACGATACGCGCAAGCCAAGCGCCAACGTGGAAGTCGTCCACCCCTGGGCGAGCGCCGCCACCGATGAACGGGCCTTTGATGGCGTCATTCGAGTCTGTATCACCATCACCATCACGGTGTTGGTTGTTGAGGGCGGCGGGGAGTTTCTCGAGTACGAAGGTTTCGATGGCACGCCAGAGGGCGGTGGAAGTGGCGAAAAAGTCGTGCTTGGTGTCTTCTTTTGCTTGACCGTTGAGTAGCGCTTGGAGTGTAGAGATGGACTCGATTTTATTGTCGTAGAATGCTTTGTGAGTTTGGGCCTCTGGGGTCCTAGAGAACGCTTTTAAAGCGGCAAGTCCTGCACAGTATGTGTGTCTGTGGTTGGTATATGGTATATGGGTGCACTGCTACTGCGTCGGACGTACGGGTGGTCGTGAAGACATTTGCGGAGCTACTTGAGACTTTGGCGAGCTCCTCGTCGTTTCGCTAGAAATGCCGTAAGGTAATGTAGGCAAGTTCGATATTGGGTTTGAATCGAGGAGGAGGGTGCTTACTGAGGCGACGAACGCAAAGTTGGGGTCGACCTTCTCTTCGTGTACCATGGTCGTGATGGAGGTCCCTGGAGCGACTTGAACCGATGAGATGGACGCGAGATAGTCGATCACGGCGGTGGAGTTCGTGAATGATTTCCCAGCGTGGATCAGGGTCGGGAGAGTTGCATTTGGGTTCTGAGGAAAATTGAGTTTTTTTTTTTTTGTGAGCTGCGGAACGAAACGGGGAGACAGTTTGACTACTCTTTTGCTTACGATTTTGAGATACTCGGGATCAAAGTTCGCGCCCTCGGCCAAGTTGACAACTCTGAAATCTGCGTCGATCTCGAGCTCAGCACTATACAGTATATCGTGTGTTAGTTCGTTGAGGTCAACGTTGAAGCAACAGCCAAGAAAACGAACAGAGCGAGGTGTGCGGCCGAAGCCCAGATGGAGTCTGGGTTGGTGTACAGAATGAGCTGGAGGAGAACGGTTGGCGCGTGCAATGAAACGGAGGGGGTGGACATTTTGAATGGTATGTGTGGTGAGCTGGGTGACAGTACTCAAGATTGAGCTGAATGAATGCCAGTTGACCATTGTCTCGTCTCGAAAGCACACATTTATATATTCCATCCATCCGAGTATATGCGAGCCTGAGAGACTACCGACTTCAATTGCGGGCACCGGGCATAACTTGAACGCATACTGTAGGGATGATGGTGGCGCAAGAAAGGGAACAGCCATTTGTATTGAATTGTCGGATAGGATCAGAGGAGATGACATTGTGTCTACAGCAGAGAAAGTGCTGCTGACTTAACATGTCAATCAGGCTTTCTGCATACCCGGAAATGGGAATGGGAATCCACACACCAGAATTCGGACCCATTCCAAGTCCGATTGGTCCGATCCGGACACTCTCCGGATCGGACGACTTCCCACTCTCACTGGCGGGATTACTAACTCACCCACATCTACTCCTAAGTCTACAAATCTTCAATAATACTCTCCAACCTCATGCTATCCACTGGACGTCGTTGACCAAGGGGTCGTTACACCCCCCGGCCCAAAGATACTGTACTTCGAGTTGGTGACTGAGCTTCACATCGTAGCGGTAATGGGATAGTCGAGCTAATTAATCACGCTGTGGACTGTGAGCACGTTGATTGATGTTTCAGTTGGGGTAATGCCCCGGGTCTCTTTTCGCCTTGTCGCGACCACGCCCACCACTCCGCCCACCAATCCGTTACACGGGGATACACACACCTAAACCCCCGAATTCGAATGAGACAAGCGCTTACCACTCGGGATCACTGGCAGCAACGCACCCAGGCCGAGGCCGGTGACGCGGGTAACTGACCTCTGTGTGATTACGCGGAGAGGTCCATCTTAGCCGTATCCTTTATTTACTTACTTCTATTGCTACGTTAAATTATATACCGTAGGTATGGTGTCAACATGTGTATAAAACTACAGCAGAGCAAAGCAAAGCAAAGTCTAAGTGCGATTTTCAGAGCTCAGCGCCCAGAATATTCGGATCAATCGTCATCAGCAGCCCGGAACGCACCCGTCTTGCTCCGGGGCTTCGTCGTAGTCTTCTTTCCTCCTCTGCCTCGTCCTCTCGAGGTCCCGCGAGTCGAGCTGGAGCCACGCGAGAATGACGCCTTTCGACTCAAGCCACGACCCCCTCTGCCAGATCCAGTTGACACCCAAGGGTCGGGACAGTCTGATCGGGCTAGTATCAGCACAGGGCGACGAGCGGGCCAGATCTCCTGTCTAGCACTCGCCTTTGCTGTAATGTCCTGCATCACCGCACTTGAAACACTCGGCACTTGCCGTGCTCGATGAGCCTCTCGATTTTGGTGCAGTCGTTCTCGAGCGTTTCAAACCTCCTCTCTGATCGCGTGCAGGGCAAGCTATGGGTAGAAAGCAAATGATCAGAGAAAGCCGTTGGCGACTGAGTGAGAAACTGGAGCCGAAAATACACGGGAGCGCAACATACCGCTGGCCCAATGTCCAGGTTGTCCGCACTGTTTGGCCCTTGTTCAGAACAACCGATGTCAAGATGATCGTGTGGCGCTTACGTTGAAACACTCCCCCGTCTGCTGACTTCCTGCACTCTGAGTTCGAACACTAAGCGGAACGGCGGTTGTCTCGAATTGATCATTATTCCACTCGAAAAAATTACAAGCCGCAGCTTGAGAACTTGGACAACTCCAATACGTTTTTCCTTGGTTTGGGCCCTCCTTCTTGACGGTTTTGAGCACAGCTGTTAGATCACAATGACAATACTTCCTTGGAGTCTAAGAGAAGTCTTTCAAAGTTCGTGTGAGCATTAAACTGATCATATGAAACACGTACGGCATCATCTGTGCGAGACCTCTTCGCAGGAATAGAAGGGGGGTTCGGAGGTCGGCTGAGCTTCGCATTCTCTCCCTGAGGAAGTTCATCAACCCATTCGAAAAAATCACAGTCCATGGGTTGTCCGCATCGCCGGAATCTACGACCTTTGTTTTCAGACTCTTTCCTGACAGTCCTCTCCACGGAGGGCTTGCCGCAGAAGCAGTCAATTTGCAGCGTTGATGTGCTGGGGCCGGCGACTGCTACCGGTTGTTGTGCCATCTGCGGCACACGTGATGATGATGTATGTCGAGGTGCAGGGGTTGGGCCAGGCTCTGGGATCACCTCTGGAGGAGGCGAGGGAAACGCACCCCAGAGCCCTGATTGAAACAAATGCACAGCATAAGGTAGGCAGCCGAAAAGAAACGATCACCGCACGGAATGAGACGTACCATCATCGCTGTCAGAACCACGTCCTTGACCTGCGCCAGGGGCGGCTCGGTTCGACCTCGCTGGAGCGTTTGGCCGTCTAGGGACCGCAACACCGGGAGGGTCACGCGCTACCGGAGGCCCTCTTCTGCCAGTTCCGTCGTTTCCACCGGGAGGGCCATCACCGCCATCAGGAGGACGGCCCTGCCTGTTATTTCCGCCTCCGCGAGGGCCGCCATTTTCGCCAGGAGGAGGACCACCTCGCCTGTTATTTCCGCCTCCACGAGGGCCGCCATTCCCGCCCGGAGGAGGACCACCTCGCCTGTTATTTCCGCCTCCGCGAGGGCCACCATTCCCACCGGGAGGAGGACCACCTTGCCCGTTATTTCCACCTCCATCTGCTCTATCATCCCTTTCGATATGTCTTCGAACACTCTGATGCATGTCAGTCGCGATCAACGCTCCATGCAACTAATATTTATCATTACCGCAATGACCTTGTCGAGATTTGCTCGTGCCCTGATAAACATGTCTTTGTATTGATCGACTCCTTCGGCGATCATGTCGTTCTTCGACTTGGTACCTTGGCAAACGGCGACCATGTCGCGCTCTGTCTGGTAAAACGAGCTTAGCTCGTATGTTATCGTCAAGGTGCCATCCAACATACCTCTCGCCTGAGCTGCGGCTTGCACAAACTCCTGTCGAAGCCGATATCATTGTAGCCATTTACGAGGGCTATTCCAAAGGTGGATGGGACCAAGTACTTTACTGATCCTTCCATCCGCGGGATGACATATTCGCGTTCGATAATCTTCTCAATATGTTGAGCAATGGTTGCGTCCGTTCCAATCCCATTTTTGTCCATGATACCAACAAGATCTGCCTCCGTAAGAAGGGAAGGCTTGCTTGTGGTACCATCCCGAAGCTCACAGACCGATGGCACAAACGTTGCCCCTTCCTCGAAATCTGGCAACACTTTATCACTCCACTTGTCGTACGGATATACGTCCAAGTAATTGCGCTCCAGAATAATGAGACCTGTGAACTAATTAGGCTACTATGTAAGGACAAGATCATTCGCAATGCGCACCTTTCGCAAAAAAGTCTTCGCCACCATATACGACATCAATTGTGGTCTCAAATCCAAGCGCATCCTTCGAGCAGCAAGCGAGAAACCTTCGAGTGATAAACTCATAAACGCGTTTTTCGTTGCCAGCCAGATTGCCGGCATGCGCCGTTGGGTGAATGGGAGGATGTGCTTGGTCATTATTCTTCCCTCTGCGGGGCTGGGAAAATCCACCTCCATCTTGAAGACTGGACCACTTAGAAAAATATAAGGAACAGCCGGCGCAGATCTCACTTGGAAGCAAAGGCACCCCAGGTAGGGTCTACGACTTGCTTGGCAATCAACGACGCGAAATCGAATTGTGGGTCATATTGATCTGTCTCTGTTCTTGGATAAGAAAGAAATCCTTGTTGATAGAGTTTCTCGGCAACCTTTCAATCATAGCTATTGAGGCGTACCCCGTCTAAGGGTGAGAAATTATACTTACATCAAGAACTGTTTTCGGTGAAAGTTTGAGCAAACGGGAACAGCTCTTTTGCAGTTCCACAGTAGTGAGAGGGAGTGGCTTCCTAGCTTACTTTATTAACGACGGCTGCCCAAGTAGGTATGTACTCACCATTTCTTCGTATTTTTCTTTGTAACTTTCGTTACACGTGCCATAGTATCCTCAAGCACACTCTCATATATCGCATAGGCTACGGGAAAATCAAAAAGATGGCCCCTTCCCCACGTAAACGGGGTTTCTTCCCGATTTCTGGTCAGGTCATGACATAGCGCCAAGTAGATGTACCAGAATTTCTCCGGTCTGAAGGCCTGGACTTGATCAAAACGCGACACAACAAAACCTAGTGTAGGAAATTGACATGCACCTGCATGGGTGCATTGAGATGAGCCAAAAGAAAGGTTCGAGCAATGCTAACCGTAAGAAACTACCCCGGTGATCTGCTGGAAGCGAGATTGTAATGTGAGAGTCTGCAATCGGGTGAACGCGGCGCCGGTACGAAGGTCCAATAAGATTCTGGCCTCAACGGCTGATGCTTGAGAATAGTCCAACTCGCGCGGATGCTGGGCAGCATGATGGATCTGCCTATCTGTACAGTCTGCACGTCTGGGAAACTTGAAAGAGGTGAGTGTACTCACTGAGCGATGATAGCACTGAAACGTGCACGTTTCACCACGATGTTAGCCTTTGCCCTGCGACATACTTTCGCAATCTCGGCCCCAATATTCTCTCCTTCTCTATCGCAGTCCGTCCAGATCATGAGTTGCTGAGCTTTTCGTGCTTCTGATGACAGGTTATCGACAATTTCCTTCTTATCAGGAGGGACTTTCGTGTCAATAGGTGCATCGAAGAGTTCAAATGGGTCACAAGATTCCCATTTACGGTGGCTCGCTTTAAAGTCGTACTCCAGTATATGACCAGCGACGCATGTGACTGTAAAGTTCGCTCTACACTGAGGGTAATCAAAGTCATAGTTCTTGACGAAATAACTTCGTGTACTTCTCTAATGTCATAAGATGGGTACTGCATTTGCAAGTTATACGCGACTCACTGTTCGAAACTGACCACCGGAAAGAATGTTCGTGATGGATTTAGAGATTGAGGGCTTCTCTGCGACGCATAGAATAATCATTGGCTCCGTGCTGCGAGCGCTCGAGATCAGCACATGTATTGCCAAGGAGGAGGAGGAACGGACCTAATGCCACTAGTACGCTAACACCCCAAGTGGACAATACCACCAATAGTGGACTATGCTATAAACTCAGTGCTTCAACACAGAGTAACCGGATTCCTGGTATGATATAACAAAGCGGAGCGAGCTGAGATGCAGCAGACGTGCGGGTCAGTGATGGTCATGGAATCGCCGACTTCCGCGAGACGCGTCGGATTCTTGGCCATCGCGCCAGTCACGTGCGACGTCCTCGCAGTAATTTCACCGCGAGCAAAGCTGAGCTGCATGGATGATTGGAACTCACCAACAACAAAACTTCTTACCCTTCTCAATGTTTCTGCTGCAAAATCCTCGAAGCGAAACTTCTTTGATCTCCAGGGTTCGCCCACCTCGAGGCAGAAGCTCAATAAACGTCGTGTAGAGATCCCTTCCCCGGATTCAGCTGGCCAAGCAATTGGCGACATGATGGAAACCACCGAGCCTGAGGTAGGAGAAGCAGAGAAAGGAGATAGCCCCGATGATGTGGAAGCTGGCGAGACCGCTGACGTATCAGACGCTGAAGGTGTGTAACAACTTTGGTCAAGGAAGTGTTCTCTGACCGGACGATGAGAAAGAGTCTACGTTTGAACAATACTTCGGAACCGCGCCATCGCTCCTCAGTCAATCAGCCATTGAGTCTGTGGACAAGCACATCTGGTCGATATCTAAGTCGTCCCTCCCAAAACTCGGTTGCGTGGCCATATCAAAAATAGAAGGGCAGACCAGCTCTAAGATGGAAGCTGGTTCTTCACAGGTATATACAGTATGTAGGAACTATCGACCTTTCTGAATGGACGACCTGTAGATTTTTCATCGTTTGCGAACACCATTTGTGACACGGCAAGCCAGCATGTCCCCAGGTAAGCCTCTTTCGTTCCTCCGACAACCATGTATTCACGGTTATGCCGGAATAGACCTGCGCCTACTTCAGGACGAAATTCTGTCCATATTAGCTGGTCGTCGTGACCTTTACCACACGCATACATCACAAGACACAGCATTTGCGCTCCGAGATTCAATTTCCCTGCACATCTTGGACCATGTAACCAAGTGCGTCCTGCTTACTTATTGTGGGTCATATATTCACACCCGCTTGCAGGAAGAGACGTCGCGTTTTAAAAAATAATGAGCGTCTAGTGCATGCCGCCAAAGCTGACAATCCTGCACCGGAGGACGTGCAAGACCAAGGATTTACCAGACCGTCCATCCTCATCCTGCTTCCGTTCCGTTCTTCTGCGATGAGGTGGTTAGAATCTATGACTGCTCACACACCTCCACCATCTTTCCAAATTGAAAATATGACTCGTTTCAGAAAGGAGTTTGGCCTCCCCGAGGGTGTCGTGGACAAATTTCCCTCTGCAGAACCAGACGCATACCCCCGTGACCATGTCGAAACCTTCGAGGGAAACTCGGACGATGACTTTCGAGTAGGACTGAAACTGACGAGGAAGAGTGTTCGCCTGTTTACTGAATTTTACGGGTCGGACATTATCATAGCTAGCCCACTCGGCTTGCGGATGTCGATTGAGAAAGAAAAGTACGTTGTCTTCTGCCAATTCTACGCCCTACATCATCACCTTAGACATGAGCAGAAATTTTGATTTTCTTTCCTCCATAGAGATTCTAGTTGCGGATCAACTTGACTCTCTGACAATGCAGAATTGGGAGCACACGCAGGTACGTCTTTGAGCAAACACGTGTCAAACTGTCTTGAAAGCTGGACCATTAGTTTGTCTTTTCCCATCTCAACCAACTTCCAAAGGAGTCGCACGATACAGACTTTTCTCGCATCAAGCCCTGGTACCTAGACGGGCAGTACGTGTTTCGGTGTTGGTCACGTCGCCGGAAACTGACATTCTGCAGCGCTGCCTACCTTCGGCAGACAGTTTTACTGTCCGCATATGAGGCCCCAGAGATCCGCAGTCTCTTCAATCAGTCCCTGAAGAACTTGGAAGGTAGAGTGCGTACGATACGGCGCTGGGCACCGGTGCAAGTACCCGAGGGTCTCGATCAGGTATGTAGATTTCTACCCTTGTAATTATCAGTAACCTGACGTCAATGCGCAGAACTTTATCGAGTTCGACTGTTCGAGCCCCAAGGACGAGTTGGATAAGCGATTTTCGCACTTCACGAACCAGCTTCTTCCACCTGTGCTGAAGTCGGCAGTCCAGAGTGCCAACACTGTCATCTTCGTGCCTTCATCTCTGGACTTCATTCGGATTCAAAATCACTTCCGGAGGCAGCAGCTATCATTTACTGTATTGTCAGAGTAAGGAAACCCCCCCCTGGAACCGAAAATACCTAGGATTCTCACCTCTAATTTATCACAGATACTCAACGAATCAAGACATTTCACGCGCAAGACAAGCATTCTTCTCTGGAAAAAAATCCTTCCTGATTATTACTGAGCGATTTCACTTCTATCGGAGGTTCGTCGTCTAGAGACTAGGGATTCACACTACTTTAGGCTTAACCCGCCGCGCACAGATACAAAATCAGAGGCATTCAAAACCTCATCTTCTATGGTCCACCAGAGCACGCCGTATTTTATACAGAGTTTTTGTCCTATCCCTTCTTGGACGACGGTATCGAACCATCGGATGTGACATGCCGTGTGCTGTATTCACGGTATGATTGGTTCAAGATGGAGCGGATTGCAGGTACAAAGGGCGCGAGCCAGTTGATAAAAAGTAGTGGCCTGTAGGTTGGTGTATACCTTGTATAACAGACACCCTGCAGTGGAGACGCAAGGGTGACCGCATGGCGCCCACGCCCAGAGTGATCCTTTTAAGAGGACTCGTCCCTTTGCAAAGCTATCAGGGTGAGAAGTGAATGACAATGATGATGCATACCTTCGTTTACTGTTCTGCACCCGAATGAATAACCAATCGACGATGGCACGAACCCCAGTTCTGAACTCGAGTGTCAGTCTCGTCGGCCGAGGGGCCAACTTACTACACTCTCACCCTTCTAACGCGGATAAGCCCATGACGTCCAGACTGGCGATGCGCTCCCTTCTCTGCTCGTTGTCCATCTCGCTACCCTGCCTCCGCCGCGCACACTCAATCTTGCGCTGGTACCACTCCTCATAGTCGTGTCTGATCTCTGCGACTGAGAGCGAATTAGGGCTATCCTGCTTGTTCGCCAGCAGGAGGAGCGGGACGCCGAGGATCTGGGGGGCCGAGAGGACTGTGTCTAGAGAAGTCCGAGTTGGGGATTGAGGATATTTTTAGCATATTTGTTTTGTTGAGGGGATGGATGGATGAATGAAGGTACTGTACGTACCGAAGACTTCCCAGCCCTCGCTGAGACGCTCGTGGTCGACTGCATCAACGACGTAGACTACCGCGTGGCAGTCATCGTAGTATTTGGGCCAGATGGACCGGATGCCGCGCTGGCCTCCGAGATCCCAGAATTGGAGCATGGCTGAGGGCAAAGCTATCTTCCCGGCTGCAATAGCACAGATGACAGAAATGACTCGTGAGAGGAGATGGCGACGAGCGGAAGACGGGGCGCGGATGCGTACTGTTCTGGCCTACCGTCGGGGCGATTTTGTCTGGTGGTAAGCCCGGCGTGTCATTATATATGGTTTTTATCTTCTCGAGGAGAGTCTGTGTGTGAGAGGAGGAGAGAGTTAGAAAATTCGGGTCGCGTCGCAATGGTTAAGTACGTTACCGTCTTGCCCGCGCCATCGAGGCCGATGATAATAACGGAAAACTCGTCCTTCCTATAAGTTAGATAGAGTATTGGCGTTTTGATAGGCTGAGAAAGGTGTGAGCGTATCAGACCTGGTGAGGTATTCATGGAGGCCTTTGAGGAGATGGTACATCGTCGCGCGCTGCGCTCTGAGCTGCGCACTCATGGGTTTCTTCTATCTCTACTATGCCCTCGGGCTCCCCACTTTTCTCACTATAATTATTGCTCTCTATCTTCTCTTCACAGGTACGAGTTCATCCCACATGTTCTTTTCATTAATGGGACCTTCGACCCATGTTGCTTTGCTGAACTTGTACTCTACTTTGTGTTGTGTCGGCAGGCTCAGGAGAGGCATTCAACGTCGGCCAGTTCCTCGAAGAGACAAGTCCATACTTGTGGGCATCGACGGGCATCGGTCTCTGTATAGGATTTAGCGTCCTCGGGGCAGGATGGTGCGTGCATCGCGCAGTTTGGTTTGTTCACTCATATCATTCTCCCTTTAGGGGCATCTTCGTCACTGGTTCGTCCATCCTCGGCGGTGGTGTCAAGGCGCCCCGCATACGAACCAAGAATCTCATCAGGTCTGCACACACACACCAACTCCTTCCTCGAACTCGAAACACAATCGGCTAAACTGTCCGCATATACAGCATCATCTTCTGCGAGGTCGTGGCAATATACGGTGTCGTGCGTCGGGCCCCGCCCTCCCTTCTTCATTATGTTTCTCAACAACCAAGCCTATTTTTCTATCTCCCAGATAATCGGGATCGTATACTCGGCAAAGCTTGTCCCCATTGATGAGAACTTACTTTATACAAAGGAGAACCACTTTACAGGTTCGTTATACAATTTTATCGAGTTTGTACACCCATGCTTCATGACCATATCCGTCAGGATATGCGCTCTTCTGGGGTGGCTTGACTGTGGGCATCTGTAACCTGCTCTGCGGTATCTCCGTGGGCATCACGGGCTCGACGGCAGCTTTGGCTGATGCCGCGGATCCTGCTTTGTTCGTGAAGATCCTCATCGTGGAGGTGTTTGGTAGCATTTTAGGTCTGTTTGGTCTGATCGGTGTGTTTCCTTCCTTTTTTCTCGTCGCCCTCTCGTTTGATTGATGATGGCTGGTTTGCCCACAGTGGGACTGCTCATGATTGGCAAGGCCCCAGAGTTTAAAGCTGCCGTTCTCAATGGGGCTGTGGAGCAGTCACCACTCGTGTCGTTCTGAACCATCATTTGCATGGTTCGTCGCTCCGTCCAGTATTGGAAGGAGGTACACGTAGTCTTGGACCTCTTATCACGCGTCGGATACGGTGTTTGTCGGATCTTGGGATGAATCAAATGCATACACTATTATAGCCAGTTTTTCCGTACATCGTCAGACGGTTCTGTTACACAACACATACAGAAGGTTTCGCCAAAGAAAGAACCGCCGTCGCGCACGTTACCACGAGTTAGAATTAACCTAGCTGTACTTTCCCTCCTCGAACGGATTCTCGACGTACTCTAGCTCTTCCTCCTCTTCGTCGTGTGAGTGACTCGACTGCGACTCTGTTTTCACCAGTGACACTGGCCGCTTGGGGAGGAGGCCAATCTTGCCTGCGGGGGAAAAAGTCATGTGAGCATGCAACCAAAAAACACAAAATGAATCCGCAGCAGCCGAACCAGGGTCAATATTCGTTACTGGGCGCCCACTACTTGTCGCAGGTGGAGGTGGAGTACTAGCCGACGAATCTCCATCGACTGACGAAGACAGCAACGGTGGATCTGGTAAAAAAAAAAGCAAGGGTGTGGATATCGGTAATGCCTCAACGGAGGTGCGGTAGCAAGAGGGAAGAGGGGGGGAGCAAAGTGGAGACCGAAAAATACCAACTCGTGGGATCATTATTAATTGTTCCTGGCTGCGGGTTTGGAGAGACTCGTGGCGCGTAATATGCTTGCTGTGCGTGTCGATCCAGTGCGGGCGACGGGGGTTGGGCAACGTAGCCGCCAGCTGCACTAGCGCCAGAGCCAGTTGGTGAGGTGTTTGAGGTGTTCCTGTAAGATGCCGGTATGTGAGTGAGTGCATGAACGTTATGTTCCCCCTCCCCTACCTGCCCCTTTTTCTCGTGGCTGCGGAGGAGCGAAGAGAAGGGGGAGAGGGGGTAACACGCGCGAAGAGGGTAAAGATCCATTGCGTACCTCTGCTGGTCGTATTCTTGGACTTTGGCTTTCACCTTCGACACGAAGGAACTGAACGTGCGTTTGCCAGCTACGAGGTGGAGAGGAGAGGGATCACAGTAAGCCAAGTTGAAGGCGGTGAGGTGAATCCCCAAAAGCCACAAGCGATGCAGCACAGTCTCTACCGAGACCCGGGAAAGCGGGAAACGAACGTACTTTCCGCGAGCTTACTAAACTGCTCCTGCATGTCCGACATCGTATCACGCTGCTGCGGCGGCCCCAACTGTTGCTGTTGCTGTTGCTGCGCAGTATCACTGCGGTGGATAGGCGCGTTGGTGCGCTGCGCATAAGGGAATTGGCGCATCTGCTCCTGTTGCTGTCGCAACGCGATCTGGTCGCGGGCATACTGCTGCTCATCTTCGAGCAGCAGGCGGCGTGCCAATTCCTCGTCCAGTTGGGTTTGTTCAACCTTTGAAGGGTGTGTGCGATGTAAGTCAGTCGAGTAATTTGGAAAGGACGTGGAGCAGATGGATGGATGGATGGATGGATGGATAGTGATGATAGGACGTACTTGGGAGGGTTGTTGTTCATTAGCTGCTGCTTGGTGCGCTGGGACGTGGTCGGGATCGCTCATGGCGAGGAGAGCGTCAACCGCGCGGTGCTGGTCACCATCCACCGAGTCGACAACCGAATACCTATCAAAAAAAAATGAAGGAGAAAAAGCGATAGTCTTCAGCACGATAATGGCAAGCCGAGTGCATTGTTAAAGCTCACAGGATGGCCGCATCGAAATCAGGAAAGATCGCGTGCAGTCCAGAAATCTTGGGATCTACAAACTCGTCGACGGACGGCCGTTCTGGAAGTGGTGGCGTAGTAGGAGTAGCCTGAGCATCAACAGGATGTTCTTCCCCTTCTTCCTGCTGGCTCGGGGGCGTTTGCCTGAACAGTGTTGAGTCCTGTGGAGTTGGGGAGGAGACGATGGGCGCAGAAATGATTGCGTCACCAGCACTGGTGGGCAACGCCGGGTCGTCTGCGCGTTCTGGTTCAGCGGTCAGGTTACCGCTAAAAAGTGCGACATCATTATCCTTGTCGTCATGTGTGTCTTCATCGACATTATATCCAAGTAGTTGAGGTTCATTGGACATTGTTTGTGGATTTGTGGAGATGGCAACAAAGAGGCAAGGGGCTACATCAACACGGACTACGTATGCGCTGGCTCGGTTGGGTATACAGTGGACCTCTCGCTGCTGCGTAAGCCTCTATCGCTTCTTAGCCCTGCCACCATCTGCGCCTGCCCCACTTGCCTTGCGTTTCTTGCTCTCACCACTAGACTGAGACCCGCTCGGGTTACCCTCCACCCGAGTAGTCAGCGCCTGCAACAGGCCATGCAAGATGCGCTTTTCACCTAGTCGCACTACTACCGCGTTCTTCAGATTCAACGAAATTGGCTTTTCAGATCCGAGTAGAGCCTCATCGTCCTGAAGAGTGCAACGCGTAAATTGGAAAAGTTGGAAAGATGATAGTCCGATGGACAACCTGCCTGGATGGTAGTTGGATAATCTGACAACCGCCTTCTCACGACGTCAGCGGCCCCAGATAACACAGCATCATCGGCCTTTGGTTTTGGCAATTTCGACTTGCGCTTCGTTTTTTCCCATTCTGGCGCTGACATCATCAAAAGGCGGATGAACGATGTCATCTCTTGGGGCAGTTCACTGGAAAAGTCCACCACAAAGACACTGCAGACCAGGGTCAGAGCCGTCAACGCAGCACGTGGAGAGGTTTATGCACTCGTCACCACCCTCCTCCAACCACCAATCGACACGGTCAGAGCTCCACGAGCCCGTCTGCTGCGGAAGTTTATGTTGGACAACATCCACAACATGATCAGCGCGAATCTCGACAATATCGGCAGGGTTCCCAAGTCCGCCATTGGCAAGTGGGACCTGATCGACGTGCCCATACCGGCGAAGTAAGTCCGAGTTGGGAGGGTCGCCATATGGGTTCCACTATACCTTCGCGTAAGCACGCCGGTATCATGGGTGAAAGAAAAACATACAATTTGTTCACCTTGACGAATAGATCGGGTCGTGGCCATTCGAAGATAATGATGCTCCTCGTAGAAAAGTTTGACCTGAAACGACAGTCCATTATTACCGACTCTTTCAAGGGCGGTGGACACGCACATTCTCACATCCATACTGCGCATTCAGCATATCGGCCAGAGGGACCATAGCCACATTCGCAGGGTCATCGTCATCGTCATCGTCATCATCGTTTTCATCGTCATTGAGTGTCTGTGGTGAGGGTTCATCCAAGCTCATCTCCGCGTCTTCTTGTGTTGGAGAGTGGCTCGAGTCAACGCTGTCAGTTGTCGACGGCGACGCAACTTGGAAACTTCTGGAAAGGATACGGCTTCCCATGATGTGATACGCTTCCAAAGAATAGTCGGGTTTAGGATGTTCCTCGCCGAACAAGTCCGTTCTACTCTAAGACAGGTATCGATTCAGAAGCTTGAGTTGCTCAGCAGCGAGAATACAATACGCACTTTGAGTATAGGAACGACTTTATTGAAATAGTCATTCTCTGCCTGCTCTTTTCCTATCTTGTCTACAACGCGGCATCAGCACCCGAAGCTGACTATATGACAAGGTGACCGGCCTAAGACGGCTGTGCCTCGCAACTGTTCAAGATCTTCGGCACTCCAAAACATCGGCGTGTCAAAGGTGTTCGGGAGTGACGCTTTGATCGTCGGTTGAATAGATGGTCAAGCATTGGAAGAATGCGCACATCCATACCCAGATATGTTGACCACTTTGAGGAGGTGCCCTGAGCTGCCTCCCACATGAGACAAAGGATGAGACCGGCCCAGCCAACGTGGAGGCCATGCCTTTTCCAGTCGGCTTCGCCAATTAGAGAGGGAAGCGAGGAGGTGCGTGTCGAGAGAGTGAGATGGCGAGGTATAGTGAGCAGGGTGTGGCCTTGCTACGGTTATTGCGGGATGAGTTGACCGTGTTTCCAGCAGAAGCGAGAAAAAAAAAAAGATGGGAGTACCTGGAGATCGTGAAGGGCAAAAGCACCCCGGCCGAGGGTGTCAGTCTGCGCGAACGTCAAAGCAGAGCGGTCAAATGTTCCGTTGTGCGCGGTGAACCAGTCGACCAAGTCCGAGGCCATGATATGATCGAGAGTGAGCCAATCGCCGGGGCCACGCTTACTCCCATGCCCTATGTCCTCTCCTTCCCTCTCCATCTCGCAGGCCATTCGCGCCCACAACGCTGCTTTGACTAACCTCTATTTTCACCACAGGGAAACAGTGCTCCACATTCAGAGCACATTACGCACCCAGATTCTTCCCAACGTTCTCGACGAACTCGCGCTAGGCGATTCCGCACACGACTGGGCACAAGAGTGGCTCCAAGACGAACGTAAGTTCCCCCTCGGCTCAAACACGAACTGCTGAGTTTCACATTGTACCATTTCCAAAAAAAAGTGACTATATTCCGTACCCTCAAGGTGAGAGTGTGATCGCCACCGGCGTGGCCACATGTAGTAATCGCTGGGAGGACCTGACCGTCTTACTCCAGAGGCATAAATTCACAAAGGCGTTTGCCCTACAGTCACTTCGGACAATCCTCACCTGGCGCCTGACTCACTTGAGAGGCCAAGATCAGACTCAGGCCGTTTTTCTTCCGCCTCCGTTCCATATCCTTCCACCACCAGCGTCCGATATTCTTAGGCGCCCCATCCTGGTTCTGAGACTCGCGAAGCTGGCCACTCTGCAGAGAGACTCCCGAGAACATATTTTGCGCTTTGTCGAGGGACTTCGTCTCAACATCCACAACATCAATTCTTCCGAAGATCCCACCCATGGCCATGGCCCTGTTTTTCAATACGTACTTCTGGTCGATATGGAGGGCGTATCAATGAGAAAATCTGTGCGTCTCTACCCTGACTCAGAACCCCACCTTTAATGGCCGAATATTCCCCATTTCTGATCTTAATATTCTTCGAGGAATAGAACCTTGATCTGCTGACTTGGTACGCACATCAAGTTGAACCTCGCTACCCTGGGCTGTTCGGAACAGGTCTGCCCTTCTCATCGACAAGGTCATGATATCTCTTTCTTCTAACCGTCACGTCACCTCGCCTTCAGTCTTTATCATCAACTTCTCATGGACACATTCCGGCATTTGGAGCGTCATCAGGTTCGCATTTCTGATGATTTGAACAGCCCACAATTGCCGCCCCTGAACCCCTCTCCTGGACTAGGCTTGCCCTCCCGGATTCAGTTCATTATAGGATCTTCTTTCCGTCCAGAGAAGTTCTTTACAAGTGCATAAATCCCTCGAGTCTTCCACAAGGTAAGCTCTTTCTTTCAACCTCCGAGACGCGTGCTTCCATTTATCTCCTTTCAGACTACGGTGGACATCTTCCTCGGCTGTCGGAGCTTCCCAACCTCCTAGATACCACCAGACACGTAATTTCGAGTCGGACATCTTCATTCTCGCCATCACGCCCATCCCCGAAGGACGAAGACAACAGCGCATCACTCACACATCTTCCTGCTGAGAGCAGTGCAGACGACCATGCGAGGCGCCGCAAGATCACATCATTCGCGCACCTCTCTCCGCGATCTCGCTTCAATCCCTTCTACGGCTACCCAATCGATTCCTCGCCTCACTCCTCAGCTCCTTTCACATTACATTATCTACGCCATGGCCGTCGGCGAAAGCGTGACCTCATTCGCACCCTCGCGGTATTATGGTGGGAAAAATGGGGGTCGAGGGTTTCGTGGACCTTTTCTCTCCTTTTCATCTTCTTTTGCGCGCGGTGGTGGTGGCGCCAACGAAGGAAGAGCGTGTTTTTCATTCGGGGTCGGCCGAATCAAGTGTGATGATACACGCAGGCGGATGGCCTTCGATGAGCGTTGTGACACGCGGCCATCACAAATACACCCGATGCAACTCTCAAAACGGAGAGCATGCGGCGCGAACCCTCGACGCGACGCGATTTAAGACGCCCACGAACTTGCTTAGCCGTATCTTGTGACCCAGGTGGTCGCCAGTGGCGAATTAGGGTTACAGGCGCCTTTCTGATCGGATGGCGTGCATCTCTCGCAAGGCAAACAAAATCGTCATCTCTGTCGTAAAAACACACGGCGTTTGTATATGTAATGCTACAAAAAATACTCTGGAAGCTTCAACGGGGCAGAAGTGGCGTTAAGCATCGATGTTTATGATAGAGCTGATGCAGGGGGTGGCACTAACCTTTCCTCCAGCGTTCTGCGCCGCCTGATGGGGAGGCCCGTCCCTTTCGTTTTCGGGTGCAGCTTCGAACACGTTGAAGTACATCTTTCCCCCAGGCGAGACTTCTAGTATGCTTGCGGAATTTCCACATCGATAACAGTAGTTCGGCGCGGACCATACCGTGGATAGGTGGTTGTCAAAGAGCGATGCGTAGCCCTCCATGCATAACTGATGCGCGCGCAGAATATGAATCATGCCGTTCGTTTCTAAGAATTTGTGCACTACGCCCGAACCAAACGTGTACCCTGCGCCGCTGTGAACAATCCTAATTAAGCCACTGGAAAGATCCGAGTAATAAAAGAAGGTGGAAGAGTATTTTACCGAGGTGATATTGCGAAATCCTCTTTTTCAGGATCTGGATCTGACCATACAAGGTCTGCCATGGGACCTTCATGTGGTATTTCTGACACGGGAAACGGGTAAGCAGATCACATGGGCAGGAATAATTATCAAGGCAAACCTCGGAATCGGTCGACGACCTTGATTTGGTCAATGGAGTGAATAGACGGAGAGAGACCTTGAAGGAGATCAAGGGTGCATAAATGGGTTGGTAAAAGGGATAAACCGGGTAGCAGAGCGAACTAACCCCCATGTACACAAAAAATCTTGTCGTCAATGACTACGGACAGCGTCAAGAAGTCAAACATGTCGGTAAAATACGTCCAGACACGCGATGATCCGTATTTTCGGACGCATTCTGTGTAGAATCCATATGTCTGTAGCCTTGTAAAAGACGGGCAGGGGGTTACCGTGAGGTGGTACAGAAACGCACTTGTGTCACGGCTCGTGATTCGTGATTCCCTCGAATGAGTTGCACACGATCAGGGTATCGAAGTTTGAGGCATGTGAGGAGAGATATTGTTTCAACACTAAAGAGCCCTCTATCCACGTAGTCACCTAAAGCCGCAGAGAAGGGTGATGAAGGGCGCTTGAATGAATGCCTCGGTCAGACAAAGGCGCACCGAGGAACAAGTAGTTAGTATACGGGGCGTAACCACCTATACGGAATATTTCTATGAGATCATAAAACTGGCTTGAAAGAAATTATTAAGCGTCACCAGACGCATATGATGGATTTGAGGAAGCGCGTACCCATGTATGTCACCGACCACGGTCACCGGGGCACTAACATGTACGACGTTGGATTCCCGCATGAGGACCTCCTTTGTCTTTTCGCATATTTCGCGCAGGAGAGCTTCGTGGAGCAACTGTTTGTGAAGGAGTTGTTGGATACATGCATCGAGGTCGAAAGGAGCCATGGAGCCATATGACTCGAGTGTTGATGCCACTCGCTTCGCTTGTCGGTCGACGCGCATATACCTACACGTGATCTCCCACTGGCAACCCGCTCAATCGCCGCCGACAATCGCACACCTTCCCCCACAACCTCGCATGCGGCCCCGTCCATCAGCCATCAACACCCGGAGTTCCAATTTCCCGCGACGGGTGACCTAAATTTTTTGGCGTGGCCCCGTCTCTTACTCTAACTTACTCTCAACTTTGGCGCATTTTTTTTTCGGGTTTTGGCTCGTTTTGCGCACCCCCCCCGTGGCCATGCACTCCATCTTTCTTGCTTCGGCACTCTCCAATGGCCCCGCCATCTGTCCGACATTCGGGTTCTGATGCGGCTTGTGCACGGCTATGTTTCATAATGGACATATGTTAATAGTGACCATCATTTTCGCGCCCGTCTTGGGGTAATCTCTAAATTCCCGATTTCTATTTTTTTTTCAACTCAGCCACACACTCCGGCCTCCGCTTCTCGCATTCACCGGGATGATGCGCAAAGTATCTGAACACCCCCTCCCATTTTTTGATCTCGACATATCCTCCCATATACTCGGCGAGTGAGATCTATTGTTCGCGATCATTGCCGTTGAGTGTGTCGCATTTTGCGGTGCGTATCTACGTTGTCGTCAGTGGTCTCCTTCGCAATAGCATTATTGTTCACTCGTGTTGTAAGCGGTTCCGTCCATTGGCCGCAGCTTCGTACAAACATCTGCACAAACACCTTGCTGCGTTCTATTCCCGTGTTCTCGACGTGACACTCCGAACATCGTTCGTTTCCCACGCAGCCTAGAGGCTAGTCGTCGGAAAGACCACGCTGTTTCGGAGGTTATCACTCATGTCAAATTTGTTTGTAAAAATTTGAGCGACTAATATGAGGGCCCTCTGGACGTCACCGGTCATTCCAACGAATCGAGGCCCGTGGAACTCTTGTTCACAAGTAACCCCATTTTCACGGACACACATGTTTCACTCTCGCCAGTCAGTTATTGCGATCACCCTCTTCGGCATACATTGCCCGGCGTCAGCCTGGCTGGCCTGTTCCACTATTTACTACAACAATGTTTGTTTCTCAATCGGGTTTCTACATCCATTAGTTGCTGACGCGATACCCGCACATGTCGATGTGATAATCTTCACTTTATTTCCAGCGTTATTATCCTTTCCAAAACGGTTGTCAGTCCCAAGCAGGTTCTGTGGCACGTCCTCTTTACGCAGAAGCTCCCACGATTTTGAGCCCCGATCTTGATAGCCATCGGCTACACGATCACATTCAACATGGACGATATCGCAAATCTACGCAACCTTACTTAGGCGCTACTGGGTGCGTACCCGCTCGAGCAGCTGAAAGGCGCCCGATTGTCAGATCAAATCGAATCACAACATTTTTTTTTTCGAGGTAACGTTAAACTGCGGTGCAACATGACAAGTTCCAGGAGGCGGTTGTGAAGAGACAGGCGATGTTTATGATGACACTCGCTTGAAAGGTTCGTTCTTCTGGATATCAAATACGGGGACCCGGTCGCACCGAGTGGAATGAAAACGAAGCTGGGTTACCATCTCTGGCCAAGGAGGGTACCATCTTGATCGTGCAACGGGTCGGCTCGAAACCATAAGTTCTTTCGACTTCGGTCCCAAAATGGCTTTTGCCTCACTCACTTTCGCACCCATTTACCCTCTCCCCTGGCCTGCCCTTCTTGATTTCTACTGGGCCAAATCTCTGGCACCGCTCCTGGCCGGTCACTGCATGGTACTTGGCCATATTCAACAAATCTGATGCCGTTCAAACTTCGCCATTTCTTCTAATTCGTACCAAGACTATAAAGTCTCTTGTTGCCTGGCGTATTCCGACACTCCAACACGTTTCCTCCAACATGCAGTCGCCTCCCAATGATACTTCCCGTGGCTACTCGTATCAGCGCCATCATCAACCTTCATTATCGTCTACTCACTCCCCCACCCCCAACTATATGGGTCACGCGGCTCAGCCAGTAGGCTACCACCCTGTAGTACAGAATGCCCAAGTACAAAGACCGGCCTACGGGCACCCGCAAGACCACCATCACCCAGGCACGCCCTTTCCCCTATGCCAGTTAATCTCTACTCACATAGACGTAAACAGCGTTGGTCACCAACAACCCCGCTAGTTTGCAAGGCCTCCCTATCGCCCAGCAATCAGGGTCATCCGTGAATCCTCAATACTCCCCTCAGCACTACACAACCGATGCTCAACACGCGAGAGTATTATTGAACCCGGGTGTACCTGGCCGCTTTCAAAATTACCGGCCCATAGAACAAGGACAGCCCATTGTCCCTTCACAACATCAAGTACAATATTACGACCCGCAGAAGCCTTATCCAAATCCAGCGATGCAGACACAAGGTGGCCACGCTCAATATTCGAACCCCGCCAAGGTCCCCACCTCACCTATCGGGTATGGGTCACCCTCCCCGCCCTCTTCGTCGACTTCTTCCTCGCCTCACGCGTGTGGCGTATGTGGGGCCACATTCACCCGTCCGCACGACCGCAAGCGTCACTATGAGAGTCAACATACGACGATCGAACACGTGTGCCAGTACTGTCGGAAGAGTTATGCGCGAGTGGACTCGTTGAAGAGACACCTAGACAGGCCCTGTGACAAGATGCCTCAATCTGCACAGAAGGGGGCCTGACAAGATGGTCAAGAACCATCATTGTGAATCTGAATGCTGTGGTTGTTGCAATAGATGCCTATGTTGTAATTTTTAATGGACATTCTTGCACCCTATCTATACAGTCCTCCTTTCTTGCTGTCGCAAATACGATATATATATTCCCTATATTACATCGTTTCCTGTCTGTTGCACTGTAGCGAAAAATATTTGGAAGTTAAATCGCTTGGAATGCAGCTTCGGCCGTGTATTTACAGCGCTGGTTCGGACGTTTTTGATCCATTCATTCAATACACGGGCTTCCTAACGCAGTCCTGGACTGCATTTATCGTCGGTCAGCAATTCGCCTCGGGTGGGCGCGCAGATCCTATCCAGGAATAATGCGAATCAATCAAGATCAAGATTAAAGATCAGAAGGCGAAAATGCCATTCTTGGCATGGATTCGTGGACCCGGCCAGCTGTCACCACCGTGAACTAAGGTGCCCTTACACAAATAATACTGTTTCAGGGATCAGCACATGTTCAAACAGTTACTACAGTACCTACTAGTGCTGTTATGTTATCCCCGTTTACACGGAGAACTCGTCCCGACGGAACAGTTACTGTAGTCTTCTTTTCGCACCGAAAGCGGTATCGCAGCTTCTAACAAAACCTTTCTGTGAAAGCCCCCAAGACGAGACAGAGACAGACCCAGAGAAGGGTTGGTTGTAGGGTAAAAAGGGGGTGGAGCAGCCCCCCCAAGGCCCCACACCCAGCTTCTCTTCTCCGCGTCGTTCGCATCGAGATTAGGGGGGGAGAATTGGCACCAACGCAACAACATGCAAAGGCAAAGGCAAAATGCCCGATTTCACTGCGATCGTCACCCCGATTTCAATTACTACAGAGAACTTACGTCCGAGTCAGCCCGGGCCCGTGCTGGGTACTTACTAACCACAGCATGCAGCTCGACGAAGCGACGACCGTCGACCGACCACTCCGAAATGATGCACCCATGGAGTTTGTGAGACTCACCGAGTCATAGCTTTGTCCCCTTAAAACACCTTTGGATTATTTTTTTTGGGTTTCCCTCATTTTTTTTTTGGTCCATCGAGTACGGTACTACAGCGCCCATTTGTCAACTGAAAAGGTCCGTGACAAGTGCTGTGGGCGAGTGGTGTTAGTTGACCGGCCGGTCTTTAGCACTTTCCGACATATTCCGTTTTCCCCTCGATTCACGGTACGTTCCTGACTGTATGGTGTGTGTTTCTGGGGGCATATCGCCGTTACTTCAAAATGGCGGTGTTCCAACTGAACTGCATAACCGTGACCGTTGACTAATACTCTTCCAAGTTTGAAACTTAACTATGACTAAACGTATAGCACCCACCACGAATCCCATTCATCATCTTCCGAGTCCGAGTCATCATACGTTGATGTTGTTGTCATTGTTGTCATTGTTGCTGTAGGAGTTTGTCTTTTTTTATATTATATCTTTTTGGTGATTCTGACTATGAATGGTAGGATCACCGATGGCATCTCCGTCAGTCCGTTACGCAGCAGGGATCGCATCTATCCCGGATTGTCGATCGAGCTTCCGCTTCCTTTTCCCCTCTCCCTCTGTCTGACAGGTCAATCGACTTTACGTATTCTTGATATGTCCAGAGCTAACTTAGCAAGTGACGACCCCCTCTGGCAGCCGGGTCATGCGGGCATTAATATTTCGTACTCGCCTGCCAACTTTCCTGCATTCATATGTGACTGACCAGTACAGCACGAGACTCTTTTTTTTTTAATTGCACAGCGCGGGCGCGGTAAACGGGGAAACCACCTGCCAATGCACATCTTCAATTCCAAAGTTATCGCGTGCTCAAGTCCCCCCTGTCCCCTTCATTTCTCCCCTCCAACGAACCCATCTTCGGGGATTTCCCTAGTTTCTATGACGGGGGAAAGAGCTCACGGCGCTTTGTTGCTTCGACGGGGTGACAAAAAAGCGATCGGTTGACCTACGATGCTAGTTTCTGCTCATATGCGCGCGCGCGCGCAAATGAGAAGTGGGAGAGGTAAGAAGGAAACGATCATCCATCAAGTTGTGCCCAATACGAACGATGCGGGATATACGCCCTCCCGTCAATCGTCACCTTGCCGACTTTACACACTTGATCAGCAGCAGCAGTAACTGCCATGGAACAATCGGTATTCGCCCCCGCGTGTCTGATCTTGTTGCTCAAGGGTTTTCTTCTGCTTCTGGAGAGGAAGGGCGTGTTGTTGTTGGTGTCGTGTGTGAAGGGTGGGGGCCCGGGGGGGGGGTTATGTATATACATGTAGTAAACGAAGCATCGCGCTTGGCACATTGATGGGCGCGGCGTATGTCCAGTTGGCGATCGTTTCTTTTCTTCTGGTGTTCTAGCGCAATTATTGACGCACACCACACATGCACATGCACATGCACGCACACACACCCGTCGAGTCACTGCTTCTCGCCTCCCATGCCATTACATGCTGTTTCCGTTTCACGCATCTGTGTTCTAGGCGTGACTATACTAGACTGGGTTTCCCTCCCCTCTTGGCCGCCGGCATTTGCTACAGAGAATATTCTTTTCATTCTTTCGATCCAAATTCACTTCATTGCCACTGGCCGCCTCTAACTATTCTTTATTGGAACAACCCCAACCCGCCACACTTGCCGGCGCAATACCAGCGTGCGGCTAGGTCTTAAAGAACGTTCTCTACAAGTGTCATTTGTAAGAGGGAAAAAAAGGGGGGGAAAGACCAGATAATGGTTATTTCCACCCGGAAATTCTTGGATAAGATAACGGGCGGCGGCGTAGTGACAGCGCGCAATGCCAACGCCGGACGTATAGTGTCGAAGAGGTCGATTAACTCGGATCAGGCGTCATCTAAATGCAGTCATGCACGGACACTCTTGAACGAGTATTTGTCAAGATAAATTAGGGAGTGCGGGGTACAATGACACGAATCTACTTTGTCAATCCTCCTGGTCCGAATCACTATCACGTTCGACGTCACTTCCGTCGAGCCCCTCAATCTGCGCGTTCGTCGGTACGTTCCCCTCACCGTCGCCGTCGCCATCACCGTCACCGGGTGACTGCCCCTCCGCCTCTTTCTTCTTCATCTTCGCTATGACTTTATCTGCGCGATTGAAGATCCCATTCGTAGGTGCTCCGCAAGCCGCACACTTCGGCGTCTTTGCATACCGCTTGATTGCGCAAGATGAGCAGAAGTAGTGACCACATCGAGTGACGATCGGGTCTGTGAAGGGGTGGCGCCCGATAAGACAAGCGAATGGAATGTCGTCGTCAGAATCATCGTCAGAATCATCTTCTGCTTGCTTTTGAGGGTTGGCCGCTAGCTTATCCAGTTGCCATCCTGCCAGGTCTATTGTCGTTGTTGGTTATCAGCCCATGCATGACGAAGCACGTGTGACGCACAAGTTCCTCGGTCGTGCAAGAATTTACACGTGTCTCCAAAGCCGCAGAACCCAGTTTCTGAGAAACGGATGTCTATAAGAACACGTACTCCACGAAAAAAGGTAGAAGACATACCTTTGTAGTCCTTACACACGTCTGGTTGATAATCTACAATGGTCACAGTCCGAATCGTACTATTATTACTGCGCACGGGTCCCGTGCGCATCGACTTTGGTACTTCCTGGCTCTTTTTTATGTGTGATTTGTATGACTTTTGTCCGTGATACAAACCGTCGTCGGGTACGTTATCTTCTCCGGCGGCATCATCCTTCCTGGCACGTTTCGCCAACATCTCCTCTGCTTCGTCACCTTCCAGAATCTCCAAAACTTTGTTAACGTGTCCACCGGTAGATGTCCAATTTATCCCAGGTCCGTCTCGCGTGTCCTCATCGGCGTCATCCTCGTCAAGGTCATCGGTACGTCGTTGAGAGGACGTCCGTTTTGTCCCAGCAGTGAGCAGATTCCCTCCCGCCTTCCGGGATGGGAGGACAACCTGAGACTTGGAAGATGAAGCAGACGTTGGATCTGCTATAGGTGGAGAAGGCGTACGCTGGCGAGTGGTGGTAGGTCTGGCTCTCTTTTTCTTGAAAAAGGGTACCGCGATTGCGTCTGAAGCCATGCCAGTGCGTTGAGGTAAGGGAAGAGTAATAGGAAGAGTAATAGCACCTTGAGTTGCTCAGTCATCCGTTGAGCATGTGACCAGTCGGGCAATGAAAAATGCAATGCTCGACCATCTTATCACTCCTCCCGCCACCTCGGCCTTTGAGCCTTATTTTCGCAATCTTACTCAACATGAGTCCCACTAATCTTCAAGGCCTCAACCTCATCTCACCAACCCAACCCTCTGACTCATTCCCTGCCGACTCCCACGACTCGCAAGATCTCCTCAATCTCTCGTATTTACCCGAGCTTAGCGCCCAACTCGACATATGGACAAATCTAGCATTCGAGTCAGATGAACCCCTTGTCCATCTAAATGACAAGAAAACGGGTGGAGACGAGGCGAATTGTTCTACTCATTCGGTGGAGGATGATGAAGAGGACGACCCTGATGATGGTCAGCCGGCGCAAGCGGACAACCATGACAATGTAGTAATGGCAGATCCTGTTTCGCCCCGACCCACCCAACCCCGTACGGCCTCACGTCCTTTGACCGGATTCGATATTGGCAGTCTCTTGGCCGGTTTTGGCGTCGACCCCTTCGTGGCATCTCCTGTACAAAACACAGCCACCGCCCCTTCTCTCGCCCAGATATTGTCGCTTTATCCCAATGCTGCATACCCTCCCCCACCGGCATCCGCTTCCGGAGAAAACAACTCTCATCCCACCTCCACCAAGCGCGCTCGTGTGCGCAGGCCATCTGTATCTACTGGCACAAGTGACCAAGCGACTGACAGTAGCGCCCCAACCCCAGGACCGTTGAACAATAGCCCGCTCGCCGCCGCAGAAGATAAGCGCCGGCGCAATACAGCTGCTTCGGCCCGATTCCGGCTGAAGAAAAAGGAGCGCGAGGCTGCGTTGGAGAAGAAATCCAAGGAGCTCGAGCTTCGAGTGACCGAACTCGAGCGTGAATGCGAAGGTCTCAGGAGAGAGAATGGTTGGTTGAAGGGCCTTGTTGTTGGCGTGACGGGCGTCAGCGCAACACAGCAAACATCATCAGCGGGCGCAGGAGTTAAGAGGCCGAGAGATGCAGTTGACGGTGTCGGGAAATAATGACATGTTTAAGACGATTAGTTTCTTGTTATGATATCTTGTATTCTCCTTGCGAGAAGATCAAACCAGTGTTAAGACGAAATTATGGTTGATGCCAGGCACTGGCTGTCAGTCGGCTGTAAATCGCTTTTCGGTCCTTTCGACAATGCTCTCTCCTTGCTCGTAACACAAAGACAGGGAATGCCGCCCAGAGTCAACCGGGACACTTCATCACGGGCCTCTAGGAAGGCTATTTCCGTAATTACTCAAACAGGTGGTGAGCCTACCCAAGCGGACAATTCGTTTACTTCCGCTCTCGACGTTCCCCCACGACGACCAACGGTTCTGCGTAGACGAGGCTCAGATGGCGATTCCCCCAGATACCGGGACAGTTCGAGCATTCACAACAAATACCCAACTATGGATAGCCCCACCGAGCCCCACCCTCTGCGCAAGGCTAGCACCACCGCCCGAGCAGCGCGTTATGACACTGGCAACACTCGACCGCGCTTGTCCCGTGTCCTTTCCCCAAGCCCACCCGCTCTGGCCAGGTCACCACCGCCGGGGGGTTTCCCAGCGCTGTCCGACAACAGAGCAGAACCCCATCGAACTGTGCTTGCTCACGAGGTACCATTGATGCCACGTTTCTTCCTCTTTTTACCTACTCGTAGAAAAAAATGACATTTCCTGACCACTACGTATTTTCTCCTTTTCTAGGTCTTGCCAAGCGATACTCTCGCAGGTGTCGCCCTGAAATACGGGATTTCGGTCACTGAACTGCGCCGTGCCAATCAGCTCTGGGCATCCGACTCGATTCACCTCCGTCAGGTCCTCTACGTCCCCCTGGACAAGGCACGGCACGCCGACCTCGAGACCGTGGCTTCGTTGCTAGCACAGAGACCTGACACCGTACGCGCCGTCTCCCCTGCATCCCAACTTGACACAACCACTTCAGATTCGTCGCCGGCCGTTCAAAGAATACCCAGTACGAGCCTCTCCTTTTTTCCACCACCATCGCGCCCTGGCACGCCACCGCCAGGCACACCTTTTAATTCAGTATCATTCACGACTCGTTCCCTTTCACGCGCCACCGTCTCCACCCCTCCCAGGGTAGCCTCTAATCTTCGCTCCACCGCGCTCTCTTCCTTTTTCTCCATTCTTCCCCTCAATGCATCCACGCGTGATGAGATCATGTCTCGCCTATCAGCAGACAGCAATTCGAATTCTACCACAGGCACGGCCAGTGACGAAGACGAGCATGAACTGACCACCGTTCCTACAACCCCGAAACTGCGCGCCAGTGCTTCGTCCTCGATTTCTACTGCTCCGTTGGCCACAGGTTCACAGAGGAAGCGCCCTGGGCGCACATGGCGTTCCCGGTCGAGGGATCGCAACGGGTACGGAGACTCGTACCCAGGCGATGTGGAGCAAATCCCGCTCGCGTCGAGCCCAATACATACCACGCAAATGCAACCGGGGCCCACCATGCAGCTTCCTGAGTCTATGACGCGAAGTCCTCCAAAGGGGGACCCCTCCCAACGACCCGCACAACGGTGACTGGCATCTATCATGCGAATGCAAGTTGTCACCCCTCTCTTTCACTTTACCGAAAGCATTTGTGCCCCTCGGGTAAATGCGCAAATCACATCCGCGCGCTGCAAGGATGCCACGCTGTTCCGAGTAACTCTATCCCATTTGTGCCGCACTCGCACCCCTTTGTGGGTCCGAAACGCGGACGTGCTTGTTCGCTGGAGGCAAAGGCCGAGCGGTGGGTGAAGCTGGTTACGAGGGGATGATCTGTCGGACATTAGAACAAGTCGGGAAATCGGACCAGATTTTCAGACGCGTCCGAGAAGCAGTGGGAGCATCAGCCTCTGTCGGCGTCAGCCGGTAACCCTCAAACTGCAGGGGACTTTGATCGTCGTGCGTGCTTGGGCTTTTCTTTGTTTCCTTTGTGCTGGCAGGGTAGTAAGTCTCTTTGTTAGTACCCCAAACCCTCGAAAATGTTGACTGCGATCGACCGTTGCGTTTGTACATTACATGTCATGATGTCGCTTCAATTATCAAGAAAAATCTTTCGACTTGGGTTGGAATGTGAGCGCCTGTGTTTTGGGTCCAAGCACGGATCAATCACGCCTGGGTTCTGAGCGAGCGAACAACGGGCCCATCTCAGGTATCATGTCCTCCCCACCCCAAATGCCTGGCGATCTCGAGAAAATATCGTGTCGGCTACCCGAGGCTCGTCTGCATCAGCCTGGTTCGTCGACGCTGCGTTTAGTGCGGCGAAGAGATGGGCACCCTTGAATAGAGAATACACTTTCCACATTTGCTAACGCTTATCATAACCGACTCATCGGGCAAACCGACTTGCCAAATTCAATGGCAATTCTTCGACGCGTTTCTCCCCGACAACCAGCCTTCTTTTCCTTCCTTTCACTTCTCGACATCCGAGGACCGGCGAGGCGTTCGAGGGGGGCCAGGGAGGGGAGAGTCGCGAAGGCGAAGAGCGAAAAAAAAAAAAACTAAAATGATGGTCGTCCGGTTCTTTTTTCGTGGCTGCCTTGGACTTGGGATTGAACGAGAAAACTTACACCCTCCTCCGCCGGTCCACCACTGGGGCAAAGAGAGGCAGTGCGTCTTACACCCTACCACCACCACCACCCTTCCTTCCTTCTCCCCCATCTCCCCCACCTCGCCTCCATCCCTAATATCCCTTCCCCTCCCTTAATTTCTGTTTGGAATTTCGCTGAAGAAACCGCGGCCCTTGGCAGGATCCGACGTTATGTCCTCTGGGCACTGGACAACAGACAACTCTTTATCACACGGCTTGGCCTTGCCCGTTTGGTAGCTTTGACGGCAGCCGTGCCATGCCACGCACCACGCACGTGGGATGGGGAGGTGTTCCAGCTGGATGATCAATGACTCACCACTCACTCGGGCGTAATTCACATGCGCCATCTGCCAAAACGACATTGTCGCTTCTGTCGTTCGATCGCATTTGTGCGTGGTACCGATACAAGTACATCAGGTGAAAATTAGCTTCCGACTGGGAGGGCCCTGGTCCCCGTCCCTGCGCGTGCGACTGTGTGAGTAATACTCACACTGGTGATGATCACGACAAGTGTGGTGGTGGTGGTGGTGGTGATGGCCCCAGGGGAACTGCCCACAACCCAGCACTCCACTACCCTGTTTCATCGATGTGACTATTAAGCCAGGTGGTCCGGGGTGGTCCCTCATGCTGCATGGGCCCATGGGGGGGCATCGTTGGCCGTATTGACCCTGACGCAATTTAACTTTGGCTCACGCGGACTCAGAGGGTGCGTATGTATTATTCTTCCGAGTTCCAGATGGCCTTCAAGCGCCGAGCCCCGCGGGCTATTGCAGCCGTCATCAACTTTGTCATGTCGAGAAAAAAAAATTGACGGAGATCACCAAAGTCAAAAATTTAACTTGGGCGACTCGGACGTCTTGTCGCAAATCGTGGCTGGCTAGCAGTTCTCCAAGTCCATCTCCGAATCCAATCCAAAACTTGATTCACGTTTGATGGGTGGGGTCATACGCCCGGGGTATGTTTTATTGCAATATCGCCTTTCCTTTTTTTTTTCCACCCACTTCTCTTTGCGGTGATAGGAATAGGCCACAGCGCCGCTACTATTACAGCCTAGACCATAACGATAAAAACCTGGAACCTGAAGCAAGGCGCAACACTACCCCTGTCCCGACATGAAATAATCGACAATGGCACAGCCAGTTTGTTTTCAGCTTTGGCATAAACAGTTTATCCACCAGCGCTACCTTCTTATGCTTCTTGCAGACCCGACGACGACGACAACGACCGGGACCGCCCACGCTGAGGCCAGTCGACGCCGAAGCGACCAAAAAAGCTCCTTCGATCCCAGATAACCGATGTCTTTCTTGAAAGAACGGAAGAAATGAAGAGAAAGATCACTTGGAACGCGCGCCTATGCTCGCTTACGAGCAGGAAGGATGACTATCTTTTAGCTTTATCGCGTCCGCGCCCACGCTTCGGCCCATTACCGCATTACCAACCCCTCGACACTTGTCACTGTCATCACAGATATACAAATTGAGTTTTTCCAAGCTGTCTTCCCTTGGGATGATCGAGAGTGTTCTGGCTAGCTGCCAGTGGCTGAAGAAGGGGGGGGTGGGATAAGGGACGGTTCTTTGCGGCCTCCGGGATGCCGCGGATACAGGGGGAAAAAGAGGTGGGCCATAAAAAGAAGAGAATTCGCATCGGGCCACTTACAGTGTTTGTTGCTCCGATAGAGTAAGGAAGCTCCCAATGAATGGGTTGGGGGGTGTGCGCATCCCCTCTACGCAAAAACTTGCGGACTTTTTTTTTGATAACGCGCACGCGTGGAGAATAAAAAGTTAAGCTCGGGGCACGTACGACCAATCGAAAATGGGATATCTATCATGCGCGTGGAGTGTCAGGATTATTGTCCAAGCGCAAGGGGGGTTGCGCCCATCCCGACCTGTTGGAGCTCCATACACACAAACACACACAAGAGGTGCATGGATCCTTTCATTTTGATTTTCATTTCAGGTTTTTTTTTTCTTTTCAAAAACAAGAGGTACGGCGTTGACACGGTTATGTGTCGTGTCGTCGGTGTCCGCCGCCCTCGCAAGATAATAAACGTCAAATTGAGACCTGGTCGCATTCATCGGCCCCCGGACGTCGCTGAGCACCAACTCCAGGGTCGCTGGCCATCAACGATCGTCTTTCATTTTGGCATATATGATTTCTTATCTTTTTTGTCTCCGATAATGTCTTTATCATTCATTTGCTTGCTACAGTGAAAAAAAAACAAAAACACAATGGAAAAGCGGGAATTAAAAACTCCAGGGTTTTACCGAGTCCCGATCTCACTTTGTCCTCGGCCGGGAGTTTATGTAAATCCGCATTTAAACACCTTACAGATGGGGAAAAGTCGGAGAGGGGAGGAGCCTGAGAGAGGAGGGGTGGAGGGGTGGGGAGGGAAGGGGAAAAGGGGAAGAAGGAAGGGGGCCGTATAATTGACTTGACTGACAAAGTCACAATTCAGGTCAGGTCAGATCAAGTCAGGTCAGTTTTATTTGGGTCCGTCAAGTCGGTCACGGTCGGATGGACAATTAGGCGGTTTAATTAGCCGTTCAGTCGTTCGGTCGGTTGGCAGGGACAAGTCAGCCAGTCGGTCGGTTCATGGGTCAGCAAATCGGTCCTGTCTCTCTGTCGGTCGGTTAGATCGAGGGGGCAGGGGGCTGGGCAGCAGAACTAGTACTGGGGTACTGGTTGCGGTACTGAATGGATTCAAACTTTCTTTCTTTCTTTTTTCTTTAGTGGAATGTTTTTGGAAAAAGGCGTTGGATGGATGAGAGTAATAGGAACCCACTAGTACTAAACACAATGATCGGGGGGGAAGGCGTGTGGCGAGAACGGCAGATTCAAAGAGAGAGTAGGGTAGGGTAGGGTAGGCATAGGTGCGTGCGTGCAAAGGCAAAAATGGATCAAACCTTATAAGGGGGATGTTTGCCCCGTTTGCCCGTGGTGCATGTCCGTGTCTGTCACCAGAGCGAGCAAAAAAAAAAGAAAAAGAAAAATATACCAAAAGGTATATGCATAATGCGTGCGCAAAGCGGCCATCCTTTTTTTACTCTTCTGTCTGTTTGGTTTTTTTGCGCCCGAGTGTTTATTTTTGTCTAGACCCATGGTCTTTTTTTTCCATTTTGCCCAATTGCCATGAGTCAGGGAAGCTACACTGGCGGCGAGGCAAGCCAGCCAGCCACCATACATTTTCCATGCGGACGGACGGGGAATTCTCGAAAAACTGTTTTCTTCCTCCCCCCTTCTTAGAGTCTTCTCTCATCCCTCCTTTCTTCTCCCCGACTTCCGTTCCGTTCCTAGAAAGCATTAGTCCCATGTTGTTGTCGTGCCGCCCCAATTAAACCGGATTTGATAAGTGGCCGGACTTGGAACTTTGAATAGGTGAGTCGCGTGAGGGAGGGAAGAAGGGAATGTGGCGGAAGGCAGAAATAATGGGGGTATGGTGTTGTGGATGTGTGTGTCTCAAGGAACGGGGGATGCAGTATGGTGGTTTCGTTGTTCCCTTTTCTAGATGAACTGCGATTTCCTTTGTTGCCCTGTTTCACTTTACGGCCTGGGCAAATGCTTTTTTCATGGGAACGGAACTGGAAGCAAGAAATTTCAGTAACCAAATGATTTGCGAGACGTTATAATACAAAAAGAACTTGATCGTGCGACAGTAAGAAGTGCAAGGTGTACAGTGCAAATGAGGGAGAAAGCGAAGAAAGCGTTTGTGACTTGCAGACAACAGCGAAATGGGAAAATGAGATGCAACTGGGGACTGCAGGTGCACGGCCAGCCAGCTGGAGCATGATGATCTGTGGGTGCGTCGCAGTCGATAGGTAGTCAGAAAATAACGACAGGACGATGCATATGTAACGAGACAATAGATGCGGAACCACGCTGTCAATTGAAAGACCTAAGGATCACTTCGTCGTTGGGATCCCGTCTTCGCCGCCGACACTCCTCGAGCATCTCGAGAGGCGCCAAGGAAAGCCCTTGACCTTGACCAGCATATATGCGCGACGACGACGACATCACCCCGTTCCCAGCGTGGCTAGAAACTGAAGGAGATGGAGAGAGGGGTGAAGGTGGTGGACGTTCATCAGAACGACGCTGGTAGGGATATGGCGCGTATGCACTGGCAGGCGACGCAGAAGGTGAGGGAAGTGCGACGCCCTCGGAGAACAAGTTTCTTGCTGATCGCGAGACTGCCTCCCGCATCCGGTTCGTACGGGCACAAAGGTAAGTGCCAGAAGGTACCTCGATCGAGCGCAGCTCGGGGATATCATCCACGGTCAACAACCTGTCGAGGGTTTCTTGCGTCCAATATGCGTCTGGAAAGTATGTCAATGCTGCCATCACGAACGTGAATCAGGACGAACTGAGGTGCCACTTCTTCATTCCCTCTGGTGTCTGCACATAGACAGAGTACGTTTGCTTGATCATATGCTCGCCTCGTCTCCGCGGGCGCATAGCAGATGCACCAACGGGATCCTCCTGGTAGCTGCACAACCCCGTCACTTGTTAAGTGTTCGCAATCGACACCACAGAAAGGAACTTGCCGTATCGCCCTAGTCCTCTCGACCATCAGGGATTTTGGTGCTGTGTCCTTCTCATGGTAGAAGAGAAAGTCCTGGTTCATAAAGTTTGCAAGGCTCAGTTGCGCCGAGAGGGGGAGATAGGAGGTAATAGCTCACATCTCGAGCCCTGAAGGTCATCATGCACGGTTAGCTGAGCGTTGTGGCGAAGACTGTTAAGCGAACGATACCTCGAAGGACCCCAACTCCTTCCCTCTGTAAAGCGCTCGATGCCCTGCTCCATAGACTCGGAGAGACATCCGCTTCGTTCTTCCCAGACGTATACGCAGCCGGTACATAAGGCCATGCGCTCCTCACTTCCAAGACGTTGCATGACCATAGGGAGTATCCCAAGACGAACAGCGTGGAAGATGATTTCAGCATCCCTGGCAGTACGAACACGAATGTTTGTGCATGTAGGAGGCATCATACCAACGAGGAGGAAAGAAGGGGGCAATTAAGAGTCGGCGGCAGGGATGTGGAGTACAAATAGTGGACTGTGCGCCACACTTTGGGAAAGGAAAAACAAGGCGAATGGCAGGACTCTGGCAGACGCCGCGCTCTCGAAGCAGTTTTGAATGGTTGAGTGCGATGGAAATTGCGACTGACCAAACCATAGAAGTATAAGAGCGCGCTCCTACTTGCCGGTAAGTTCGAGCACCCGAATTGAAAGGCTGTTTCTTTAACTGCAAAACATGATTGAACCTTATCTGGGGGGCATGAAATCGCATGAAATTGAGGGGACTCGTCAATGAGAAAGGGCGGAGATTCTCCTGAATCGATGGGAACGATCTGGGACTGTTCGCGCAGAAGCCTTCCAAACGGTTCCCTTGACTGACGCTTTACCCACATGGAGAATCGGAAGTAAATCAGAATTCCGTAATGCAAATGAAGTTGACAAACGACACCCTTGGGGATGGGTAGAAAGAGAATCCTGAGGTCATAGAGTCAGAAAACCGAACATTTGCCCCCCCCTTTCCCTCCAGCGCGCGCGAAGGTTTTCCGTTTGAGTAAGAATGAATACCCACGGGATGATGAATAAATACATCCGGCCTAAGCGGGTTGAGACGGAAGGCCACCGCCGAGCTCGCCTAGGCGTTTCTCAAGGTTCGCCATTCAAAGGAACGATGGTCCACAGGCTCGAATTTCTGGAAAGAAGGGCACGCACGCCGTAAGCTTGGCAATTCTAGCCAGCGCGCTGCGCAGGTTGTTGTACAGTTGTTTGCCTCGATTGTTACTGTATATTTTCTGGACTCCAAAGAAGTGCTATTCATCGCGGAGCCTCAACTGGTCCTCATGATATTTATTTCGCCCTGCTTCCTTTCTTGCCCATGCTGACGCCTAACGGCGGGCGAGCTGAAGATCAATAAATGACTCTTTTCTGCCGTAAGCGGAAAGGTAATTAACTTCTGGCGTTCGCCGGGGGTGGTGGTGGTGTCAATGGTCGGTGGGTGGTGAAATGGCTTACCCAATAGTTTCCGAGTCGGCTAAAGTTATAGACGACAGGCACGAAAAAAACATCATAGCACTTCGTTTGGCAGGTGTGGACCGGTTAATTGCCCAGCGTCTCTTGATGGGATTTTGGCATGCGAGTGATGACATAGTGGCTGGTGGGAGACAAGTGCCTCGAGACCTGCCCAGCCCTCCACGCGGTCAAAAATTATCAGGGTCTGGTGCTCTCGCCCTTCCCCCTCTCCCCCGCACACGGTTCTCTGTTAAATAAATGTCCATCCAGAGGGATATTCGGTCGAGACGGCAGTGTCCCATCCGCGCTTCCAGACAAGGTACGGATGGGCATGTCTGAATGAGTGCCGTACGGGTAGCCTGGAATGGTTTCCAGGTGGCTTTCAAGGCGCCAGGGAGCAGTACGGCATAGCGCATACCCCTTACGGGCTTAGCTGTACGTCACAATGACAATGATATGAGGACCTGAAGGCTGCGTGCTCCCAGAACCGTCCATCACCTGGTGATTTTACGGTCGGCGGGGGCCCTGGCAAGTTCCCGGCTTGTTCGAATGCGTAACTAGACCCGTCATTTCCGACCAACAACGACGTAACTCTCACCCCTCATGCACGCCACCCGTCAGCTTTGCCGCAGTCGTGCCGATTGCTCTCCCCGGCCGCTCTCCCCAGTGAGGTCCCCTCCTCTCCGCCCACTTCTTTGCATGAGGCCTGCGTCATAAAGTCAATCGCCTCTCTGCACATCTCTAAAGGGGACGATCGAGTGAGCCTTATAAGCTGTGGCCCAGGCCATTGGTGCATTCGATCATGCGCCCCACCACGCCACGTCTAACGTAAATGCTAGGAACGACGATGTGCTCATTCTAATTATAATTAATATTCATCCTGCCCTTGGGGTTACTTTACTAGCTTTGATAGCAAATCTGAGGTAAAAGTACGGCAGTCGCCGCTATCATTGCCCGAACCGGTGGAGTTGTCTAAATGGCAGCTTGTCTTCGCGCCGTGCAACAGCACCCATACGGGAAAAGAATGTGTTGGTATTTGGACCAGGGGTCTAAGAGGGGTTCCTTCTGATAGTTTGTGAGGCGTTACGTCCCGAACCCGAACTCGTCATCATTACCCATCATTGCCAGAATAACAAAACAATCAAATTGCGTTAGCGTGCATGCAAGTGCCACGGCCATCCTCAAAGGAAAGGCGCTGCTTGTAATCCAGACTAGAACCCCTTGTCGTGCCCCCCGGCCTTGTAAAACGCCTGCACCCGTTTCACGATGCCGTCAAGCGCGGCGAGCCATCGGTTGAGTCCCTCATTCAGATGATCATCCGAAGCAGGAGGGCCGCCCGCGGGATCAGCCTTCAATTTTTCGAAGAAATCCGCGCGATACGGGCATGCTTTCATCGCGACCTGAACAAAAAATGAACGTCTGTGCAAGGACTTGGGGGTGAAAGGGAACCAACGGCGAAGATCCCCTTCACCACGAAATTGTGGAAAGCCTTCAGGGTGCCTTCGTAGGATTTGCTGAACGCTTCGGATAGCTCTTCCGATGCATTTGCCTGGGCATTCTGAAGTGCCTTGCAGGTAAACTGTAAACCACGGAGGAGCCACAACAGCCCCTCTGTGGCCTTCCTCTTCTTCTCACCCTTCTCGTTCTCTACCAGTTTTTCCAGGGTATTCGACAACGTGGGGGTCTCGTCGTACCGTGCGCGGACTTTCTGCATAGGCATAAGCCGGGGAAGCAGGGGTCAAATACATGTGTCTACGAGGCATTATCGCCCTTTCTCACCACGATGTTTCCCCTCAAGTCAGACTGGACGACTCCGAACGCGGTAGAGCCAAGGAGATCTCAAACGTGTTCTTACTCGGTGCGAGAGGAGAAGGACATGCAAGGGAAGACACACCGAAAAGGCCGACGAGGCCCTCAGAAGCACTCAAGAAGGCGAGGGTGTCGACGCCTGCATCGGTGATGGGGACATCTGCGAAAGACTAATAAGGGGGTCAGACTGTCGAATAAGCATGGCTGGAGGGGGCGAGACAGACGGTAACGGTGTCAAGATAGGGCGCCATCTAGGAATGCGTATCACAACGTGTCGTCCAAGTTGGTCGCTCCCATCTCCCGTTGTACATACTGGTTTACGTAATCAATTATATAGGATCTTATCATATCACACTCGATCCCCATCCTCACCAGGGCCATCATGCCGCACCACGCACAGTCATCTTTGCTCCCGACCTCCATCCGTACAAAGTCGCAATTTTGGGACCATGTCATATCCCAACTCGTTCCTCTCCTTGACGGCCAGAGACACTGGGTAAACCATCACCACGTTGCTCCTCCTTTGTCATTCCCTCTTACCCACCTCTTCCTCCGCGCCCTCCGTGCAATACATTCAGGTGACCAATCTGGCCAACACATCTTCTCTCGTTTATCATTCTTTGCTCTCATTTCCCACTTTTGGAGATGGTCCTTCCTCCGTAAACTGGTCTGGTGAGCTCTCTCCTTATTCGACTTCGTTCACACACGCGTCCCGCCGCACCCAGCTTCTCGGGGACCGCGGGTTACCAACTCGAAAAAAAGTATCCAAACCCCCTTCGAAATAACTTACTCTTCTGTCAGGATTCTATATCGTCTCCTCCTTATTTCCGGCTCCAAAGATTCGTATGGACCACTACGCTGCTTCCAAACTCTCAAGCCAGTTACTTTTGGGTCCCTTCTGTGGCAAGCCTGCTTGTCAGTCCATTGACACCACCCCCGGACGGGGCCGGGGTGTTTGCGCAGATGCCCTTATGTCTCGCAAGACTATCATCGTACCTGACGTGGAGTCGTATCCAGGACACATAGCCTGTGACGGGCAAACGAAGAGTGAGATCGTCTGTCCCTTGATCCTCACGTCATCGGGGAAGGAAGTGGGTCTCGGCGTCTTTGATCTGGACTCCCTGGCACAAGGCGGTTTCGATGAAGACGATAAGACTGGCTTGGAGAAGATAGCTCAGCTCGTCGTCGACGCTTGTGATTGGTAAGATAGACATGTAGATTGACGCAGGAATGGGCAGCAGCTGCCGCAGAGAGTCGCGTTTGATTACTCCGCACAGGTGGTGGCGATCCGAAAATGTGTCAAAAGGCAACCGTCAGTATGTCACTGCACTTCCTTTTTCCATGCCAAGTACTCCTCGTGGAGCCTTTTCTGTGTTTCCCACTCCTTCTGTACCCTCTTCGTATGATTCTTGCTGAGCTCCTTTCCTTCACCATCTGTCAATGGCAATCCTCGGTCATCCCAACTGCCATAAACACCCTCGGGGACATTGGGTGGCTTGAAAAGTCGTTCAGGCGGGACACTTCCTCTCTCTAGCTTCTGTAGTTTCTTCTGCCGCTCTAATTCCTGTGCCGCGGCTTTCTTCGCTGCCTTGGCCTCCACTTGCGCTCTCTTTTCTTCGCGCGTCCTTATAAGTTCCGCGGGATCGACCAACTTTACCAGCGCTTTGCCATCTAAGACAAAAGCGTATTTAGCTGGACCCGATCAGAGTCGAGGCATGATCTACCTTCTTGGTCATCCAGCGCAACGCCCAAGGGCACTAGATTGGAGTCACGCAGTTTGTCACATAATGTCAGGATCTCCTTCGCTGCACCGTCCCCTTTCGATATGGCCAGCTGCCGGATGCCATCCCTGAAAGAGGACAAGACCCTTAGATACGGCATCACAACTTCTTCACGCTGCGCGTATCGGAGTTGCTCAGTTGGCAGAAGAAGCGATGATGACGTGCATTGCTCACGTTCACGGAGGTCGTGCCATCCTGGGAGACCTGGCCCCATCCAAGCTCCGATGGATCCCCTTCCCCAAGACCGAACATCCTAAGCATGTCTCCGACCCATCGCGCTATACGCTCTACAACTTTGACGTCCAGTTCGTTTGCGCGCGAGTTAATATACACGTTGGTGCGAGAGACCAAGTCCCGCAGGACGTTAACCGCACTTGGGGTATCAAAGGAATCGCAAAGCGCTTCTCGGAACTTATCTTGGGCTTGATACAATCTTTTTGCGAAGATTTGATAAGAACTAAATTAGAATACATAAGATATTACGCACTCATCTGTCAAGGCACGTTCAGTACCATGATATCGGTGGTTCCCGTCTGGAACTGTTTGCTCTGAATGAGCTTGATTGATCAAAGCCTTAGCTATGGTGAAAAAGTTCTCTCGGGTCGTCAACTTCATGAAATCAGGTGTAGAATGAGGTCTCGTACATTCATAGTCGTCTCAATATTCTTCACTTCGCCAGTCATAAGCGACTCTGAGAAATCCATTTTCGAACTCCATAACTGCGTTAGGAAGGCTAGGCGTAATTGACGTGCTGAGTGCTTCCGCAGCATCTCCTAGGCAGGGTCACATTCACCAAATGCGTGTAGGGCCAGGCACTTACATCTATGGTGATGAAATTTTTGAGGGACTTGCTCATCTTCAACCCCTCAATATGCAAGTGACCCGTGTGAAGAAAGTAGTTGACCCAGGCGTTGCATTCGTGATAAGCCTACATACGAAAAATGAACACGACTTCGGGTGATCAAATCCGACCGGGTTACCTCCGATTGTGCAATTTCATTGTCATGATGTGGGAAAGCAAGATCAATACCCCCCGAATGGATGTCCATATTGTCGCCGAGGATGGCAGACGCCATAACGGAGCATTCAATATGCCATCCAGGACGTCCCGGCCCCCATGGAGATGACCAGAACGGCTCTCCCGGTTTGGATGCTTTCCAGAGTGCGAAATCGGCCGCGGATCTGCGACCAGTGCTAATCGAAAGGGCGCCTGAAGAGGACTTGGAAGCGATGCTATGAGAGGCTGATAGGAGCATATCTACCTTCACCTTCTTCCAATAATTCTTTGTTTCCTTTACTCCACGGTTCTAATTTGGCGTAAGAATGGTTCTCGGCCGAGTCGAATTTGTTCGTGTCAAAGTAGACACTTCCCGCGACCTCGTATGCGTACCCATTGTCAATGATGCGTTTCACGAATTCCACAACCTCAGGTATATATTCGGTGACGCGAGTAAGTGTATCTGGTTCCTTGACACGCAGTCGAGCCATATCCTCGAAGAATTTCGCTTCCCAAAACCGGGCCAATGAACGGGATAATGATGGATCAGTCACTGATGCGCCGTTCTAATAATCATTAGAAAGCACAAAAATACGAGAGACGAGGTACCTTCTTATCAAGGTACAGTGCGAGGATGTCGGCAGAATCATCCACAAGCCGCTTGGCTAACTCCGCATCCATCTGCCCAGCTTTCAAGTAATTACTCGCTATCTGAATGGCCTCATAAGCACGGGACTAAAGCGGCGTTATCAAGACAGGATCTGATCGGCAAACAAAGAAACGCACTGCAGCAGTGAAGTGCATATCGAATTTCTCATCTCTCTTTAGAGCATCACTCTTCCATGCCTTGTCGGCAATTTTGACGGACAGTTCGCTCCAGGCTTGCCACTCTGAGCCAACTGGAGGAACTTGCTCGCTGGATAATCCCTTGCTTACTTTGGAACGCACATATGAATCCCAAGAGGTCCGGACTTCATCCAGCAATGCCTGTGTGAGAGACGTGGCCTCTGATCTAAACTTATTGAGAAGATACGTTTGCCTTGCCCTCAAGATAATCTGCATTACATGTTGGTTATATGGAAGGACGATATTAGCATTGGAAGGAATGTCAACCTTGTCATCAATGTCGGTGATATTCATCACGAAATGAATATCATAGCCGAAGTAATCCGACAGAATTCTACGCAGAATGTCTTGTGTGACGTAGTTCCTGGGCTCGGAGTTATCCTCGTGCACTCACGCTCAGAGACTGAGAGAGCACACCTCGCGTGGCCCATGTGAGCAGCATCGTATACAGTGGGTCCACAATTGTACCATTTTATACGTCTCCCCTCTCGCGGAGTAAAGTCATTCTGAAGATCGGAAGAAAGCGTTCAATGGGACAGAAAACGGTGGGACGAAGCCGCACTTTGGTTCTTGTCAAGGTGTTATAAACTTTGAGGATCGGCTCTGCAGTACGATGCAAGGGGGGCTTCCAATTAGCTTTGTCGTTGGCCATAAGTTGGAATAGACGGGTAGAATAACGACCAAGGTGGATGATGGGGAAAGTTGCCCTCGCAGAGAGCATTCGAGTCAAGGTATATGCGCCCACGTGACCCAGGGCATAAGTTGGGGTTGTCTCGAAAAATTAAAATACTCTATTTTTCATTGAGCTAATAGAATTTTGAAGTTTTAATGTCCCAGGCACTCATCGACCGCTCTGATTTCTCATCGTCGCCTCCTCTATCGATGAAGGTTCAACTATTTTCCCGCACTGATATCCTAGAGTCTGTCCAATTGTGGTTGTTCTATCGCGTGATACGTTTTCCCAATCAGCAGCGCTGGCTGTGATTCATGGAGTGCATCGCTGTTGTTAGGTTGGTAGATCCCCGATCCATGTGGTCATTCAGGATGCTCATCTCAGTAGAACCCATGGGTTGTAAGCATCTCCGTCGATGTGACAAACGACAAGGAGAGTTAAAAAAGGACAAAGAGCGGAGGGAGTGTTCTAGGCCAAGAAGCAGCGAACCGACCTGTGCGTCCAAATATGAACTCTTGGCTGATAATGCAACCGACATGCCTGGGAAGCAAGCACATTGACGTAATTGTTTCCTTCCTCCTGAGGCTCGGTGAAAGCCCGTGTACTATGTTCGAAGTGGGAGGTAGGAAGTGCTGGGAAAGCAGGATGACGAGCGTCGGCTGGATTCGGATCTGCAGCACATATGGGATTGCCCTGAATTTTGCCGTGTTCTCGTGATGGTGGTATAGTAGGAGTGATTGAAGGATCGGGCCAGTCGGAAAGCCGCATGACGGAAGCTGATTAAAGGTATAGAGTTTGATTCGCAGGAGGAGCGTTACGCAGCAAATGATGATGGCGCATTCCAGACATGCTGTTTTTCCTTCCGGCGATGGTAACTCGCCATATGTCCTGTCTCGGGCTGCCAATTCAGCATTCATGGAACTCCCTCTTATCCGGCACGATAGCCACCCAAGCGCCTCTTCCCGCTTACCGTAATGTCCTTAGAATATCTACTTAAACCTTCCCCGGCCGCTCTACAGTTGCTTCTTTCCCCCGCTTTGCCTTCCTCTGCTTCTCCTCCCCCTCTTCCATCCCACTGTGGTTTTCATCCCCTTATTGATACCCTTCACCAGTCATACGTTATGCAACGGCCAACTTGCACCGATATACGCATTCGATCAGTTGCAGACGCGCTGGTCATCTTCTATGCAGTGTCCAAAGGCACCTTACCCATAGTAGCACGGCGCTTGGATAGTGAGGAGAGGCGATGTATTCGGTCCGGCTCAGTTTATGTTTGGGAGGAGAGAGGTCCTGACGCAGAAGCTACTGGTGTGAGTCTTGTCCTCACTACTACTTTCAGTGCTGTTGAAATCCTTCTCCCGTTTTAAGCTTGGTATCGAGCGCTGGACAGACGGTATACGGTGGGGACCTTCTCGTGTTAGGTATTGAGGACACCTCTGCCGTTGCCTTCCAGACACTAACGCCAGCCATATATTCAAGGGACGAATTTTTGTTCTATAGCGAGAGAGAGCTCGACGTGGAACTGGACGTTATCGGTCAGCCGTAAGTTCTCCCCTCATTTTCAACTATATGCGCCACATTACACTTGTCTCAGATTCAGCTTGCACCTCCCTCCCGGCTCATACTATGGACGACCTCGAGAGCGTCTCGTCAAACAAACGTACTCTGTATATGTAGACCTTGCTAGCAGGGGCCGAAGAAAATGGCATCTTAGTGCGTCCGGTTTTTGTATCATGGCCCTTGCAGGCTATTCACGCGCTCTCTGTAGTCGCTTATTTTACTCAAGAGACCATCGACAACCTCTATACTGTGGATGACTTTCCCGAGCTCGCCAGTCTTCAAGTTCCTAGTGGGAAGTTCCGCAGTGCACGTTGCGTCAAAGGGCGACCCAAGGATACTTCAGATAGCACTGGCCCGTACTCTCACCAATCCCGTTCACCCAAATATGCGCCGTATCCTGTATCCACTGTGCAGCCTCCCTCACCTCTAGATCCCCCAGCATGGCCAAAGGCTGCCCACGATTTAGCACATGGGAAACTTGGGCATAGTCGTTTTTCAAGTACTCCAGACGGCGCACAGGTTCTTGCGCCACTGGCATTTCTCGAAACGACCCATATACCAAAGAGGCATCCCATCGATGACCGTGCCTTGCGTTCTTTTACGGTTTCGTGATGACTTGCCCCCTACCTATTGCTCTTCATTCTTATCTACATCCACACATACTTTCTGGACCTCTGTACTGATCGCCCTCCCAAAATCTACAGCTCTCCACTCGCTTACCCCCTCTCCACCCCTCGTACCCGACCTCTTCTGTATTTCACTGCTGCCTCTATTAGATGCGAAGAAAAAAAATTTCGACGTCGTCTTTCCCACACCGCCCACATCCGCTCCGTGTCTTCTCTCTCTCTATACATCCTGGCCTTGGTGGAGCCGTGTAGCTAGTATGTATAATAATAAACTGCTTCCCTTTCCAAATCATTGCGACGTCCACCCCATTCCGGAGCGCATTCCACCGAGCAGTGGTGGAGTTTCGTAATCTCCCGAGGTTGATGCAGCAAGATCACGTACGCTCACTCATAAAAGTTGTACTTCGCAAAGGTATTGATGTATTGATTCCTGGTAGTCATAGTCATATAATCACTCATTAGTTAACTCCGTGGCACTCTCACGCAATTATCGCAGAGATGAAGAAGACGAGAGAGATGATGGCGGCCGAATAAAGGGGCGTCACATGGCAGATGACACTGTTACCTTTTTTTTGACTCGTGTCCTTGCATCATTTGACCCCTGCTAGCGTACACGGGGTGTGGTCTACGCCGGAGCGAAAAACGCACGTTCAACCCTATTTAGATTATTTCAAAATTGTCAAGAGGACAAATCGACTACCCGCGCACAGACAGTAATTTGGAATTTTCGCAAATGCTGGATTTACATTATATTGTATGCAAACTTCATCTTCGCGTGTCGACAGGGTCCTCGTTGTTGGTGTCCCTCGTGTCGGGTACATTATTACTTACGGGACGTGGTTGATGGCGATGGCCGATGGCGTAAAGTTCTCGGAGGTTTGCGTGACACTTTTGATCCTGTGGTGTAGGAGCAAAGCAAGTAAAGCAAGACCCAGGTCGGCGCAAAACAAAAATTACGATGCCATCGTATTCGTCAGCGACCGCGACCGAGTCGGGGTGATAGGCCAATCACGTTCTCAAGCCGCAGGGGTGGGACCGCGGGGAGGTTAGCTAGTACGTGTGATGAGGGCATAGGCACAGTGAGCACAGCTGTGGTGTCACTATACAAACGGATGCCATTAGCTGTAGTCAAGGGGCGAGAGGTAGTTTTAGAAAAATAAATGAACCATCGTTCTCCTTTTGGGAAATGACAAGTAATTGAAACTAAAACCCTCTCTGCCGTCAATACTATATAGCACACGGCTCATCGTGTCCCTACAGTAACGTCTTTGGTTCCTTGTATATATCTCGCCATATATCTCGCCGCGCAAGGTACATTACTAGTAGTACTACTGTAACCACGGCTAAGGTAGACAACCCGTCGTCTGTCAGGCTGGATTCCAAGGCACAACGTAAAGGTGGAGCAAATGACAGAACTTTGGCCAACAAGTTCCATCGGTAACGTCACGGTGTGAAAAAATGGCCAGTGTGAGCGTAGTGCAACATGCACTTCAGATCAAGTGTCGATTGCCACTATCACAACCAATCACGCACGACGCAATGAAGGGACCGCCGTGAGAAAGTGTAACCACGTTCGGAGCCTCGTGGTCTGGCAGCGGCGACGACATCAGGGAGCCGCGGATTTGTGCCAACAACGATGGATCTGCGGCGCACAAAGGTTCTTTATCGGCTACTGGCAATGGAACATTTTAGCTGATGCCATGGATCACCAAGGTTGCCTTTCGGAGCTAAAAGGGGGAGGGATGGGGTGGACGGAGTGAAGAAGGGAGTCAAGTCAAGCGACGATCCTGGTTGCCAATGACCCCCAAACACATGTAGCCTCCTCGATCATACGGAACAATGCGAAGACGTGTACGAAGGAAGAGATGTAAGCGGGACCCGGGTTCTGTCGGCGTCGGCACGTTTTGCTACAACAACGGATCCGAAGTGCGTGGACAACAACCCCCCAATCATCGAACGAAGCGGGGCTAGACCCGGGTCCTATTGCTGCGCAACAGCACTCTCACCTCATGTTCCTATTCAATCGCAAGGATCGTGGCTATGGCTGGTGGCATTCGGGGATATTCCACCTTTTGCCACTGGACGAGACTGTCGGGTATCTTTTTTCATCACATGCGATGAAAAAATTCGTGAGTCTTAACGCCGAACATCGGCCAGGTGCGAGAACCGCTTCGTGGTGAGAAGTAGAAGCACGGCTGTCACTGGCTCGTTAGGGGACAATCCGGATGTGCGCGGCTGCAGCGTTTCTGGGCTAGAAACCCATAACGTGGTCATAGGGTCGCATGGGTTCAAGCCCAGAGTGGAGCATACGACTTGAGGATTAGGCCTGAAAACATCAGCGGTGCTTATTCGGTAATGCCGACTATTCATGGGGCATTTTAAAGACTAGAGTGATGAAAGATGATGTTATTCGGTTGATACATACAAGTTATACGGATTAAGGCGGTTAAGCCAGAACAGATGGTTGGGTCTGGGCTAGTGCTTAACGATGAATGAAGCGGAAGGGTCGGAATGACTGCGGGGAAACAGGCGAGATGGCAGAGAGTGGATGAAGAAAGTTTAGAGTCATGGCCATGTGGCCGGGTCACGGAAAGGGAAGAGGGGAGATTCGATTCGAAGCTGAGATAAGCAGAGCGAGCCGAGGATCTGGCAGGTCCCGTGAACTGGGGTGGAAAGGTCCGGAATAAGGTCCCTCCTGGGGAGTGATGGTGGCGCGTCATATGAGGACGTGCCGAGGCTCGGGGACGTGTGCTGACAGCATCTGACCAGGTGTCGGTTCTGGAAGCAGACCCCCCATGTGCCAGGGGGTGCGTTACAGGTCAGAGAAAAGGAAAGGACCATAGGTTTGCGGAGTCGCTGCTCATATGGGGGATCGATCAAGTAAGAGTTGTATTGGAGGTGGCCAGGTATTTCCCCCCTCGATTTTAGGCGGGCATAGACCGGATTAGGCCCTTGCGGGGAAAGTTGTTGTGACCGCGGCGATGGATGACGATGGAGGGGGGGGAATTGGTTAGGTTAACCGCGGGAGATGTTTGGCGAGCACATGGCCAGTGGAGGGCGATTGAGAGTTTTAATGGATTTAAATCTCGATAGGCAGAGGGAACGAGGGAACGGCGCGGAAAGAATTTAATGGATAAGTATCCGGCGGGGATTGAACCACTTCAAATTGGACAGAACAGGCATTATTTATAATTCCCTCCACGGTGAGCAGGTTCCTTTCCCTTCCCTCGTCCCGCCACGATACTTTCACTGACAATGCAGGTCCCTTCCTGTACGAATGTCCGCATCAGAAGCACCGCAGATGTCCACAAAATATTTTATGCCGTTTATCTCGGCCTGTTGCCAATGATTACCAGACGCCTGGACGCCAAGGAACGCGAAGCATTGTCTTCAGGTTATTGCTATGCCTGGGAAGACAGAGGTCCCCATGCGATCACCGGAATTGGCATCGAGCGCTTTACTGAAGGTCGTCATTGGTCTGCCTCGCGCGTCCGCGATGTACGTCTTCAATCGCTCACATCTCACCTTTATCCGATCCTTTTGCCCACCTTCTCTTCAAGGAATTTCTATTCTACTATGAAAAGTGGGAGCCCCCTAAAGGCAAGAACGGCGAGAGAACTAGGTAGGTCACCCTTAGTTGTCCAAGTCGCAAGCGCGGTTCAACCCAACAGCCCCTCTTTCAAAGTGATGGTCAACCTCCACGGGATTGGGACCCGTATGTGAAACAGACCTACTCCGTTTATTTAAACGAGAGCGAGGGCAACAAGCGTAAATGGCATCTAAGTGCATATCTTTCGTCGCCTTCCCCCATCCTTGTCTTATATTTCTAGCTGCATACTTTACCCAGGCTACTGTCGACAGTCTCGGCACTGTAGACGACATTCCTGTCTTGAAAGATCTCGCCGTGCCCGAGGGTCTGTTTAAGAGCTCGCGCAGAACGAAAACGAGGTCATCGAGGGCTGCTAATGCCGCTGCTCAGGCGGCAGGTGCTTCTCCTGCTATTTCAGCTCCGGCGAGTTCCAGCGGTAAGTCGGGGAAGCAGATCGCCTCCGTCGCTGGTCCTAGCTCGACCGTGAGTCGCACTCCTCCACAAGTTGCGACACAATCAGTTGCACCTGAGCAGAATCAGGGTTTACCTCCTCCGAGTGCATACCCCCAAGAACTCTTCGACCCCAAGTCACCTCCTTACTCAGGACTACCAACAAACTCGGCACCACCACCTCCCCATGCGCAACAGCCTGATGCGTATGCGCGCATTTACACGGGGGAATCATATGCTTCACCACAACAACCTGAAGGTTACCATGTATCACCGTCCCCGCATATCCAACCTCATGTGACGCCTTTCGAATACAATTGGCCAGCACCAGCTACACCAGTAACAGACAATGCTTGCTCATCCGGATATCCGTACCCGGTCCTTGTCGACTCACAAAAGGGGGACTCAACATTCCAACAGCAGTCTCCCGTCCAGTCACAGCTGCACGTGTATAGATCGAGGTTCCAAGCATCTTTATACGCCTATCGGGCTGTTTCTCCTGCGCTATCACATGCTCCCAGTCAATTCTCCGCGTCGTCCCAATCGCAGTCCTCCTCAGAGAGTGACTCACCAGCACCTGTACCCGTCCCCCTTCGGACACCAGTCTTCTCACCAGAACAGCTCTCCGTAGTTCTCCCGACAGACGGGGAAACCAAGTACGAGATCCATGGCATCCGTGAGCCCGACGGCACGATGGACTCGAAAGTGGGCCTTGCGTCCATGGAATCGCTCAACCGCTACCATCCATATAGGCGAGAGCCTTTGGACGACCGTGTCGTGCAGAGACTCTTAGGCCCCTTCTGAGAAGCGGCACTTTTGCACGTTCCTTCATGGTAGGCGCTCTGTATTGGTGACACCTTAGGTTGTCCGCACCTGTACACGTATGTCTAGACAAGCGGACGCCTCCCCACATGTACTTAATTCATTGGGCCGGTAGCTTGCCGTCCTCATGGGGTGCAAAAGTGCTGTATATTTAGGGTCTTACGTGCAAACACAGGCTAAATCAGCGGGCCACATCCGTAAAACATGGATTCGAGTGCCAACGGTGGAAAGGAAAGAGATATCAAAAAATGTAACTTTGCGAAGACATGAATATGATGAGTAATAATAGTTCAAACGTAAACGCGGGGAACAGCGACCGTGGGAACGGGGAAGAAACAGATAATCCAACAAAGCAAGGAGACGCAACAAGGGCAGTAAACACGACGGGATTCAATCACCATTCAAATTCCCTTGACAAACGTCAGAACTGCAACAACTTCTCAATCAAGAACAAACGTACCCTGTACACTTTGCGAAAAGATAATCCTTGCCGTTGATGTGGATCATGCCATCCTTGAGTATGCACTTCCACTTGTTTTTAACCCGAGCAACCTAGAATCGACAATCAGAATGAACGTATTACCGCATCGTGCGGCTCCCATTACCTTATCGTACGTGCAAAAGACGATGTCGCTCACGCCTGGACCTTCATCCGGGTCCTCCTCGCCTTCAGAATCAGAATCGTCCAGATCGCTGTTGATAGCTTCATCATCTGCACTGACAGTAGAGCTTGGCGTAGGCTGCGGTAGAGATGGGTGCGACGAGTGGGGCGCATACTGCTGTGGAGGTGGTGACGACGAATCCGAGCTCGAGGACGATGGTCCATCCACCTGCGGAATTCGGGCTGGCTGGGATTGAGATTGAGACTGGGTCGGCGTTGGCTGCGACGATTTCGCGGGTTGGGCTGCAGTTGCGGGAGGATGAGCGGCCGGTGCCGGCGCTGCAACTGGGACTGGAGGCCGACTCGGACCCGCTGGGAAGGTCAATAGCGAATTCGGTGGAGGACGCAGCGCGGGTATTTGTGGGCTCATCGGTGCATATTGACCACTCATGATAAATCGGCTGTCAACTGGTTCCTTTTTAATCATGTTTGGTGGTGCAGGAGGAGGTTGTGGCACGAATGCGCTTGAATAATGCTGTGGCATGACGTGCATGGGATGAGGAGGATATTGAGGAGGTGCTTGGGTGGGTGGGGCCTCGAACTCAGCGACATGGGATGCTATTACCTTGGCCTCCCATTTCTGAAGCGAGAATGGCGCAATGAGACGCGCACTAGAGGACACTTGACATGAACAAGGGGAGACAACATACTCTCTGAAGCTCAGCCAGAATATCCTCGCTGACACCATACTCGTCAAAGTCACTTTTACTCGAAGCGATGACCTCATCTATGACTGAGCGATAGATGGCAGGCTCATTGACGGAGAGTGGGTGTTATCCTACATACTAGTCAAGCACGAATGCATTGACTGGCTCACCACTATTTTATTAGACATTTTCGAGTACGGAAACGGCGCTGAATAGGACGGGCACTACGGAGGCGACGTCCGGCTTGATGATGGGGGGTGAGGAAAGCTTTTATAGATGATGTGTCCTCAGGAAAGGCCGTCCATTCAAACTCCGCCAGGACTGAGTAAAATTCCCACGCACGGGCCAGTCCAGTGCCCGACGTGACTTGACCGCAGGAATCTCGGGCTGTGCATAAAAATAAGGCTTCAGCAAAACAAAACACACAGACACGTCATCGTTCTCTTACCGAAAGCACCGCCGTTCTCTTCCCTTTGCCGCAAATACGTCACCCGTGGGTGCATCTGCTCAGTGATGGTCATCCGCGGGATGCTTTCTCATATTCGTCTCTCTATGTGTCACGCCGCAGACCATTCTGGCTCGTTCCTGTCGGCTGGTTCTTCTATCCGTTCCACCGCAATGATTCCTGCGGTAGCGGCAGCGGCAGTTTGCGGTGTAATGTGAGCTACGCTCGGGGAGAAGATCGCGGGGATTCTCTGATCAGTTTCAGTCGATGCCCGCAACTGCGTTGCGGTGAAATGAATCACGATCAATTTCTCATGAATGTCTCAAATCGTCTGGCAGAGGCATGAGGACCGACCGGCCCCCGTTGCCTTTCGCGGCGCCCACCACAAGCCAAGGAAAGGAATCACATTAATACGGTAAAGCGTGAAGCCCTTTATAATGCAGAGATGTAGTTGGTTTGATTGAGACATGAGACAAAGGAACCTGAGACCAAGAATGTTCCTGGTCTTGGGCGTTGTGTTCGCGATACCTTATGGATATACATGATGTCCTGATATTATAATAAATCTCAACAATTTTTGACCATGTAATGTACAGCCTGGCACTCGTGCCGTGGTCGACCCAATATGAGAGCGCCTCGCCGCGCCGCAGCTACCGTCTGACAGTCACGATGAAGACCACACTTGTTTTCCTTAGCTTATTCGGGCTCGCTCACTCTGTTAAAGTCTATTTCCACCCGCCCATCGAAGTCTTGGGATCCTTGCCAGATTCCCATGCTAACGCCCTTGTGGCGAAGCACCTTCACCTTGACCGGTTCGAGCCCTTACAAGACTTCTACACAGCTCCTCTTGACCAAACATTCGTCGGGAAGGGTCCCCATAGTAGCCTCCTGATTGGTATCGACAATGACGATGCAGAATGTCAGTTCGAATCAGAGGAGGATGTCATGTTGTGATCTAACGCTTTATTGTAGACATTATCCCTGTGGAAAACCTAGGGCCTCCACTCTCACTTTCAAGCTCAGGTCCTACCTCTACCTTCTCAAATATCATACAAACAAGCCTACAGCGTGCCGCTCTCGCTTTCTCTCATGTTTTTGACGTCTCAAATGCGCCAAAGAACATGTTCATACCACTCTTGGACATCATGAACGCCTCACCTGCAACGGAAACTTTCGTCTCCGAACTGTCCGCACTTGTAGCCTTTCTCGAATCCGATGACCTTTCGTGGGACCGTTTCGGCGCGTTCCGCATAACAGGTATTCGCACCATCGCGAATGCGTATGGACGGGAAAGCGAACAGTACACGCTGGCCGCATCGTCGCTCACCGCAGCACTGCGCAGCGCACTCAGCAAGAAACAATACCTCAACACGGTCATTTTCACCCACTCGCAAACACATGCGAACGGCAGTGGCCGTGTGGAGAGGCGTCAAAATCAGTCACCCCTCCCGTCCCCGCTGCCGCCGCCGGTTGGCTCGGATGCGTTATGCTTCACCTCGGAGGAAATTTGCTCTAATTCTACCGATGCGTGCTCCGGCCATGGCACGTGCGTCGAGGCCAACAAGGCTGGGTGGACATGTTTTACCTGTACGTGTGAAGCTACTCAAGACTCGGCGGGTCAGACACAATATTGGGCGGGGAGCAAATGCGAACGGAAGGACGTGAGCGGGTACGTTACGGATCAATTTCCTATTATTGGATGGCTGTTTGACTGACTGACTGACTGACGTTGCTCCCTGGCGGGGTAATTAGGCCGTTCGTGTTGATTGCCGGGACAGTAATCACGCTCATTTTGGTTGTTGTTGGTTCTGTCGCCCTGCTGTCCGGAGTAGGTAACCAGCCTCTTCCCAGTGTGTTAACTGGCAGCGCTCCAGGCATGTCGGTAAAGGAGTAAATATTTCTTCTGTAATAACACCTCATTTGAGCCCTCCATGGTCCAGTCCTTCTAATGCACCCAACATTTTCCTGTCATGCCCACGCGCAGTAGGTGGCACGCGCTAGAACCGATTCCGGATTGAAATCTCAATTATTCCCATTCAATCATCGCTCGATTTTAAGGCGTGGAAAGCTGGCTAATTACCAAGGGATCATTTTATTCTAAATTGATTGAATCTGGCGTTCAATGGTACAACCTAATCCTTATTTGTCTTACCCCGATATGACGTCGGTTTTTTGATAATGGGTTCAGCGGTGACCTAATGATGTGGGAATATTCCGAAAGCAATTACATTGAGCCCATCATTTCGACATTGAGACTTACATTTTCCCTCCCTTAAAGATTAGGGTAAGGGCGGCCCAACTCACTGTCACGGTGATGCCTTAGCTAAAGCCCGTGCCTAGCCTTAGCCATAATGAGCCCCCTGTGGGGGAATTATTCTCTTTTTGTGACACACATGACTTCCGGAAGATGTGGATACAATGTAGTATAGCATTGAATTGGGCGCCATTGATCTTTGGGGTGCTGATGCCCTCGTGATGTTCCGATCCAGGGCACGTCGTGTTAACGGCAAGGTAACCTGGCCACAACAATGGAACACACAGCCCCAACTTGTGCTGCTTCGGTGTAGTTCTAGGAAAGAGCACTATCCGGCTCTTCGGGAGGATTGGAACCGAACCACCCCTTTTCCTCTTGCAAGGCTAGAGCATTGTAATGAATTGGCTCCGTGACTCTCTGGGTGTTGCGAGACCGCATTACCCCCACCGAGACACACCCATAACCCTTTTTACGCCAGAAAAGGGGCGACATAGGACGCATCGGCGATAGCATCTTCTAAAACATCCGCTATTCAGACGTTCGAAGAGAGACATGCTCCTATGTGGTCCGATAATGAGGCATGATGCCCCATCGCATCGAAAGCAGGCCGATCGTGATACTGCGTGCAGAATTCGCAAAGGAGAAGAAGCGAGAGATAATGATGATCGACTCCATGGTGATGATTGTGAAGAAGTGCACACTTAAAGACTTTGGTTGATACTATTCTGGGCACCCAGTCTTCTCTTAGTGCAGCTAAGCTCCCGACAATTTCGTAAACGTCCTCGCGAAAAAAACGCCGGGTGGCAGATACCATGCAAATAATGTCTACAGCATGAAAGTAGGCTGCTGACCTGATGTATCCGAGTACGGCGGGTTGAATGAAAGATACACTCGCAGAGCTACGCAGACGGATGCCAGTCAGCCATTCATCCATTCATTCATCAAGATTAATCGCGCTGCCGAATCTCGCATACAAGGTAACTTTGAGCGTCTTCATGTCGCGCTCGCATTGGTCAACGACTTCGTTTAATTTTGCGATCTCCCCGTCGACCTGCGCTTGATCACTTTCCAAGCGTTTCAACGCGCGGGGGTGTGGAAGATGAAGAAAGGCCTCGCCGACTTTGTACCTTTTGATAAGAATCAGAAAACGTGTAGACGTGTTTTGTAGATGTATCAGAACATACAGAACAGGCTGGTCCTCATCAGCAAGCTCTAGTTCCATGGCAAGATCATCAAGGGCTTCCTTCTCTTGCTGCAAAAAAGGCAAAAATTTGACGTAAGAACGGGGCCTGTATGAACTTCCGAATCACTGCTACGCACCTTCAAGTTATTCACTTTCTCGGCTAGGGAACGGACCCGAGTGTTAAGCTTTGAGAATGTGTTGATACGCTGCTGGTCCTCTGTGTGTGCGGAAGGAATGATTACAAACGACTGCGTTTCGTGGGTAAAGAGGACCTCATGTACCCCATGTTACTTCTTTACCTTCATCGGCTTCCTCCTCTTGTGATAACTGAAATTGACTGTCAGCGATTGAGAGCGAGTCGCAGACCTGAGAAATATACCATGCGCATGGTGGTTCACAGTTTCAATGACACTGCCCCGCCCTGAAAGAAGGCGAACCTCCTCGGGCCGGGGGCCGGATGATACCCGCGCAGTACCCGCGCCCTTTCGCTAGGCGGGGCTGCCCTCCTTTGAACCGCAGCACCTACCTCTAACCGAGGTGACCATGTCTACACTCTCGGTGTCACGTATCATAGATGTCGCCGAGGTATTCCAGGGCGCTTCCACGCTAGACACCGCAAAGAACTGTCTGCTCGTTTACCTCCTCGCCAAACGGGCGTTGAAACTCTGGCGACACGTCCGCGCGCGAGGTATTATTCAGTCAATCAGGGAGTTCTACGTGTCCATTGCTCAGGTTTTCCCCCATTTCTCTTCCCCCCCCCTCCTTCTACAATTGAAACACCCTCGTTTTCCCAGAAAACCTTTCGGCTGATCATTAAGCTGCCGGCTGTACGCAAGAGAGTAGACGCGGAAATGGATGCTGCCAGAGTTGAGATGGCAAAGCTTCTACCACAAGGCAAAGATGTGGTACGCCACCTCGCCCTTCCAAAGAGAGGTTGCACCCTGGAATGGATCCTCGACTCGATGGAGCAAATGGACCAGGAGGCACCTTCGCACACAGATTACAGGGAAGGCAAATTATCCGGCGCAGTGTACCGTGCGCAATATCTCTTTTTTACTCTATATATTTTTCTGTTGAGCAGTTTGCTTCGCAGATGGTGGTGATGACATGGAAAAAGTCCTTGTTGCTGCGTTTCAGCGGTACTGTGTTTCCAACCCATTGCATCCAGACGTCTTTCCCGCGATCAGGAAAATGGAAGCAGAGATTGTAGCCATGTGCCTACGAATGTACAATAACCCCACTGGCGCAGGTGCGACGACGTCTGGCGGGACTGAGTCCATTCTCATGTCTGTTAAGACTCACCGCGACTGGGCACGCGCCGTAAAGGGTATCTACGAGCCGGAGATGTACGCCTTGGTTCCATTTCCTCTCACATATACGTTGAAAAGCGTGCTCGTTTACTACTTCAAGGGTCGTTCCTGCGTCGGCCCATGCCGCGTTCGATAAAGCGGCTGCGTATTTTAATGTCAAACTCCATTCGATTCCTGTTAACCCCGAGTCGCGTCAAGTCGACTTGAAACGAGTTCGCCGTGCCATGTCAGCATTTTCTTAGTCCTAATGACCGACTCACTGAAAACGTCTTTAGCAACTCGAACACTATTATGGTCTGCAACACGTTATTTTGCGCCTAGTAATTCAAGCTTATCGGGGTTTTTCCAGGTCGTGGGTTCTGCTATCAACTTTCCCGATGGGTGCCAGGATGATATCATCGGTCTTGGAAGGCTTGCAAAGAGATACAACATTGGTCTTCATGTGGACTGCTGTCTAGGGAGCTTCATCATGCCTTTCTTAGAGAGGGCTGGATTTCCATCAGAGCCGTTCGACTTTAGAGTGGAAGGGGTCACGGCCATCAGTTGCGATACCCACAAAGTTCGTTTATCCCTTCCAGAATAGTGAGAAGCTGATCGACCGTAAACCAGTATGGATTCGCACCCAAGGTGGGCATGTTTCACGTGTTTTGCACAGCCGAAATTTGAATGTCTTTCATGCCTTGCAGGGTTCTTCTGTTATCATGTATCGCTCTGCCGACGTCCGACAATACCAATACTACGTAAATCCTGACTGGTCAGGTACTTACTCTAACCCCATTTTCTTTCGGACAACCCTAATAAGAGCGGTCACAGGTGGTGTTTATGCTAGCCCTGCACTCGCTGGCTCTCGGTAGGCAATGCGCTTGGCTAAGATTTCATCGAGTTTCATATTTTTTAGTGCTGGGGCTCTAATCGCTGGAACTTGGGCTGCGATGCACTATATGGGCGAAGAGTGTGTTATTAAGGCATCAGTATTGTCTAACATTCTCACGTTGCTCCTAGGGGGTACATCTCATCCTGTCGGGACATTGTTGGCGCGGCAATAGCCATCCAAGAAGCTATTCAGAACTCTTTCCCTGAGTTATATGTTCTAGGCAAACCGCCGGCTTCTGTAGTGGCGTTCGGTTCTCGTACGCCGAATTTGAACATCCTAGAAGTTGGGGACAATATGTCGAAGAAGGGGTGGCATCTGAATGCGCTGCAGAATCCGCCAGGACTTCATATCGCTTGCACGGTACGTACGTGTGTCTGGGATTCGCTGCAGGATCTGATGAGAGGTGGCAGCGACTTACGATATCGAGGGTGGATGATTTTATTCGAGACCTGAAAGACGCAGTCTGGGTCGCAAAAGGAAGCCCGGGCGGAAAAGGGGTTATGGTCACCTTGTACGGTACGTGCAACACACAATAAACGCGTTGGCAACGTCGTCTCTCGGACCGATTTCCCTGTTGCCTCGCGTTATTTTCTCGGTAGAAGACTGACGACGTTCATTTAGGGTTGGGTAACTCGAGTGCTATCGGTCCGCAGGTGGTTGGGGATATTGCCACTGCCTTCCTAGATGTGCTGTATCAGGCATGATTTAGCTAATCTTGTGTTATTTCTGCGTGAAAAGTGCTTGCGTGCACCGATGTTGATAACACGGAAAAAAAGATGAGTCGAAACGGGGTTCGTCGATAAAAGATAAGAATGGGCCAATAGCTGAGCTGTATCAAAGGGGTGTGATAAAAAATTGTCTGTGGAATGGAGGACTTGGGCTCACTTACCGGTCTGGACCAGATCCAGATCCAGGGTAAATAAAAAGAGGAGTAATAAATATAAAGCGTGATGGGCATCGTCTGTTGTCGTTGCTTTGAGTGACAATGACCACCGACGTTCCATCAACTAACGACTTGAACACCTCGGCGCCTATCTCCACTCGTCAACAAGATCCCGAGGTTGATCTTCTGGCTTCCACTTTACATCACGTCCTTCAAGGCATCACTGGCACTCACCACTCTGATCGCGATCACCAGGACTCTGCACCCAGGAGGGATGACAAACACACTGGCATCGACCTCGTCGTAAACACAGACGTCATTACCCTCAAAGGCACTGGAGTCGATGTGACACCCGGTATTCTTTCTGGACAAATCGTCCTCGACCTGGCAGAATCGACTCCGGTCAAGCAGATCACGCTGCAGTTTCGTGGCAAAGCCAAGCTTCCCCCCGTCGAGAATGAGCCGTAAGTTTCCCTACTCTGTCTGCCCTAACACTTCTCATTCTGAACTTCTCGCGTCTTCTATTCTTCTACACAGTGTCTGTTTCAGTAACTCGCCGATGACTTACGTCGTGTATAACCACGAGTGGTCCTTCCTTGAGGGAGAAAAGAAGCACAGTCACACTTTGAAGGCCGGCCGTCATTTCTTTCCCTTCCAGGTTCACTTGGGTGGCTCTCTCCCATCTACGCTCTACACGAACGCCTTCGGAGGCGCTTCCATCATTTACAAGCTTCGGGCCACTGCAACGCGCCGCGGCTTCGCCCACAATCTACAAACGCACAAAGTGATCACGCTGCTGCGATCCTTTGCCCCAGAAGCGCTCGAATACCAACAGTCGCTCGAAATTGAGAACACATGGCAAGAGAAGATCATGTTCTCTATCATGGTCCCGCATAAAGCCTGGGCCGCGGGCGATGACCTCACTGCGGTCATCAAACTTTCTCCCCTTGCCAAGGGGGTCCGGCCTCTAAGCGTAGTGACGACGCTCAATCAGACGACCAAGGTCCACAGTCGTACGGGATGGCAAGAGTCAACACGGCCTGTGGTCACGGCAAGGCATGAATTCCGTAACGGTCAAGCGATCTGGGTGGAACACCAGGATCACCGCTCACGCTCGGGTTCATCGCATTCACCTACCATTCGAGGTATGCATCTTGTCGCGGCTTCCCCCATGTACATTGACACCGACGTGTGACATCACTTTCAACCCCTCTTTCCCCTTCCCCCTTCGGTCGTGCCATGTTCTTCATGCCCTCAGGTCCCTCCAACGACCCTCCGGGCCACTATAGTCCCGAAGCTGGGCCTTCCACCCCCAACACAGAGCAACCTGGGAGTGAGTCGCACTCAATTCCAACAGATATCGAGCTATCGGAGGAGGACATTGTCACCAAACTCGAAATTTCCCTTCCACTTCGCACGACACCCACACACCCTTTGGAACCTATCATTGTATCTCATCGTATACGCTGGACCATCGTCATCGGCAATCCTGATGGGCGCACCTCGGAGTTACGTTGTTCTTTACCACTGCATATACTTGACTATCGCCTTCTTGACGAAGCGAAATCTGCGACAGCAGAAACACGACGATTGCTCCTCGGAGGGCCTGAAGTGCAAGAAGAGGGTAGCCCCGATAATGAGCAGCTACCTAGCTATCCATCGCACATCCGCGACCGAATCGCGAACATGTACCTGCCAGACCAAGCCGTCCTGCGTGTCTTCAATCCCTGGATACACCAGGGCATCAGTCCAGTGCAACTTGAGATGGATCAAGACCGTGACGGGCGACACAGCGACTTTACATCGGGTACACATACGCCTCTCGAGGCATACTACGTCTCACCTCCCATAGGCCACGGTGACCTCGAGTACGTCAACTCGGAACTTAGCCTCTCACTATCACAGAACACACCCCCGCCCATCGAGACGACGCACCGAGACTTGGTCAGCCCACCCGAAACGGCTCCACCCAGTCGACCTTCAAGCAGGAGAACCAGCCAAGTCCCATCACGCGCACAATCCCGCGGGCCTTCCCGTGCGCCCAGCCCAGAACGCGAGCCGTCATCGCACCACCAACTCCACTCGCGTCGGTCGTCCGCAGGTACCACCACTTTCTCTACCGGTCCAGAGGCAGCTCCTGCCACTGCATCATCGACATACTTACATTCGAACAGTACGACAAGCCGTAACCTACACGGTCTATTCCACGCAACACTGAGGCCTCTCACATCTCTCACATCCTCTTTCGCGCTCCCATCACTTCAACACACACCATCACGTCCGCCTCTACCCCACTCCTCAAGTAGTAACAATATCAGCGGCCTCTCTCTCCCGCGCCATCAACACCCCGGGCTGGTGGGCTCTTCCACGTCCGGGACATCACTACCCCGCACAGTACCCGTAACGTCCCACTCGCTCTTGCATCGCGCATTCACAGAAGTGCCAGACTACGGTATCGCCTCGCGCGGGTTTTTGGGAGGCGTGACGCCGCTCGAGACGTTGCAGGGTTTGCCGAGCTATGAGGAGGCTGAGATGCAGCGCTCGCAGAGCGAGCCTGATCTGGCCTCTATCGCAAATCATCGTCCCATCGCTTCACTTATTCCTTTACGCTCTGATGAGCCCTGAACCCGAACCTGAACCCGCAGTGATCGCCCACTGATCCCTATTTATTTCGATCATAGAAAAATCATTTTATATTTGTTTTTTTTTCTCTCTGACTTGGGTTGACATCAAGGCGGCGGAATGGCCTATCTTTACACGATATTATGTTATACTCTATGCCCCATTTGCTCACCTCGCCACTCGCTCTTCAGGATTTAATAGATGAATAGAACGCATCATAGAGTAGAGTAGAGCACCGTAGAACTAAAGATGCATTACAGTAACGTCAAATAGAACAGTTTAATCCCGTGTTGATTCGTGGGTTCTGAATCACGTGTCCCTGCGACGACACGCCAATAAAATGAGCATTGCGGCTCCTGGATTGGTCTGGACATATATAAAGACAGATATAACACAGCATCCCTGTGTGAATCACACATGCAACGCGTGAAAGTTGCACGCCATAAGACCAAGCAAGGTATAAGTAAAACATTATATCATGGAAAGAACGTGTCAGATCCAGCATCTGCCGCTGGAAGCGTGAACCCGTTGATTCTCCAGTTGCGCCTAGACTCTAAATACGAGCATCGGATGGGATTCTCCTACTTGGACTCCTCTTGGTCGTTGATGGACTGCAAGATCCATGGCTCAGACGTGACCCATTGACTCTCAGGGACACCGAGCTCAAAGAGCCTGACGACGACCGCGGAGAAACTATATGCCAGTGCCGTTAACAATACTGGGACGAAGGGAAAAAAGAAAAAGAGACTTGCTCCTTGAAGAACAGTGCTTCGTCAGCGGCATACGCCTGCACGTGCTTCTTGAAAGATTTATCCTGCACGAGCGCGTAATCCGCCCTGAAAAGCAGCATGTAGCTGGTGAGCGGCAGAACCAATATACGTTTAAAGGATATGGCGTACGGAAGCATCATCAATGTGCCGGTTTTCTTGTCAACGTATTGGTTCGGCCCCTTCCACTTCTTCCATACCCACTTCTCACTGAGAAGCAGCTTGAAATAGTCATTAGTTAGCGTGGTAGGCGAGAAGGTCCATGGCCCTTCAAAACCGGAGCGATCCGGATGGCATCGGCCAAGTGCGTGAGCCCCAGCAAGGGCGACAATTTCTTGGTCATTGAATCTAGAGTCCTACGTCAGGCCACTCGGTTTAAAAATAGCTGACGAATCGTACCCCATACGGTAGAAGATCTGACAGGGGAGAAACGTTATGATTCGTCACGGAGAATGGGATGACATTACTTACTGCGCGGAGATGGTCCTGACCTTGGGCTGCGTCAGGAAGGCGACCATCTGGGGTCACGTCCTTGGCAAAACCATCAATGCGACCCGGACGCCACGGGATCTTAGGGCCACCCATTTCCTGCACAGAAATGAGCTACCTCGATGTTCCGGAATTGAGTCCACTGACCTGGACAGCAGCAACACCGGCGAGGGTCCAAAGATCACCGTAACTAATCCATTCAAACTCCTTTTTGATCTGCTCCATTAAACCACGGGCAATGTGGAGACCATTGTTGGCCTCATGAAGTGACTCGGGTTCGAAGCGCATGGTAGCATAGTTGCTATTCTCGCGTATCAGACGTGATGCATTACGGTCACGGTCAATTTACTACAGTACCTGCCGCCAGTTTTAGCCTCCTTGTCGAAGGTACCAGAGCCATGCCAGGCGAGACGGAGGAGAACGGGACCGTAAGAGCCATCTGACGGGTGGGAAAGGGTAGGTGAGTGTCGAGTACAGATACGTGGCAAGACATACCATCATAATCGCCAGCTTCATCAATTAAGTGGGCAATCTTGTTGTACACCTGACCGCGGGAGTTAAGCCTGGGAGTTGTCGTGGCAGAGCGACTGATCGGTCTACCTTTTGATAGTCTGCCTTTGTCGGGGTGAATTTAAGAGCAGACTTGGCAGACTGAGCACCCGACTTGACTGTGGTGGCAGCAGTGTCCGAGGACGTGTACGCGTAATAGCCGACACCTCCCAGTAGCGCGAGACCAATGGTCGCATAGAGGCCGGTGTTTGACGATTTTGGGGGAGGGGCCTCTGTGGAGTACTTACGGAAGGAAGAACGAAAAGACTGCTTGGGAATGCGGGCAGAGATGAACGGCGCGCGACGGGCGGAAGTGCGGAAGGAAAGTGTAATGAAACTCATGATGGTGGTGGTTGCGGAGAAACGATGAGGATGGGAAAACGTTAATTCAAATTAAATAAAGGCGTTATACACGACCACTGATTGGTGGCCCAAGCGGACGGACAATCTTTCCTTGGCCGGTCCGGGGTTGCGGCTTTTCCTCGTTCTCAGCCATGGTATCTTTCCAGTATGTTCGTCATACGAGTCCATCTTCTATCGCCCTTTTCGCTAACTAGTGGATATCGTCACAAGGTGCGATGGTCAGTGTCACGCCTGCCACAGCTGTAGACCAGTGTTAAGTTTTTTTTTCATACAGCATGTACGGACGTCGTGAAGAAACCAAAGCTGGATCGTCACTACGGCCAATGTCGGTCCTCCTTCACGTGCATCGATTGTAGCTCGACATTCGCGGGCCCAGTACAGTGGAAAGGCCACACCTCCTGCGTCACAGAAGCCGAAAAGTATCAAAAGTCTGTCTACAAAGGCCCTAAAAAGGTACGTTGGGAATCTTTATCCACTTCTTATTTCGTTGATCAGTGTGTAGGGACAGGGTTCCCGACCTGGCAATGGATACCAGAATAACACCCAGCTAAATACGAGGAATACTACTGGTAAGTATCATCAATCACACGCCAGCCAGTCAAGCTGGTCGCGCAGCCAATACATCCGCAATTGTGCATCCGGAGCTAACAGTACTCCTTTGGGATCACCACGTCGAATGTCGCCTGTCGACACCTCGGCAGTTAAGCCCTCTCCATCGGTTGCGAATGCTGCTACTATGACAGAACGTGGGGAGGACAAGAAGCGAGGCTCTGAGGTATGCTTATATGCACGTTAAACCACGCTGGCTGATTCAAGGTTGCGTAGCAACACACGCTGAATGGAACGGAACCGAAAGAGAATAAGAGGAAGAAGAAACATGACCCTCCTAGAGAGCATGACGGGAAAGACGCGCCGCCAGATGAAACGAAACATTTTGCATCTGAACATCCCCAGGAGGTGTTCAAGGTGAAGGGATCTTCTGAGGGGCACAAAAGGGATGAAAAAGGTGGAGATAATATTCAGTCGAATACCCAACCCGCGACTGAGGGTATTTCCGAAACATCGGGAGACAAGAAGGTCAGGAAGAGGAAAAAGGAAGATCGAGGAGACAAGGCTCGGCTAAAGCAAGGAGACGTATCCAAAGAAACCAATACGCCACCGGAACCAGTAGCGCCTTCCGTAGGTGATGGCACCAAAGACGAGGAAAAAATCAAGAAGCGGAAGCACAAGAAGAAAAGAGGAGAGGAGGATGCGGAGGCAAATCACGGCGGCAGCCCGACCACAGAAGCAGCTACAATGCTGGAGCCATTAGCATCACAAACGGATGGTTACAAAAAAGAGAAGAAAAAGAGGGGCAAGGAGGAGAGGGCTACTGGTAAGAAGCGGAAGTACGAGGACTCTGTGGCGAACGATGTTGGGCAGAAGCGGAAGAAGAAACGGGAGGAGGAATAGGTAGATCTAGTTCCACGCATGCCAGCCACGTGTGTTATCACGTGACAATTTAGGTAACGTGAAAATTAAATTAAATCGATCGCGCGTGGTTGCCCGTCCCCGTAGCCCTGAGACGGTCATCGACCTGTTCTTTCACCATGCATGCTATCCAGGTCGGTCCTGTCCATCTCTGCCTAGCCATTATTCATCTTTTATCTGTTGCAGCAACAATATTGGGCTGTCAGGGATTACCTCAGTCCTGTACGAATTCAAGTCTTGAATCTTGATAGTTTGGCGACATTAATTTCTGCCCCATAGGTTTTGAAGGAGAGCAAATTCAGAGAACATGGAAGGATTACTCCAGGTACGTCCATGCCACACTAGCTTGCACGCGATTTCTCACTCATGACCTGTTCTACTCGTGCTAGAGGAGTTCGTTGCTGCGGGAGATTTCCTCGCTTATAAATTCCCTGTGTGGTCCTGGTAGGACGTTCATTTAAACGTAGCCGTGACATTGCTGATTCGTGTTGATGCAACAGGGAAGGTGGGGATACTTCCAAAGCCCGCGATTACCTTCCGGCAGGCAAGCAATACATGGTCACGCGTGGGGTTCCCTGTCTTCGTCGCGCGACATCATTGGCATACACGGATGCCGATGAAGATGCTGAGAGGCTACTTTCCTTCGGGGATAGCTCCGCCAGTGGAAATGAAGCAGATGAGTGGGTAGAGACCCACGCAGGCCGTCGGGCAAACGTCGATTCCGCTGCAAACCCTGGGGTCATCCATGACATTCCAGACCTGGATGGCCCTCATGAAGATGATGGAATCTCAGCGGCCGCCGCTAATCTATCTCTTAATGAAACGCCTGACTTGGATGATATCCCTGATATGGAAGAAGATCTTGAGGAAGGTGACGATGCTGCTGCCGCCCCGTCAAAGGCTCCTCCTCCACCTCCTAAAAAGCCCGTCAATGCTACTGCGTTGGTGTCATTTTTTGGTTGAGACCGTCCTATCGGATCTCATATACTTCTTCTAGGAAGGAGGAAGAGACTAAGAACGCAAACCTACTCTCAGTGCGGACGTACGATGTCATGATCACTTATGATAAGTACTACCAAACTCCGAGAATATGGCTTCTGGGTTATGATGAGGTAGATAAGATGCGTCAATCTCCGAAGTCGTCGACTTGGCTGACACTACACAGAATGGAACGCCATTAGTACCGGAACAGATATTCCAAGATGTGACGGCAGAACATGCTTTCAAAACTGTCACAATTGAAGCGTTCCCCCATTCCTCCTCTCTTCAGGCCGCGTCTGTGCACCCTTGCAAACACGCAAGCGTGATGCGGAAGCTAATCGAGCGCATGAACGCGGGCGTTGTAGAGGAGCAGAAGTTGCAACGCAAAGCAGGTTCCAAAGACGGCAAGAAGAAGTGGCCCTTCAAGCGGAGTGGCGGGTCAGGCAAGGACGATAAACCCACGGGAGAGGAAGAGGAAGTCGAGGGCCTGCGTGTCGACTTTTACCTGGTGGTGTTCCTCAAGTTTATCGCCTCGATCGTACCTACGATTGAGGTCGACTCGACTACCGCGTTTTGAACATTTAGCGGGTGGGCGTGCGTGCTGGAAGAGGAGGAAAGCGTATACCACACATGACACCACGCTTGTTATGCATGAAGTTTTAGTTTTGTATTATTCTACCCCGATTTGGAATAGAGTGGGCTGCCCACACGTGACCCGTTCCCCTCCAATACGCCAGCCAGCATGTCGCTGGATAGTGAAACAAAGCTCATCGGTGCGTTGGCCTCAGCCATCTTCAGCTTAGTCCATATCACTCACCTCGGCGTGGTTAGACTGGATAGAGGATTCTATCTTGGAGCGGAGCAGGAGGCTCCGCGAAGCTAAGGACGGGTATGCATCAAGTACGAGCGCAAACGGCCGCATTACCCTGTCCCAGTTGACATCCCACGTCCGTAAGCTGCTCGTCGCGTCGCAGTCATGGTTTGTCGTCAGTATCGTCGGTGAGTTGATCCCTCTGCGTCGTTTGTCCGGAGCAAACGTAAACGCAAAATCCATACACCGGCATCATCCTGTGTATGTATAGGTGCTGGCATCGGAACCAATGCCGCGATCATCTCTATCATCACGGAGTGGCTGTCGGATATAAAAATGGGCTACTGCTCGGATGGGTGGTGGCTGAATCAACAATTCTGCTGCTGGGAACTGGATGGCGACGAGGAAAGCGGATGCGATTCATGGCACCTGTGGAGTACGGTTTCGTTAGCACGTTGGTTCATATACGTGCTGTTTGCGGTGCGTTACTGTTTTCTTTCTTCCTCCCCCTCCCCCCCATCCTTCCACACTACACGCTCTCTTTACTCTTGAGCGAACACGGGCTGATGAAATCGACCACAAGGCCGCATTGTCCTTTGTCGCGGCTCGCCTCGTCCAGTCTTTAGCGAGATATGCGGCTGGCTCTGGTATTTCAGAGATCAAATGCATCATCTCCGGGTTCTTCATCGATGGGTTCCTTGGCTTTTGGACGTTCCTTATCAAAAGTTTGACTCTGGTAAGTGAAACCTACGCTGGTATTTATCATTCGGTGACATAATATGAAATAAATGGACAGCCTCTTGTGATAGCTTCTGGACTCTCCGTGGGGAAAGAAGGTCCATCCGTGCATGTTGCTTGCACTATTGGAAGCCTCGTAGCAGGAAGATTCAGTCGATTTTCCCGCAGTCAGAGTGAGTGCTGCCTATGGAGATCCGTCATCCAGCCTAATGCTCTCTCCATGAAGGTAGAATGCGGGATATCTTGACAGCAGCTAGCGCGGCTGGTGTGGCCGTTGCCTTCGGCTCTCCCATCGGCGGAGTACTGTTCTCAATAGAAGTAGGAGACCCACTCCATCGGCTGGCGGGAGTAGAGCATCTGATTTTGTGGAGCTATAGGAAATGAGTCAATCATTCAATACCAAGACCATGTGGAGGAGCTTCCTCTGTGCACTCGTCGCGACCGTGACGCTGTCGGTGTGTAGTAATTTTGGCACAAACGCTATAAATTAATCATAGAATCAATTAGGCCATGAATCCTTTCAGGACAGGAAAACTGGTATTGTTCCAGGTCACGTATAATCGAGATTGGCATTTCTTTGAGATTATGTTCTTCGTTATTCTTGGCATATTTGGAGTACTGCCGCGCCGTCAATCGTCTGTCTTCATTAGACTGAGAGGCTTCTAGGGACTTTATGGTGCCTTCGTAATCAAGTTCAACAGACAAGTAGCTTCGTTCCGCAGGAAGCACCTGGGGAAGCATGGGGTTGCAGAGGCTGTGACACTGGCCACTATAACTGCCATGATCGGCTACTCTAACCGATTTTTGCGAATCGACATGACCGAAAGCATGGCCATCCTCTTCCGCGAGTGCGAGGACGGAGGAGACTTTGAACACCTGTGCCAGTAAGTTTATCGTCCTAGGCATGCCGAGCTGTCTCATTTATTGGCAATCCCCTAGGACGTCTGCTCAGTGGCGGATGGTAAACTCCCTCCTGCTTGCAACTTTCATCCGAACGTTACTGGTCATTGTATCATATGGGTGCAAGGTTCCTGCTGGCATTTTCGTGCCCTCCATGGCTATCGGAGCAACCTTTGGGCGCATGGTCGGTATACTTGTGAAGACACTTTATCGGTTGGTCGTGTCCTTTCGTGAAAGGTACCAATTCACCTTTTTGAGGCCGATAGCGCATACCCCACTTCTGGCATGTTTGCCGTATGTCAACCTGACGTCCCATGTATAACCCCTGGGACTTATGCATTCCTCGGTGCTGCCGCCACTCTGAGGTACGTTGTAGCAAGGACTTTCTGATCAATTGTTAATAATGACGTTGCTTGCGCAGTGGTATTATGCGCATCACGGTCACAGTGGTGGTCATCATGTTCGAGCTCACTGGTGCTCTGACGTACATCCTGCCCACCATGGTCCGTTCCTTTTCGTAGAGTGGAAGTCGGAGGTCTAATATTTGGTTTATAGATTGTGCTTTTGGTGACCAAAGCCGTAGGAGATCTCCTGGGTGTGAGAGGGATTGCCGACGAAGCCATCCGCTTCAATGGATACCCATTCCTTGAGAAGGATGATCACGTTTACGATGCGCCTGGTCAGTACCTACTTATGCTCGGGCAGGCAGCGCATTTGGCTGAATACTGCAGTGTCACGGGTCATGCGGAGGGATATCTATACCCTGCGGGCCACCAGTATGACCCTCGCAGATGTCGGTGAGTGGGACCAGAGTGTAGTCATCACTCAATTAATATGGTGGCCAGAAAACTATGTCGACGCAGCAAAAGTCGAAGGTTTCCCAATCGTCGTTGACGATGAGACTAGAACCCTAGCAGGATACATAGGGTCACAACAACTACGTCGTGCCATCGGTGAGCTGAGGTTCACCTGCTCTATTAGCTAGACATGACTTGACAGCTGGATAAAGACGAGGCGAAACGAATACGTGACCTAACGCCAGATACACTCTGTACTTTTAGCCCGGACCCATCAGAGCAGCAGGATGCGAGGTGGTTGGCAATTGATAACGACGAGGATATGGAGACAAACGTGTTGTATGCCGTTGCCTCTCTTGGAGTATTGAAGCTCTGGCCGTGGGTCAACCAGGTATGCTATCTCCTGCAGCAGCACAATGTCACACTTGTTCTCACAAATGCGAATCAGACGCCTCTCACGGTCACCTCCAAGTTACCACTTGAAGTTGTTATGCAGCTGTTCAAAAGAATGGGGTATGTCGCCACGTTTACTTCTCAAGGGTTTTTTTTCTCTTTCTCACCGACCCCCTTTCCCTTCCCTTCCTTCTAGCCCACGTGTTATCCTCGTGGAGGACTTCGGCACACTCGTTGGGCTCACAACAGTCAAGGACGTGTTGCACTTAGAGCCCCACGAACAACTGAATAGTCCGATCATCGCATGGAGTAACAGGGGTGCGTTAGACGGTGCCTTGGAAGAGATATGGACGTGGCTCGCGGACATGAGAAGTTCTGTGAACGCATGGTATAGCCGTATATCGAGGCGATGGCGATGATGACAGCCTGAGAATATAGGCGCTTAATCCGTGCTGCAGCCATTTGCAAAACATATTATCCTTTCTGATGGGCAAGACAAGACCTTAAACGTGGGCACCCCGACGATCCTGAGGACATGCTTTTATTAGGGTTACACGCGACATGAATGACGTGGAACACATGGCCTCGGGCCTTTCCACCGCCCGTGATGAGGCCCATGGAAGGTCTCGAAGCCACAAGGCGGCCTTTCCCGCGGGCACCCAGTCTGTTATACCTCTTGCTGCTTCCCAAATATCTCGGAGAAAAAAGAAGTGTTGAGTGGAACATCATCCTGGTCTTTTGAAACTGAACCCACGTAGCGGAATACTGCGCATTATTTTGAGGAAGTCCCGTTTCGGGCCGTTTGGCCTCAGTTGCGAATATCGGGATAACCTGAAGGCCCCTCTCTCGATGTGTCTTGTGTATTGTGTATGTTCTTCGGACTATTCCGACTACTGGTATTTCGATATCTCCGAGTCTCATCGCGAGTTCGTCTCTCTTAACGGGGTAATGCGGGGTAACGGAACCAAAAAGTACAAATCAATCAAAAAATAGAGTAGATCTTGATAGGTGAGCCCACTCGCTAGTAAATTTGATCTGAACCGGATACCCCGTGTAAAGCCTGTAAAGGACTCGATTGTTTAATAGAAGTTTTCCGATTAGCCTGTGGGAAGGATGCGCTCAATCCCCGAGCCGTGAAATGCTTGACTACGTGTTGCAGCGACCGCAATAGGTACTGACAAGGACAAGGAGTTTCTTGCTACTCGAGCGCATATACGATGTGATAACGTGCTACGAAAGAACATTCCCAGGCATATGATTCATTTCATTTCATTCCTCCATAACATCCGAGATCCGAGAGTTATCCATCCCTTCTTCCTCCACAAACAACTCGCTCCATTTGGGGTAGACCCGCTTGTACAACGACATGCACACGGTATCCATTTGCTTTATGGGCGCGTCGAAATGTGCTTTGAAGTAGCCGTGTGTTCCGAGAGATTCACGGATATGGCCCACCCGGCCGTATTTGGTATATAACTGGATGGGTTTATAATATAACACGTCTTCTATATGGATGAATGCCAGTAGATGGACAGATTCAGCGCGGTCGGCTAAAAAAACCTGATAACGCCATGGAGCTTACCCGGGTTGAAAAACATATATCGAATTGTGGCGGTTTTCTTGTGGATTTTGAAAGGATGTCCCGATAGAATGATGCGCTTGGCGTTAATTCGGGTCGGATCAGGGTTGAGTTGAGAGCCCATCGCGACGAGGGACGGAGCTTCTGTAGGTGACGTCAGAGTTCTCGCTTAAGATACAGGTGGGACCCACCATTCCCACCATTCTCATTCGTAGATTCCCGCAGTAACGTGCAAGGTTGATTCCCAAACAGGATTGGCCCGTAGACAGTAGCCACGTAGGTGTCCCCATGTCGCAGGTAGCGCTCAAATTTGTGTACATTGTTGACACCTCGTGCACCTCCTTGAGTGTACTGGCTATAGACAGGCCTGACTCGTAATCGTCGAGGTCCCACACAAAGTATAAGGGAGTCCTAAACTGGGAGTCACCTACGACCGAAACTGAGATGAGAGGATTGGTGGCTGACCTTGGAACGCACGGATCCTTCATATTCTGTATTCCGCTGAATTGCAAAGTGGACAACTGATTTCTTGTGTTCGTGTTGTAGAAGGCTGAATGTGATAAGGGGACGACCAGCGCTCCGCTCAGCCACGTCTTTAGGGACGTCCTTAAGATATATGGTCACTCTTGTCCCTTCCTAAAGCAGTTGGGGAACGTTAGGATTCCATATATGCCTCAATATAATAAACCGACCGGTATTGCACCACCATCTTCCTCCGCGCGGCGACGAACCGCACGTTCTGTTCGCTTGAAATCCTCGAACTGGAATATTCGTGCATAATCTCGTGGTAAGTTTTCATAGGGATCCCATGGGCTGGTACGGAATGATCGCATCCCACGATAGCGTTGGAACCTGGTCCTGGCCGGGATGTCCATGGGCGTGTCAACCTCATCAGGGAACTCTCGGTCGTCCCGCTCTTCTTTCTGTCGTCCGCGCCAACTCTCTAACCTTTGCATTAAGTGAGAAACGAACTTGGAAAAGGTAATCCGACTGACTGCTTGTTCTCTTCATCCTCTTCAAGATCTTGAAATCCGACGTCCTTGCCGTTATCTTCGACCTCCATTTCAACTTCAGGGTGATCAGGAACCTCAACTAGTTCTTCAATATTCCCTTTTTGTGCATCCACACCCCCATCTCGCCTGCCTTCATCCTCTTCATCGTCCCCGTCGATGATCCACGCAGCCTGGTATTCACTCGTACCTTTCGGGACGCGTCGAACTGTGCGAGGAGTTGTGCCTGGGTCTGCGTCGGGTAATTGGGTATCCTCTGCGAGTTTCCGAGAAGAATCATTTTGCATATCTTCCTCCGTAGGCCATGTTTGTTCGTTTTGCATGTCGTCAGGGTCATTACTAGAAACAAGAGAGTCGGCGTCTTCCGGATCTGGCTCTGAGAGGACGGTAGGCTCCACGGCCATAGCAGTGGAATCTGCATTCCCAGCGGATGCAGGTGAAGTAATCTAGTTGGTTGCTTCAGTCAGAAAGAAAGGAAAAGGTGTCGAACGACGCACCTTCAGCACTTGGAAGTCTCCATGGTTTGACAAATGGACCAGACGGTTAGAGGACAATTGAGTGCCCCGTACGGTACCTGTGATCGCAAGGTTTCCGTCTATCCAGTCCACAGACTCGGCCAGAAGCCATGACCGTCCCTGTCTCCAACGGACATCTCGCGGCTTACCCTCTGACATGGCTCTAACCGTGCTCAATTGGTCTGAGATAGTATTGAGGTCAAAGACCCTGGGTTGCTCCGGAAAGAAGTATTGCATGAAAGAGAGGAGAGACTTCAGAATTCCAGAGCGAGCTTTGGGATCTAGGTGATGTCCAGGAGCAACTACTGGCACCACATCAGGAAGTCCTTGAGTTTGGAGCGTCCTAAGTACAGTTTCACCCCAAGCACCAACTTCTACTGCAGGCGAAAGAACGAAGACAACATAGTCAGCTACTTTACAAGCATCCAGGGCGGCATAAAAGTCCCCATAATCTAGCTGAATGAATTGCAGGGATGTCTTGAACCGTTCCACCCTTCGGAGAGACGATATAAGGAGAAAGAAAACGCGAAAAAGTGAAGAAGTGGGCAGACGAACTTGATTCTCCAGATACACTCCTGATCCGTTTGGGTAGGATGTTCCAGGGATTGGGAGAGCGCCGATACGACAGCGCGCGAAGTAACGTCTTGGCAGAGCGGCACTACGGCGACAACCCGAGGCGCACTGTTGACTCCGCCAAAAATACGCACGACAGAAAGCAGAGACTGCCGCTTTCGAAGCTGGATTTGCTTTGCGTGATTTCGTCTATTTAGTTTGGACTGAGCACTAGCGTAAGATGGATGGAGGTTTTTGGCAGCCTGTCGGGAGACGCGACCTAGGAAACAAAACGAAAGACTATGAGTACAACCAATACGCATTTGTTTGACACATAAACGCCGTTTTCAGCATTGTGGACGGCCATTATCATGTTTCGCGCATTCCGAGAAGTTTTACCTTTTGACCGCTCTTTTAGGGACGATTTCGTCGCATGCCTAGACTTAAATGGCTTGTTTGACTGTAACAAGGAAAAGATAAGGAAAGCTTTGCATTAGGGCCATGCATAGGCCCACCTGTTTGAGCGTAGGTCTATGATGGAAAGGCTCAGACATATTTTGTGAGATGCTCCTCCTCGACGCGATTAATTATCAGAGCGTGATGTGACAGCCACCCGTCACAAAATGCAATATTATATTCAACCCACGAGTGTCATCTAAGCTAGTGGTGTACGTGCGTGGTCTACACGCCATCAAATCCATGTGGCAACTTAGCGGCCCGCTTATATAGAATTTAGAAAGCGGATCGCCATCTCGAATCCCAAGAAAGTTGCGCCATTCGCAAAAGGCGAACTAGTAAGACAGAACACCAGCGCTCAGCCACCATCAAAACGGGGCAAAGTCGTGTAGAACACACCGAATCAACGTGGGCCCTAGTCCTCGGGTAAATGCACTGATGCCGTCGGTCTTCCATACGGTGCGTACGCAGTGCAACGTAGACCGGTACTTTTGTCCATCGGATGGGGAAAACCCGTCTGTTTGCATACGGGACTTGATCATATCTATGGGGTATATCACACCCCAAAGCTTTTGGAGCTCGGCAAATCAGAACACCTGTCTTTTCATCCGTACTAAGAAGATTAACTCACAGCATAGCCTGCCGCCGCACCATACAAGATTGCGTTACCTGGGCTTATCTGCTCTCTCCGAATGCCCTTTAGCGCCATTTCACGTTGCACTAGTTTCTCATACGCCCAGAAGTATGCGCCGTACCCCATTGCTTCGCGTAAGAAAGTAACGTTTTGACCTTTATAAATACCTCGAATTCCATATTTAGAAGCTATCTGTTTTATGGCATCGAAAGGGCCGCGATAGATGGGGTTCGTGTTCGACTGAGTTTGCAGCCCTGAACGCGGAAGCTTAGAAGGAAGTAAGGCCGTGGACATCGAAGGGACGCACGTATTCGTATATGTTCTACCGGTCCGGAGACGAAGCCGTTACCTAGTCCTGCCAAGGCTCCTGCAACCAGGAGCTGTGAAGAGCTCAAAAGTGAGCTCTGGGCGGCGTCTTGTCCTGCTTGACGGTTCCGTATAGTGAAGTAGCGCTTGGTATACTCGAGAACGCCAAATTGTATAGAGACGCAGACCCCGATACCCAGCAGTGGGGTCAGGGTTCCCTGGTGTATGTTTTGTCAGAGAGAACGACGTGGTCAACCAAACTCCGAAGTCAACCTTGTAGAAGGCAAGGGGACCCTCGTTTTTTAGGACTCCACCTGCACAGTGAAGCATGCCTCTGTACGTCCCTTTTGCTGATGTTTGCATACGCTATGTGGTCAATATTAAGCATTGGAATGTTCGCTTTGTGGGTGACATACGACTTTGATGATGTCAAAAGGTTGGCCAACTAGAACCTAATGTTTTGAGGTGACTCTTTAACGATAAATTGAATCCATCACAACAGAGGTTTGACCTGTGCAATGCCCCCCGCTGTTCCCGCTGTGAGATCTTTGACAGTCTGAGACATTTTGTTAAAGATGAACGAAATGCCGAGTGCGGACGTGGGCAAAGCGGCAAGGCGGTAACGTGCAACCAACCAATCATGACAGATGAACACGAAATTTACACGGCGGGGGTAGATAAGATAAGATAGTGACCACCTGAGACCCGCGGAAACTAGCACAGCAACAGCTGGCTGGGTATCACAGCCTACATCTTGGCTTTCCTCCCTGACAAAACTAGTCGTTTAGTTCGGTTGAACTGATCCTTCAATTTTGCGTCTGCTTCCTTCCATTTATCCTGGCTCTCTTTTGTCTCCATTATCCATGCCTCGGCGATTGCTCGCGCTGGCGTGTGGTCTGGTGGTGTTTGAGCTTCTCGCCCGCGCCAGGATGTTTGAGTGCCCTTGTTATTCTGTGGGGGAGGTGGTTCAAAGGCCATCTACAGCAGGGGAGGCAGGTCAACGGGAGCTGAGCGAAATGCACATAGAAAAGTCACATCACCATGCCATCCGGGGTCATCAGAGGTGCTCAGCGGCGCAGAGGACTTCGTTTCGGTCTGTTTATAAAGAGAACATCTCGGAATTGAGGCAAACGGGTCGTGTCTCATCGAAAGATGTCACGCACAGATCAAGAGATTTATGGCACCGTATAAGAGCGATGTGCGAATTGTCCGTTCTCTGCCATAAGAGGAAAGTTCAAAGGGAGGAAAGGCAAAGGGAGGAAATGTCAAAGAAGGAAATGTCAAGGGGAATTTCTCTTACTTACCGATGTGCATCCAACAGTAAACGTATGAAAGAAGAAGGCGGTGAGTGCAATGAGGCTAGATATTTATGACATGGACAATGCGTGAAACAAGATCTGAACTGAAACCATGGCATCCACGGGTTTTGCATGCCGCAAGCACAATATGAACCTGCAGACTGGCTCGGAGCGGATTGGATGCCTCGACGCTATTCCCTCTAAGGATCTGACAGCCCCAGTAAAGTACTTCCGCGTACGATGCAAAATGGAAGGGCCCCTCAGTGTGCGCCGTACACTAGTGTCTTCCTCCATATGCGGATACATTGAGCAAGCCAAATCACTGTCACACAAAGCGGAAAAAGTTGCTTTACCGAAGGTCAAAAGGAGATCTGGGCGATACAGACTTTGTTTGCTAATCACATATGCGGCGTTAGCCCATTAGACCGCTCGGGAGCATGAGGACCCAATGCGTTGGAGGCGCGGCCGCAAGTACCCCTTGAAAAGTCAGCCAGTGCAAATGCAAGTTCCGATTGCATTTCAGCTCCACTGTGATGCCATCTGCCTTCTTAGGAGCCGCCTGTACACCCGTATGAATTGCCTTGAAGCTCTGCCCAAACATGCTACACAGGGCACCGTAGGGCTGGTGCATCACAATGGGGCGCGCATGTTCCGTGTAAGTTCAGTTCCCCGACCGGGCCGTGATATCTTCGCCGACCTGATCCGCCCGTCGGGGGCGTTCGATGACCGCATCGGATACAGTAACGTCGGTCGCATACCGGCTGAGTCAATCACCCAACCTATGAGCGAAGAGTATGTCGACCCACCATTTCTGGTATCTCTTGTATTTTCCCTGATTCTTCTTCGTGGCACCCCGCTAGACATGTTAACTTCCTGAGCGGATCTCCGCTGAATCGCCTGTCGTGGTTGCGAACTTCATCCGTATTCATCAATACTCTCCTTGCCTCGAATTCTACTCGATGGGTTGTGTTTCAGGAGGGTGGAAAGCCTCTAATGGCTTCACGGGCAAGAGAATCTCAGTTGGCGTTGCTGACCACAGCTGAGGTTCAAGACTTTTTGGGGCCGAAACCATACTTTGGACAGGGGCCGACCGAGTCGGAGGGCTCGATTGCTCCCGTCGATCTGCCAATTCTCGAAGCCGCCAGGTTCAGGGGGGCACCAATCGTCTTCCTTGGCGTGAGTGAGCCACAAGCAAATGTCTACTGCCCAACCGTTCCCCCCGAAGAGTTTGCGAAAGCGCTCGTTGGCACACCTTTCTTTTCGATCGACCTCAGCGAAGTCAGTCAGATAGAGCTGGATCGCTGGATGCAGACATCGTCCGCGGCCACAGGTGGGTTTAATTTTTCCTTCGATGAGCCGCGAAGCGCGATTCTTGGGATGAACGAATTCGATGCGGGCGTATTTGCGGAGGCGAGGACCATGGTGGATTGGAACTTCCGGAATAAAGTACGTGATGGTCAGCATCCCTTCGTCGTGTTCCACCGCTCATCCGCCACTTTACGCAGTTCTGTGCTTCCTGTGGTTCACGCGTATACTCTGTTTGGGGAGGATGGAAACTATCATGTACAACCCTCCTCTCATCATCCGATAATACTGGAAGGAAGCCGTGTCCCACGCAGTCCGTCTCCCTCCATTTCTTGTCGCACTTTCTCCGATATCATCGCTGTTTGTCAGGAAGGGACTGCATAATATCGCCCATCCACGGACTGACGCGGTTGTCATCACGGCGATACTGAATGAGGCGCAGGACAAGATCCTCCTTGGCCGAAATGTTGGTCATTGAAATTGTGTCGTATCATGCAGATTTCCCTAATCGACTGGAAATCAGAAAAAATTCCCAGCGAAGTTCTATTCAACACTATCAGGTTTCGTAGAACCTGGAGAATCGCTCGAGGATGCTGTCAAGCGCGAGATCTGGGAAGAGGCTGGAATTCTCGTGCGAAACGTAAAATATCACTCGGGACAGCCATGGGTTGGTCTTTGTGATCTGCTCAGCGTCGGACTGTGACTCACACAGGGCTAGCCGCATCCTGCCAATCTCATGGTTGGGTTTTATGCGATCGGAGATCCGTTGGAACCTATTAGGACAGATCTCGACAATGAGCTCGAAGGTTCGCATACGAGTGTGTCGGTGCCTAATTCGTCGTAGCTTAATCTAATTCTAGACGCAAGGTGGTACACCCGCGAAGAAATTCTAGCCGTTCTTGAACACAAAGATGGTACCAAATTTACAAGAAGTCATTACAAGCAGATGGCAAGTATCGACGAGAGAGACAACGTCAAAGTAGTCGAGTCTGTCGGCGACCCTCATGGTGGAGCTATCCAAGACCGTGACAAGCAAGGTCGGACCACACCGGATCTTGTGGCACATGGGAACGACGAACCAGCTTTCAGGATCCCGCCGAGAACAGCAATTGCTGGAGTGCTGATCTCAGATTGGGCGTTCGGAAGGGTTCCTGCTGAGATCGGATTCAAGGGAAGAATGTAAACTTTGTGCTCGAATTTGTTACGCTTGACCAAATGTAGATAGGAGGCCTTGGCTGACTGCTAGATAGAACATTGGATGGCTCCATTTGTATCTGACCTATGTGATCACCATGGTCACCGGAAGTCCCGGACCGGCCACTGAGCTGGCTTCATCCGTGTCCGTGTGCAAAGTCCGGCGTGGCTCGGCATATGCTGTCCCTTGGCTTTCGCGCGAGATGCACTCGCACTCCCTCCTATGTGTCTCTCACTAGACATCTCACTCTCTGGCCGCCAAAACGTTCTCGAATACCTCCACCCCGTCCTCTCCACTCTGATGTCACAAGGGGCGCCCGCTCATCCGCAGCATACTTAGTTGCAATAGCGTTCGGGGGCGGTGTTGGATTTATAACCTACGAAAACTATCAACCATTCAGACACACCGTATTAGCCGTCGTCAGGTGCTCCCGTGTCGCAAGTGAGTAAAACTCGTCGAGAAAATGTGAATGGCGTTCGTGGTGTTCATGCTTGCGTCATAGCGGCGGCAGTCTTGGGAACGATTGATTACAAACGTACATTTGCTAGGACATATGCGTCCGAGGAAGAGCAGCTTGAGGCCCATTCTCAGTGCCACTTGCGGAGCGCAAAACGCGTCCTTCGGGCGTTGCTGGCAAATGGGGGTAAGTCCGCCATAATCCATCACGCCGAGGAGGGGGTTGAAGCCAAGTTCATTTCAAGGCGTGTTCATAAAGTTAGGGCAGCATATGGCGTCACTGTGAGTTCTCCAACTTCAGACCGTCCCCGCGGTCATTTTCATTCCCAGGACAGCTTCGTGTTGCCGTTGGAGTGGACGAGTACCATGCGCCCTCTGCAAGACAAATGCGATCCGACACCATACGAAGATGTCAATGCGCTCTTCCTATCAGATATGGGGCAGCCGTTGTCCGAAATCTTTGACTACTTCAACCCCGAGCCGATCGGTGTCGCCAGCCTGGCGCAGGTTCACATTGCACATCATCGGAAATCTGGGAAGACCGTAGCGGTCAAGGTGGGCCACTATGGTAACGCATATTTCTTCACATCGACACTCACCTTCGCAGCTGCAACATCCTCATTTACTTGAGTTCAGCGAGATCGATATGGAGATGGTTGAGCTGACGCTCGGTATCATTTTTTTGGGCTCAGAATGAAATATAGGTTAACATAGCTTGTTGTAGGTTGGTTAAAGCGATGGTTTCCTGAGTTTGAATTCACATGGCTAGGAGAGGAGATGCGTGAAAACCTCCCCAAAGAGCTGGACTTCATTAATGAAGCCAGGAACGCAAGAAAAGCAGTGAAGAACTTTGAAAACATCAATACATCCTTGTATATCCCAGAAGTAATATCTGCGAACAAAAGGGTACTTATCATGGAATACATCGAAGGTGCAAGAGTAGATGATCTCGAATACCTCGCCGCGTATAATATCGACCGCAACAAGGTCTCTCTAGAGCTGTCGAGAATTTTTTCGCAAATGCTATACATTGATGGGTGGTTTCATGCCGTGAGCCCATTGAGTTGTCAGACTCAGCGATGTAGCTGACCCGTCAGATAGGACCCTCACCCAGGTAATTGCACCCCTGCAGACTTTATTTCGGTCACTCAACCCAGTCCAAAGGAAATCTATTGATCAGACCACGCCCCGCCCCCTCCCGGTCTCCTTACAATTTTGAGATCGTCCTCCTTGATCACGGATTATACTTTGACCTGGACAAAGCCCTGCGAATTAACTACAGCAAGCTCTGGTTAGCCTTGATTGCGCCTGCTAGCCCAAAGAATAATGCCGATCGACGAAAATATGCCCAACTAGTAGGAAACGTCGACTCTGATCGAGTCAGTTCATGCTATGTTTGAGTCCCAGTTATACACTCATCACGTTCCAGTATCCTATATTTGAAGCTGCTTTGACTGGTGAGTGTAGCTTGGCGTCCTCGAAGCACGAATTAAGGGATCGCTAGGTCGAGCGAGCATGGGGGATGCACATGACGATCCACATACAGAAAATGAAAGCGAAGTGACTTTCAAGCGTGCATCAAGCGTGATGGACCAGTTATCTCAGACAGAACAGGAGGTAGAGGCGATGCGGGACGCTGTCATGTCAAGGGAGGGATTGCTTATATCTATCTTCGATATTCTGCGGAACGTTCCTCGGAGGGTGTTAATGGTCTTCAAGTTGAACGACCTTACACGGTACGATTCAAGCTTGTAACATGCAATTTTGTCGAAAAGCTAGTCCTACAGGAGTCTCGATCATGCGTTATCCACTACGCATTCAAAAGTATGTTATCACAGGACATACTGCCAGATTATTCACAAGCGATGTTCAGGTTCGCGTCTTCGTCGTCGTGGCCAAATACTGTGCCACGGCAGTATGGGAAGATGAGCGACAAGCCATTTTTGACGGCATGAGAGGAAGTGGGCTTCTATCACCCAGAAGATTGGCCGAATACTTTTCTTCTTGGTGGTACGCGATTAAAGACATCAGCCTATTCCCATTACTCACCTCAGTGCTTTGCAGGAAGTACGAGAGATTATACTGCGGGTTCGTTGTCTTGGAGTGGTATATGGACGTCCAGGCACAAGCTCGAAAGTTCACTGCATGGGTCGGGGGTTTATGGCGGATGGGCTTCGAGGGCGCTCACAAAGCTGCCGCCGGATTGGCTTGACTGTGCTCTGCATATTTCATACTGTAGAAGTACCATATTTAACGAAAGTAGAAGTCATGAAGGTTCCACAACATGCAGTGCAGAGAACTATCATAGTTTAGCTCGAGCTGATCGTGTGATATTATAAACTTCATAAGATCTGGAGTCAGTGTAAAGAGCTGTTCTCTACAGGAGATCATTGATGGTTTTTGACGCTTGCATAAGGCTCTTCCACTGTGAGTAGCTCTCAGCCACTGAAAGGATTCGATTGACCGCAACCCACCTGTTCAACGGTCAATGAGATGCCCTTTTTCCCGGGCTTCTCATCTCCCTCCGTCCCATAATACTCTCTTATATCGACCAGAGTGTTTCCTTTTACCAGATGAGCAATCAAACCGTCGAGACGAGAGAGCCTGAGAGGCTCACCCTTGAAGCTTCGAACGGTGACGCGCTTCCTCTTCCCTAGATCCACGTACATCTCCCCTTCGCTGTTCTTCTGAACCTTTGTTTGGGTGTCCTCAGAGTCCGTGTCACCTTCGTCACTCTTTGGGGTAATTCTTGGCTGCCGTGTGACGTGAACCAGATTGCCCACGTAAAGCTGGTGCTTTCGCATACCTTCTTCACTGTCTTGACGGGACGTTGCTGTGCCTCTTCCGAGAGTTGTGCATCATCTTCGCTATCAGAGGGTTCCTCCCTTGTGACTTTGCGTTTACTTGAGTGCTTAGATTTCTGAAGTAGCGCGGGGGTGAATGTGAATGAGCGCGTTGAGTGCCAGTGGCTTGAGCGTGCACCTGTTCCGATGACTCTCTAGACTTTGAGCTACGTTTTGGGCCGCCGTTCTTAGGAGTTGGTTTCGAGGATTTTTGAGATTTTTCCATGACGCTAATGACCAGATGAACTTGAAAGGGAGTCGCGGTACACGATATACGCGTCGGATCTCGTGATGCGGTTCCCCGTGATCTCGAGAAAGAGTTTCCCGATATGCTCGTCTACGCGTCATCGTTGTAATAAGTGGACCGTGTGCCGTTGCGGCTACACCTCACTCATCTTCAGCCATCCACTTTGCCCTAGTTATCTTTACGATCTGTCACTCCTTATTGGAGTCAGTCAATGAAGATCCTTCACAGATCTAAGCGGGCGCTTCCACCGGCAAGTTCAGGTTGTGTCAGATCCCACAGGCTAATTTAATTTTATGCTCGCGTCTGTAGCTCCCGCAGGTGGCAGAGCTCATCAACAAACTGTCAGATACTCCTAACGAAGACCTTCACGAAGTTTTGGAGCAAATCGACTCATGGAAGTGGCCACGATCTGATCTGAATGCCTGGATCAAGGTCTTGAACAAGTTTGACGCCATCCTGGAGGAAGTGATCCAGGACTATGACATTGACAAACTCCAAGTCAATGTCTTCACACCTATGACGAAGAAGACCGTCTCCGAAATTTTGCGCTTCGAGCGCCTGCTCTTGGAGAACTCTACCAATCGAAAGACTTATGCTTCTTACGACGTGCGTACCTATGCTCACTCCTATTCTCGAATAGTTTTCATTTACAGTCCTTTAGCGCATAAATAGTCTTTTGTCCACATCCGATCTCGACATCCTTATACTCGCATTGAACCTCTTACTCCGCCCAGCTCAGCAATATTCAGCTCAACCGGCTGTCACGCGCGCTCTGAGCATCTCCACCCATCGTCTTCAATCTTTGGGCAAGCGCTGGTCAAACTTGCGTGAATACGATATCAGCCTTGTCGACCTTGTAACAGATCAGGGCAGGCCAGTGCTTGAAGCGCTGCCTATAGAGGCTCGAGAAGTGCAATTCAAATTCTACAATACTGGCAAGGCCAAGCAGCCCAAAGATCGGGCCAATGAGATGGAAGTCGATCTTCCCGAAACTTCTCAAACTTCTTCCCAACGTCCCTTGGCACCTGTCTCAACAGCATCGCCTTGTCAGACCGCAGGGGCGATCACTCTTTATTTTGACACCCAGACACTTAGCTCGAAAGGGGCTATGGACATCCTTGCAGATTGCATCGACACTTACAATGTACCAGAGGAAGAAAGGTTTGAGCTCATCTGCCGCATTCGTGCAGCCCAAGCGCTACTCCCAGGTAGAGAGGAAGAGCGTGAGAAGCTTGTCATCGCCCGCCTCTTAGCTACTGCCATCTTCGTGCACACACACCCGGAAGCGCAGACAGCATCTGCCCTCTTCTTATATGAACCTGATCTTATCCCACATGTGGCCGAACTACTCGCCCTCGACAGGAATGTCCCAACTGGGATCCAAACTGCAGCTGTGGCTACATTGGATGCCGTGGCGAGGTACCGCACCAAGGTGCAAGATGTTTTGGCCGCGGTCAATGCAGGTGTAAACCACGGCACACTTATGGCGTTGCTCCGCAAGACTGTGGCCGAGGTCGCCATCCCTGAGTCGACTCTTCCCCATTCCTTTGTGGAGGCTTTACTATCGTTTGTGATTTTCCTCGCATCACATGCAGCTGGGGGAAATATGGTAGTTGGCGCGGGACTCATCCCCCTTCTTATCCAAATCATTGAGAATCGTCTGGCCCAGCGCCTCGCGGTGGTTTCGAAAACCATGCAGCTGGTGGATAATGTCCTTTACAGCTTCGGTAATGCTTTTCAGCTGTTTTGTAACAATCGCGGGGTTGAAGTTCTTGTTGACCGAATCGAGGTGGGCTACTCTCAGTTTCTGGAACCCATCTACACTCATGCTGATTATGCTGACAGTATGAGGTGGATGAGGACATCAGGACTCTAGGTCACCTGGAACACTCAAATGATATCCCGAGGTCGTATGGTAAGCCCACCTCTTACGAGAGCTGTGCGAGTATATAAAATATAAATAAGGTCAATTACCCGTTGTGCGAGCTGCGGCGTTGAAGCATATTTTACGCTCGATGCATCGCATGATGCAGTCATCTGGAACTGCTGAGGGCCTTCGCGGCCTCATTGATTCTTCGCTATTGAAATCCATCAAGAAGATCATCGAACACCGCAGCCTCTTCGGCCCCAACGTCCTCCCAATTGGTACATTCTTTGCTCTTTCGTGTGACCTTTGTTGATTGAGCGTTCAATAGCCATCAATATTCTTGCCACATTTGTACACAATGAGCCGACGTCCTTGACAGTTATACAGGAAGCAGGTGTCCCCGAAGCATTCTATAAGGCCGTCGAGGCTGGGTTAGAACCTGTAATCGAAGTATGTGAACAACTCATCGCCCTTTTTGGCAAAGCTTGACGCTTGTCCAGGTGATCCAAGCAATTCCCAATGCAATCGGTGCCTTATGTCTCAACCAACCTGGTCAAGACCAGCTCACTGCGCGGCCCACCATCATCCCAGGATTGTTTTCGATATTCACCTCAGAGCGACACCAACGCGTTCTTCAGGACAAAGAGAATGCTGTTCTTATCGGGTCGGCTGTCGATGAGCTCATTCGCCACCACCCATCGTTGAAAACTGCAGTCTTCGAAGCAATCAAGTCTACCTTAAGCAAGATTGAGGACCTTGGGAATACATTCATCCCCTCAGAGAGTAATGAGTCCTGGTATAGGCTCGTGCGTACCACGGCATCCACAACTTCAGCGCCTGCAGACGAAGATGTTCTCATGCGATCCTCTGACACCGCTCCTATCGATGAAGCCGCCTCCGAGTCTACGGGTAGGGCCAATGCTTTGATTGTCTCTCTCACAGATGACTTGCTAGATGAAAGTCCCACTGGGAGGTCGCACGAGAACATCATCGTCTCGTACCTAGACGTAATATGCAGGGTGATTAAGATCCTAATCCTATGTGTAACCGTATGAGCTGAATTTGTGCCTTGAAGTTTTTGGAAGGCCTTTTCCAGCACACATCTCATTGCAAAGACTTCATCTCGAACTCAGACGGCCTCGTATTATTAGGCAGGCTTACTGCGCTCCCTTGTATACCGTATGATTTCGGCGGCAGTGTCGCTTCGGATTCGTTGGTCCAGGTCATCCGCACCATGTTCGATGCGGCTCCAAATGCGACTATGAACTCCCTGACCGGCTGGGTTAAGGAATCTCTGCAAGAAACGTCCTCATTTTGGGGCTCGCCAAGCAGGAAATCAAGGTTCATTGAGCTACTTGATATAACAGGTATTTTACCACGCGGCACGTATTTCTATGATATTTGTCTGAATAGCTGTCTCCAGGTCAATCTCACTCAGAGGCCAACCGAACCTGTCGCACTCTCATTACTTTGCTGGTTCGGGTGATATTACTCTCGGACATTTACGCTACTGCGGGATATGCCCACGGCCGTTCCACGGGGGGGTTACTCCAGACTCTTATGAGCACGGGTGCTTCAGAGATCCTTCCTGACCTCGGCGTCCTTCACAGGGCTTGCATCTGGGAGAACGTCCTCTTGAAGGCTCAGATACCTGAAAAGGAGTCCGAGCTTGATGGAAATGCTTTATTGTCCTCTTTGCAAGCACCTGGTGAATCGTCATCAAGCGAGCCGGCCATTGCTGCTAATGGCGCCAATACTTCGTTTGCGACGGTTACACCAACAGGAATTTCCGGACAAGAAGGACCTCGTGAAAGTAATCCACGAGAAGAGAATGCCAAGGCTTTCAGACATCTTGCTAACCAGATCCCCGGAGCATTGTCTCCGTTCTTCCAATGTAACACATTTTCATTGTGGAACCTTCCGTCGTACTGAGCTTGGAATTTCTTACAGCCATCGTGAAGCTGTTCTCAACTCGTCGCAATCCGGACGCGGCGCAAAAACAACAGATTTTCGAATCAGCGTCCACTGTGGCCAACGTATTGCTCAAGCACTTAGAACCTATGGAGTCCGGTGAGTAAAATCTATTTCGTCTAAATTCCCAAGCTAAGTTCCGTAGAGGACCCCACGGAATCTCTATCAATCAGTTCTTGCTACACATCATTGCTCGGCCTTGTAACAACCCTAATAGTTGACGGTAAGCCATATCACAAGTCTGTTGTTATATTGATAAGTAACTCTATACAGAGCGGACTGCTCAAAACACACTGCATACAGTCTTATTTGACGCTTTCTATCGCAAAGGAGGTCTTGATGCCATCGTGACGATCTGTCACAGCTTCATACGCACTATTTCTGAGCATCCTCAGACAAAACCCGAGGATCGTACAGAAATTGCCAACCAAGCTTTGGGTCATGCATACAGCGGGATCAAAGTCGCTTTACATCTCCTTCATTCCTTGACTTCATCAAAGCCCATTTTCGAATCAACCCAAACGATCCTCCTCCTAACTCGTGACAAGAAGGACACGGACCCCGATTATTTCGAGCCTCATAATTTCTTGGTCAAATCTAGGGTGGCGGTGCTTCCGATCGTTCGAGAGCTCTGGGAGGCTCCTTGGCTGGTATCGTCCCCGCAAAGTCTAATCAAGTCCGTGGTGCAGGTTGTTTTGGAAATCCTCAACGGAGACGGGGAAGAAAGTCCCCCAGATATCTCGCCCAGTACTGTTCCAGGTGCAAGTTCTTTTTCTATGGGAGGCCCTTCTCTCTTCCGCGTCCCGGCCCCAGACGAGAACCGCATTCGACAACTGACCGACATGGGCTTCTCGCGTTCTGGAGCTGAACGTGCGCTTATTCGAACTCATAATAACGTCAATGCCGCTACCGAGTTATTACTGAGTAACCCGTTCCGGTTCCAGAATGATTCTGAGCCAGTTGCCTCTCAATCACAGGAAGCTGGGGAAAGCCGTGAAGGATCAGAAGAGACACCTCCAACGGCTGTGGAGGCCCCGGCCTCCGGTTCGACATCAATACAGGATGACGTTGCTTCGCCGAGCCCCGGTGATCTACAGGCCGTCGACACCGACTCCAAGCCGCCCGGAAAGAGTGCTGATGAATGGCGCAACGAGCTGAACACCATGAGAGAGCCACTGAAATCAGAAGTTGGGTGTCTCGCTCTCCGTCTTGTCGACGAGCATCCAGACCTCATTTTCGATGTCCACAATGCTTTCGTCGGTCGCGATGATGGATACCAGCGCTCATCAGTTCGTCTCCTTATTGATGATATCCCTTCATTTGCCGCAGATTCCCAAAACCGAGAACAGCATCTTGCGGTTCGATGTCGTTTGCTTGCTCTGGTCTTGAATGAAGCACCTACGTCATTTGCCGCCACCGTTATGGGTGATGAGCAGGGCTTTATGGATGTCGTGTTAACCCTTCTTTCGCTTTGCACAGACGCAGAGGCGAAGCAAACAATCATTCCCAAATGGCTGGCGGCTCTTATGCTGGTCGCTGAAGCTTTGTTAAGTTTATCAGAAGATCCTCGTTCCATCACTCTACCGAAAGAGGGCGATCACATTGTCGATCAGGAGATCCTGGCTGGTCCATCGTATGATAAGGCCAGGACGGTGTTATTTGACTTCTCCCTGCGCCTACTTTCGTTACCTGGTCTTCCTCGAGACGAGTTGCTTGCTTCGTTGCGTCTTCTCGTATTCATGACTCGTGACCACGACCTGGCGATGCAACTTGTGAAGCGCGACGGAGTCTCGCTACTTTTCAAATGCCTGAAGTCATCCTCGGGGGGTGTGGCAGGCAGCCAGTCGTACATCTCAATCATTCTCCGTCATATTGTGGAAGATCCCGCGGTGCTGCGACATATCATGCGTGAGGAAGTGCAGCGCTTCCTCTCACACCCACGCACTCGGACAGTCGATGCAACTGGCTATGTTCGTGCCTGCAACGCGCTGGCCTTACGGAATCCCAAAGCATTCATCGATGTTACCAAGTCTCTCGCCCGGCTTGAGCGACCTTTTGCATACATGAGCCAGATTCTTCCCAAGGACCAGGACAACCAGGAAAGCCGTACCTCCGGAGAGTCAGGGAAGGAGTCAAAACATCATACAGGCTCTCAAGCCGAAATCACCTCACACACACTACCATCCCCTCCTGAATATTTTGAGGCCGTTGTTCACTTCCTCGTAGGTGAACTAGTGGAGGTCGTCAGGTCAAGTTCCCGGCCATCAGAAGGAGCATCTCACCCAGAATCTACTTCACCTGAAGCATCATCCACTGAGGGGGGTCTGAGGCATCCGAGTCAAGCAGAAAGGAAACCCGCCGGTGAAGCTCAAGACTCGAAACCGGATCACTACTACTCCGGGTTCCTGATGCAATCTCTTACAGAACTGATGTTCTCATATGACGCCTGCAAAACCGCGTTTCTCTCATACTCCCCATCCAAACGGTCCGGTACTCCTTCGAAAGACACCGCGAAGGGTCGTCTAACAGCCCTAAATTTCGTTCTATCGGATCTAGTATCCTTCCGAACAATCGATTCTGATCCCACTAATGATACTCGGAATAAGGTCCCGCTTTGCAATTGGGCGATGTCCTTGATCGTAGCACTCTGCGTAGACACTTCCTCCTCTCAGCCTATCAAAGACGTGTCGTCAGAACTCATTACGGTTCGGAAAACCGTCTTAGAGGCCGTCAGCCGCGCCATCAAGGACCCATCACAGTCGGAATCTCTGGATGCCCGTTACGGCCGGCTTCTTGCTTTGGCAGATCTTTGTTATCGCCTCCTGACCGTCCGATTCAACCCTGGACTTAGGAAGCCTCATGAGGAGACACCTACTCACATTGCGAAAATCATGCTGGAGAAGAACTTTGTTTCTACACTGACCAATGCCCTAGCTGAGGTGGACTTGAACTATCCTAATGTTCGTGTAGTCGTAGCAGCGATGCTGAAACCTCTCGAGCTCTTGTGAGTTTTTGGCCCGATATTAACCGGATGTCATTCAAATACTAGGTAGATCCAAGATTGCTATCAAGATGAACCGCGCATCGGATAAAGTGAAGGGCTCAGAAGAGTCGAAAGACGAGATGGACCAGGAGAGCTTACCCGAAGAGGACGACATGGAAGATAGTCAAGACACCGCTCGCGAAGAGACTCCGGACCTCTATCGCAATTCCTCGCTGGGCATGTAAGTTTTTTGCGTGTTTCGAATCCTTGGTCTGCACTAATTTCACGTGGTCGTGTGCAGGTTTGGAGGGGTTGGTAGACTGCTTGTGTATATCGTCTACGTGGGCTAATTTTTCACTTGCAGGACATGGAAGAGCAATTTGCTACAGAAGACGTCATTGACGCAGAGCACGGTGATGAGGAGGAGGATGTTGAAATGGATTTTGGTGAAGAGACCGGCGGCAGTGAAGGTACGTCGGCGACCGAAGAGGACGATGCCCCGGATGATGTGGATGATGAAGAGGGAGACTCTGAGGAAGACTGGCATGACGATGAGGACGATGAGGATCTACTAGAGGAAGACGAAGAAAATAGAGCCCCAGAGGCAGACGGCCAAGACGGACAAGTCGATCCTGATGTTGACGTCGATGGCGTATGGGAGGTTAGGAGAATGTGTTTATTTCGAGGTCACGTTACTTACACGACAGGTCTATAGGGCGTTGGTATTGAGGACGGCGCCCCGGACGTTGATGTTGACGAAGATGGCGAAGAAATTGCTGGTAAGTTGTCATCCCACGGGCTGGACAAAACCTCGTCTGAACGCTGCCAGTTCCCATTTACCACCATGACACCGAAGAAGCGGAAGCCGATTTGGAGTCAGACGAAGAGTGCGCGTCGTGTTCCTCATTCTCTACTTATCCTGACACGTGAGTTAGGCTCGAGGGTGAGCTGGGATTTGATCCTCAGGACGATGGCCCGAGTATCGGAGATGTTCTAGGATTCGAAGGAGCTGTTACAGATGGCTTCCCCGGATTCATTGAAGCCCACGATGGTGGTCTCATCATTTCTGGAGGCTCACGGGCACGGAGAGGCCGTATCGACGGTTAGCATAATCTACAATAATTTCAAGCACTAACCTAACTCTCCTATAGATGATGACATAGGGATTCTTGGTCGTAGCCGAAGTACTGGTGCCCCTGCAGATGCGACAACCCACCCGCTCCTCCTAGAAACCACAGGGAGCTCAGGTCGTCATATTCCAGATATTGGGCGTACTGTACGTCGCTCGCAACGCATCCTAGCTTCTGGCGGCCATCACGATCTTCTTCAAGCTATCGAAGACATCATTGGCGGTGGTGCAGTACAACTTTTCCAGCACATTGTCAATCCGCGGGGTGGAGTGGCTGATACCATTCGTCTGGATGTACCTCCTGGAACCCTCGTCAATCTTGATCGCGGCTTGCTTCCGCGAAGAAGCGGTGTATCTGCTTCCTTGCGCATTGATCAACCCCCGCGCTCAGTTTCCGCCCGACCAGAAGGCCGCGATTTTGACCCATTCCCCACTATTCAACGATGGGGTGAAGAGGCCAAAGTCATACATGGAAAGTTCGCCCCTGATCGTTTCGCTAAATTGGGCAACCATGTAGTACTTGCGCTACTCCCTGCTGCTGTCGAGAAGGCCAAAGCGGCGAAAGAGGCAAAGGAAGCAGCGGAGAAGGAAGAGACCCAACAGAAGGAGGCCGCAGCGCAAGCGGAGGAAAGTGTAAAAAAGACTGCCGAGGCTGCAAGCCAAATTCCATCTCCCCTAACTATTCCGCTTGAAGCATTGGAAGCTGAGGCCGCAGGTAGTTCCGTTCCTCCTGCGCCTGCTCCACCAGTTACATCAGAAGCTGATACGGAAATGCTCGATGCCACTGCCGAATCCCCTGAATCTCACTCGGTGCATGAGCAAGACGCAGCAGATGACGATGCTGGAGCACCCGAAGCAACAACCGACCAGGAAGGATCTGGGGAACCAGGCCCCGCGAGCAGACCAGAGCGTATCACCGTCATGATCCATGGCAGTCCCGTTGATATCACAGATACCGGGATCGACCCAACTTTCCTCGAAGCTTTGCCGGACGACATGAGAGAAGAGGTTGTTAATCAGCATATACGGGACCAGCAAGCCGCGAGAATGGAGCGTCCAGCAGATTCCCAGATTAGCGCAGAATTTCTTGACGCCCTGCCACCCGAAATCCGGGCTGAAATTTTACACCAAGAGCGGATCGAACAGGCTCGACGACGTGCAGAGGAGAGAACTCCCGCTGCTACAGCTGAGGCTGGGGCTGGGGCAGCACCAGTTGATATGGATCCGGCCAGCTTCATCGCCAGTCTCGATCCCCAACTCAGACAGGACGTTCTCATGGATCAAGACGAAGGCTTCATTCAGACCCTCCCCTCACACATCATTGCAGAAGCAGGCTCGTACCGTGAGAGGGCACCTCGCCGAATCCCCCCTGTTATCGCAGGATCCCGGACAGAGGGAAATACTAATGTGGCTATGGCCCGCAAGCCTCAAGCTCCGCGTGATGCGATCCAGCTTCTCGACAAGAGTGGCGTAGCTGTCTTGGTCCGATTACTATTTTTCCCGCAAATCTCAAGGAAGAACATCTTATACAAAACGCTAGTCAACCTATGCGAAAATTCCAAGACCCGCGCCGAACTGTTCAATTTCCTTCTTAACATCTTGCAGGAGGGGACTGGTGACCTCGCAGCTATCGACCGGAGCTTTACGCAGATGACGATCAGAAATTCTAAAGGCCCCGCGGCGCAATTACATCGTCCTGCTGGCAAACAGAAGACAGGCCCAGAATACTTGAGTTCGCTTCCGACCCACCACTCGCCGAGCGAAGTTGTCCCCGATCTTATCGCGCAGCGTTGTCTAGAGGCACTGAGCTACATCGTCACGTCGAATGAGTCATCATCCCTTTTCTTCCTCACAGAGCAAGAGATGGCCGTTGGTCTTCGGAGACATTCTTCTAAGAAGGGCAAGGGTAAAGAAAAACAAGCCGCGCAGACACAATATCCCATAGTCCTTCTGCTCTCCCTTCTCGACCGTCAACCATTACTGAAGACACCCTCAGTCCTCGAGCTAGTTGTTAGCCTCCTTGATACAGTAACACGTCCAATCACGGGCTTGAAAGTCTCTCAAAAGCCTGAGGCCGCCGCAGCGCCAACAGCTCCACAGGCACCGTCAACCGAAGAAACACCTTCAGACCCTCAAAGTACTCCCGCCCCGGGTAAGTTAGCCCTCACGATGTCAGACGCATCGTATTGAAATTAGGTTTGACAGTTCAACCACTGCAAGAGAGCCAAAAGGAAGCCCCCCGACCAGATGCGGTGGAGGAAAAAACCTTACTGATCGATCCTCCTCAAATTCCTGCCAATGCACTGAGATCAATTGTTAATATACTGACCGTGGGCGACTGCGGCGCGAAGCCCTTCCATCACACGCTTTCCCTTATACAACACCTCTCATTCATTCAAGATACACGGGACGTTGTGGCGCAAGAACTTCGCAGTAAAGCACAAGAATTTGGACAGAGCCTGTACCACGACCTCGATGAGCTGGCCAACTCCCTTCAAGGTCAAGGAGACGATGTGTTCACCTCTTCCGTCGCGTCAAGGTTCTCTTCCCCCGCCTCCGACCAAGCCAAGCTGCTCCGTGTGTTAAAGACCATCGACTATATGTTCTCGCCCAAGGCAGCGATATCCCCAGAACCGCAACCCACCACTGACTTGGAAAAGATTCAAGGGATATATGAGTCCTTCCGCTTCACCCCATTATGGCGCCGATTAGGAGATTGCTTATCCATCATCGAGCAACGATCTGAGATCGAACATATCGCAACAGTCCTTCTTCCTCTCATAGAAGCACTCATGGTGGTCTGCAAATACGTAGGTTCCGCCTCGATAACGGCGGGTCCAAGCCGAATGTTACGTGCCTCGGCATCTCCTCGGTCACCAACCTCACCACGGGAGGCAATGGAAGATCTATTCGTCAGCTTCACGGATGCCCATCGCAAGGTCCTCAACGTCATGGTCAGGAATAATCCATCCTTGATGAGTGGCTCGTTCTCGCTGCTCGTCAACAACCCTCGCGTGCTAGACTTCGACAACAAGCGGAATTATTTCAACCAACAATTGCACAAGCGTCCGCACACACGTGAACACCATGGGACACTACAGCTCAACGTTCGTCGCCAACGTGTATTCGAGGACAGTTTCCAGTCGCTTCAACGAAAGACGGGAGAGCAAATCAAGTACGGCAAGCTCAGCGTACGATTCTACGATGAGGAAGGGGTGGACGCCGGAGGCGTTACACGGGAATGGTTCCAGATCCTTGCTAGACAGATGTTCGACCCCAACAATGCTCTATTCCAGCCATGTGCGGCAGATCGGCTGACATATCAACCCAGCAAGGCGTCATGGGTCAATCCAGAACACCTATCATTTTTCAAGTTTGTGGGTCGCGTGATTGGGAAGGCTATCTATGATGGACGCCTTCTTGATGCCTACTTCGCCCGGAGCTTATATCGGCAGATTCTAGGCAAGCCAGTTGATTACCGGGATGTGGAGTGGATCGATCCAGAGTATTACAATTCACTGTGCTGGATATTGGAAAATGACCCAAGCCCGTTGGATCTAAACTTCAGCGTTGAGGGAGACGAGGTGCGTGAATTGCGGCAAATTGCTTTTTCACTTTTAATTATTCTGTGCAGTTTGGCGTTACCAAAATTGTTTCATTGAAAGAAAACGGGGAGTCGATACCGGTGACACTCGAAAACAAGCGGGAATTTGTGCAATTATCGGCTCAGTATCGGCTGTACACCTCCATCAAAGACCAGCTCGAGAACCTGCTTTCCGGGTTTTACGAGATTATTCCAAAGGATCTCATCGCTATCGTACGTTGATGATCGCCTCCTGTTGTCTGCTGCATTAACGCAACTCTTATTAGTTCAATGAAAAGGAGCTTGAACTGCTCATATCCGGTACTCCGGACATCGACGTTGATGAGTGGCGCTCTGCAACGGAATACAACGGGTATACGAGCTCAGATCCTGTCATTGTCTGGTGGTGGCGTGCACTCAAGTCATTCAATCGAGATGAGCGCGCAAAGGTGCTCAGTTTCGCCACTGGGACATCTCGGGTACCCCTGGGTGGATTCAATGATTTGCAAGGTGTACAAGGCACCCAGCGCTTTTCTATTCACAGAGCATATGGGGACCCCGACCGGCTTCCTCAGGCTCATACCTGTATGTTTCAAAGCATTCCGATGACTAGAAGCGAGATTGATGTTTGATCTACTAGGCTTCAATCAGATTGATCTCCCGCAGTATTCGTCGTATGAGATGCTTCGGCAACAATTGTTACTTTCAATTAACGAAGGAGGGGAAGGTTTCGGATTTGCATAGTCACGGTCTTGTAGCAGTGTATGTACAGGTCACGCATATCAAATGAACTTACATAAGCATATCATGTGTGGGAGCGGCGGCCGTTCATTCTCGACGAACACAATGCAAGTCAACGATCTTCCAGAACCAAATGTCCGTATTCGAGAGCTTAAGAAAGATCGCGTGAATTTCGTCCTCGAAAATGTTGATCTCTCGTAGGTCTCGCCGCCCTCTGTCATTATCGTCTACAATAGGGTCCTAGGTTTGCCAATTCTCTTCGGCGGGTCATGATGGCAGACATTCCGACCGTCGGTGCGTTTGCACTTTCCTTAAGAGTTCTGTGTATTCCAATGTATGGCCCTGTAGCCATTGACATGGTGGAGTTTGACACCAACACGACCGTCCTTCCCGATGAGTTCATTGCCCACCGGTTAGGTATGATTCCGCTGGTCAGTACCAACTGCGATGAAGCCATCCGGTATAGTAGGGTGCGTGCTACACTATCTCATATTGAGCCCCGTAACACGTTACACTTAACGCCCGTTTGCTTGCCAGGATTGCACCTGCCTAGAGTCATGTCAAAACTGCTCGATAGAACTGGTTCTGAACGTGGCTTGCAACGAAAGTCGGACCATGGACGTCACCAGTAACCATTTGGATGTTGTGGCTCGGGGAGGATTTGGCTGGAGAGAGGAGGTGGACGATGGAGACGAGATTGCGAGGCGTTCGGAGACTTTTGGACATCCCGTTGGGAAGAGTGCGTCCAACCCCCTTTTCTTTTTTAGTTCACGAGTGACACACCCACGCTGAATTTCGCATAACGCAGATGACCACTCTGCACAGCCAGTCCTCATATGCAAGATTCGGAAAGGTCAGGAGCTTAGGGTACGCTGTATTGCTAAAAAGGTGAACCTCTTACCCCCCCTCAAAGACTCAAAACATTGTGGCACTCAGAGTGTGGTTTTTTTTTAAAATATTTTTTACAACAGGGCATAGCGAAGGAGCATGCAAAATGGTCACCATGTTCGGCAGTCTCCTTTGAATATGACCCCCACAACCGGTTGCGCCATACAACTTACTGGTACGAAACCGACATCAAAAAGGAATGGCCGTTAAGTGTAAACGCAGCTGAAGAAGAGGCCCCGCGTGACGACGAGTCATTCGACTATAGTGCGAAGCCACAAAAATTCTACTTTGAAGTGGAGACGGATGGGAGTTTAGGTCCACAGGAAGTTGTGATGAAGGTATGTGCTACTGTACATATATTTTTCCTTTTTTTTTTCTATGCGATGTAATTGACAAAAAAACTGATAATAATAACAAATAATACACACAGGGTCTCACCGAACTGCAGACGAAACTCGCAAACCTCGTTCTCGGACTCAAATCAGGTCCAACAGAACTCGATACACTTGGTGGTGGCGACGGTGGCGTTCAGCTGCCACCAGCTAATGGCACGTTGCCTACACCAGCAGCAGCGCCCAGGGCAGCAGGGTGGGGCCAAGAGTCTAGTCCCTCTGGGTGGGGACCTACCGCGGGTACACCAGGTGGTGGTGGTGGTGGCGGCGGCGGCGGCAGTTGGGGGACGTCTCCGGCAGGTGGTGGGGGTACTGCATGGGGTGGAAGCTCAGGTTCTGGGGCATCACCGTCAGCGGGGGGATGGGGCGGCAATGCATCATCTGGTGCGTGGGGTGCAGGAGGCAGTAGTAGTGGCTGGGGGACGGGCAGTCCAGCACGAAACACCACCACTACAGGCTGGGGTAGCCCAAATCCGCAAACACAAAGTGGCTGGAACGTGTGATGGGTACTGTTTACTGGCCTCGGAGGCAGTGCCTCGATTCATGATCAGCGCTCGACATCTATTCTAAGAAGTAAGTGTAAAGACAGTTAAGTGAAGCACAATATATCCAACGGTGGTTGGTAGTAGATCGGGGTGCGCGGAACACGCTCCCTCACGTAAGTTAGCAGCAGCCCAGCCCAGATCAGTATCAAATAACGACATGTGCGGTCACGATCACTACCGCGCTGTCATCTCAATCTCTTCGTGCTGACGCCACGGGCCAGGGATCGATGGCGTCGTCCCAGTCGGACGTGCCACGGGGGGCTCTCCCGATGTCATTTCCACCGGTCTTCGCGGGGGTTGAGCCTGCAGTCCAACATTAATCAGCACCGCCGTACGCGCTCCCCAGATACAGAAAACAGTGTAAGGTACATACCGTTCCCGACTCGTCAAAGACGGTTGCAGTGTCGTCCACTATGCCCATATAGTTCAACTTCAGTTTTATAATTCATCCTACAGTCCACCCAGGGGAACTTACGCATGGTCACACTTCGGTTCATGAGATCGTAGCCTCCAGAGGGCATCTCGGGCATCTTGTATAGCAACACTGAGTCACTGGCTTTCCTGTCCGTCTCTCGCACCTCTTCCCAGGGAATGATCGTGTAGCGGTCAGGGTCAGGTATCTTGTCCGGGTCACCTTTCGGACCATAGATTTTCGCCTCCGCGAGGTATGTCTTGAGGGCGCAAATCCATTTGTTACGCCGAGAGGCTGGGAGCGAGCGTCAGCAGTGACATCTTTTATGATCAGTGTTCTACGTCAAAAAACATACCCTTCAAGGCACCCTGTTGCCAATTGCTTTTGTACATTATATCAGCCTGAAGTGTCATTTTTTCTTGCTCAGGCATATCTTTGCGGCGAACCCAATTTTAGACCCGGTCCCTGATGACTGACATTTGATACATACCAACGACCATAACATCGAATGACGGCTGGAAGTCCCTCCGCTCCATTTGAACGAAGCTAAGCATCAGGCTACGCAACCTCTCGATTTGTTTGAATGTTGTAGAATAATGAACGTCGAATTCAAATGTTTCAGACATCTAGCACGAAATCTCAGCGAGCCCGCACAATAGCCGAAGACGTAACCTACCTTAGGGCTCCGGCGAATATTTTCTATGAACTATAAAATTGCTGTGAGATAGCAGCCGGTTGAAGATCGCATAGACGTACGAGTTCGGCTAGTACGTTATTTGATACCTGGACGTGACCGCCGTGGCCATTGAGGAGGATAGTGCTTAGGAGACGGATCTCTTTCACAGTGAAAGCCCCACCCCCCTTGGCACCAAGATCGATCCTATCGCCGACGTCGAAAGGGTGCCGTACAAAAAGAAAGATGATAGAGGTGAGAATGTCATGTAGACTTGAACCAATGAGCCAGCTGAGTCCTGTTAAGGAGCGTGTCAGGAAATTGCCGAAAGAAAAAATGATATGAAAGATAATGACATACCAAGGACCAATGTGCCAGTCGCGGTGATTAACGAAGCAAGTTGGGCTTCCTAGACACAAGATTTTGGTTCACGATAATACGACACAGAAGAGAATACTTACTAGCGTTACGGCTATGATCAAGGCGGCTACTATGACATACAGACTCATAAACAGGTTGTCCAGACGACCAACAGCGCTATCGAGGTCGCTCAAAGAACGCTCGATTGACAGCTGTTCCCGGTGGATCTCTCTGAGATGTCTGGTGAGATATGAATGAAGCAGGAAAGCGGAAGCATGACGAACGCGCAAGCTTGTTCGATCTCTTCAAGCGAGACATCACCATTGCCATCTCTATCGAATAACGTGAAGGCTGAATCGGCTTCGTCTAAAGAAGGGAAGAAGCGAGTGATGTCCTGGAAAACTAGGTAGTCCCTGTCTGGTTTACGGAAGGAGAAGAAGATACGACGGGCAAGCTAAAACTCATACTGTCACGACGGACACGTATGCGGTATGAGAAATAGGCGCACAAGCTTTGACTTGCTCGCTGACGCTAGCGCTGTCTGGACCATGGCTTGTGGCGAGTTTGGTTGCAAGACGGAGCTAATATCATGTCAGTATTCTAACTCTCACAAAGCTGGGTTGCACCCACCTGCCAGCAATCTCCGACGCAACATTTCCAAGTGCAGTAGTCGTAGTCGTAGCCGCGAAACGAACACCTCTGATAGCTTGCTTAACAATCCGCTTGGGGTTGATAACGGGTTGTTTTTCATCGTGCGAATGGCTACGACTCTCGGGTGAGTCAGTTGAATGGCGGTAGAGCGTCGTGAGTGTCTTGATAGCAAACTTTTGGTCCGCAATGCGTTCTATGGGAGAATAATCTTAGTTGGTCGTACGTGAAGAGTCTACCAAACTTCCTGACCTGCATATGAGCGCTCATGGAATTTCGAAGCTATCCACTGAATGGAAAACTTCTCAAAGAGCAGAAGTCCGGCGCAAAGATACATGCCGAAAAGGAATTTTCCAACGAACGAAATAATACTTCTAGTTCTAAGAGACGCATTCTTATCTATTCGGCCGGAGACGAGTGGGTTCCACGCAATCCACATTGCAGCAGTCCAAGCAACAAGGGCAATATATCTAGAGAAATGGGTGTCGATGTCAGAGATAGAGATATGAATGATGGCAACAACGATGGGCTCAGGACGACCACAGACCTATGCAGCGCCCTGAGCCAGTCAATGTAGCGCCGGGCACCGACCGCAACGACGCCGATCGTGTGTTTCGCGATGGTGGGCAAAAGCATCCTATAATGGGTAAAAATCACGCTAAGAAACTGTCTCAATGGCCTCAGAGTTCTGAATAAGACATACGCTCCCGCAAGGCAGGCCCACCAACCTGCAGAAGTTGTGCGGCATGAGATGAGAATGGTATGAAATAAAACATGGTCATACCGCCCCATGCGACGCTTAGCCATATGCTCCACCATATCAAACGCACTCCCCATATCTGCAAAAAAAAAGATAAAAAAGGATTTACCCACATGACCGGGAAGCCAGAATAAAACCGGAAACGAACCTTTCCCCTACGGGACGCCGTTACACCGAGAATTCCAGGGATCCAGAGGATGGCCAAGACAGGGATGATGAACAAGGTCCAACGCGTCACGATTGATGCATTCAAAAGAAATTGGTAGAAGCGGACAAACTAATAATGCGCTTTCAGAGCCAGGTGTATCAAACAAATGGAGCCAGTAACTCACCTTGGAGTTAGGGAGATCTCCATCTGCAAAAACCAGATGCTGCTCGCTTGCATTTCGGGGGTCGAAGTGCTCGTAAGCTTGGTTAAATTTGCGAGCTCCTCCAAGCAGATCCCAGCTTGCGCCGCGAGGATGCCGTTGCTGGTGGTGGTGGTGGTGGTCCTGTGAGTGCGAGTCGATGTAAACCTGTTGCGGATCTTTTTCCCGGCCGTCCAGCGTCTGGGAAGGGTCATCGCCATGTGATGGGGGTAAAGACGTGGTTGACTGCGCAGGATGGCGGTCGTTCAAAGGAATGGCGGAGGTGTACGAAAGTGTGGTGACGTGTTCGAGATCATCGGTCACGTCGAAAGAACTCTTTACGTCCTGTGATCTCTTTGCTTGCTGCATCAACACGTCAGTAGATTGGTTTCCTGGCAGTTTGGCAAAGCTCATGAGGGAATGAAGAAAAAAAATAAATGAATGGCTAAATTTGAATGATGATAAAGTTACGCGTAAACGTCAACTACCAACAAGACCTAACCTTGCTCTCGCTCTACTCTTCCCTGCAAACCCCGTCGGGCCCCGCCTCTCCCGACTTTGTGCGACTATATGCTATCAAGCTGTGATCGCGCGCACGGTGGCGACAAATACGACGCACACAACTCCATATCCAATGTAGCCTGCGTCCCAGAAGTTGGACGTGGTCTGCTGTATGCTGTCCAAAGTACGTACTCCGAAAAATTTGTCTGATACACGCTCTCGGCAAAATCTTCGTTCGGTGTCATTCTGTGGAAACCTTTTTTGAAAAACTCGAATGCCGCCTTGGAATGATGATCGCCAGCGCGCAGCAGACCAATGACCAACTCATAAAACCATATTTGCAAGTTGAATTTCCCCAGGAATCGATCTAGTGACGTTGCGCCAACGTCGCGTGTACAGACAGTAATGTATTAGCTGAGAATGATGATCTCGTGCGCAAGACGAGTTTCTGCTACTGTACGGCGCATAAGCCGGCAGCCGCATGTACTATGCATGTGCCTGTTCTTGGTATTGGTATGTCGAGCAACACTTTGGGGTTGGTTACCAATGATTCCCCAGATCGTGGGTTGCAGTACACCGTACACGCACAGAGTGTCCTGCTGTACTGACTAGACCACTTGCAGGCTCTTTCTCACACTCACACGCAGATCCCACGGCTCGTCGGCATGGAGAGAGCCACCGGGCTTCCGCCTGTCAATAGTCTGCACTGACGATCTTTATTCTAACCAAGAAAGACAAATAATCATAGAACACGATGTATTTGATCGCACAGCCAAAAACACACACATTAACGGTATCCTGCAGGCCCGGCATAGACGCTCCACAGGCTGCAAACAACAACTGCACTGCAAGAGGCAGTAAGTACTAAGCTACGGGGGAAATACAGCGGCCATGCACAATATGCACACTCCAGCAACAAGTCAGAAGTCATTAAAATGGTCGTCAAAGTGTCGTTGCGGTCGTCAAGTCTCTTAATAAATCACATTGAAATCGCGCGTCCTTTCCCGATTTCTTGGTTCGAGCGCAGAGTTGCACGGCCTCGCGTGGGCTCTTCCTGACCGTAGGAATCAGGCTCCGGGTTGAATGCCTTGTCTGCGCGGACATAGCTGATCGCACGGGGACTCTTATGTGTGAACCCTGCAAATGCGAGTGCCTTGCGTACGTCCAGGATTTCTTGTCCATGGACCCTATCACGCAGCAGTGGATCTCGGGTAGCGTCTGGAGGTGCGCCATTGGCCGGGGCAAGTGGCTGCACAATGATCGAATCCCCGCTCGGAACGAGACGAGAGTTCCAACTTACCTCGGCTGGTATGTCGTCGTCAAAGTGCCGGGTGTCCTCAGGATTGCGAAGTTCTGGACAGAATGGCGCGGGATAACGATTAATGTGGGCCCAATCAATTCCACGGAAGAAAGGATGTGCCTGAAAGTTTGTGTAAGGAGGATTAGGAAGCAGAGAAGAAATGACCACCAGCAGCACGACCCACTTTGATCAGCTCAGCACCATCTCCACCACGGCTAGCCCCTAGAGGTGTGGTGAAGGCACTACGCCTGGCCTGCACGATCATCGAATTTGGCCGAACCACTGAGCTTGAAGCCTGTGAGCCCAACCGGTCTTCAGGCTCGCAGAGCAGCTGTTGCATTAGATCGACTGCTTCGTGTGACACACGCGGCAGCGCAGGGAAACGCAAGGATTGCTTCCAATTCAAGATCTTCTGCCGAGTGACATGACGCTAATAGAATGGAGGCCAAAAGTCAGCATTACATCGACCGCGGACGGTGTTTCTTACGGAATTGCTAACGAACGGAGGATATCTGAAAGTTAGATGAGTCAAAAGATGACCAAACATTCCCGCACGTAAACACACACCCGTATAAGCATTCAAACATAATAACGCCTAAGCTCCACCAATCGCAGGAGTATGAATAACCTTGGCCACGAATAACCTCCGGAGCCACTAAGAAATAAATCGAGTAAGCATCGCGCAACATTTATTCAAGACGAACGGACTGTAAGAGTTGGTGCCACAACTTCATTGCTTAATCAGCAACAGGCACGCGGAATCGGAGATTGTACCTACACCGAGTACGCCAGCTGACAGGCGCATGGAAGGACTGCGATGAGAAGACTTGGCGAGCACGAGGACAATGATCGTTCTTACCTTTCTACTGTTCTTCTCCCTCCAAGTGAAAATGCCGCTCCGACCATCTCCGCCCATTAATGCGTCAAAATCTTTGCGGCCCAGACGTTTCGTTCGTGAGCCGTCCCCCAGAAGGTTATCTTCTAAGTCAATGCCGTGCTTCCTCATGAGGTGTAGTCTCTGTTGCTCGTAATCTGGGCACAATTGCATTAAAATAATGGTTCCAATACAACGCAAAATAAAGCCACCAACAGGAGGTGTCGTGTGCCCAATGTAGATCAGTTCTTGTGATGGGAGGAAATGAATTCAGGGTTGACCGGCACAGCTGGGTTAACCAACTCACGCTAAACCGAAGTCACTTAGTTTAATGTGTCCTTCAAGATCAAATAAGAAATTCTGAACGAAGACACCAAATTCAGCGAATCCTGGACGGCAAGAACAGAACGCACATCCGGTTTGACATCACGATGAATGAAACCAAATTTGTGACACGACTCTACAGCTAGGACCATCTACGAAAATAAAAAGTCAGCATTACATCCAGGCTGGAAGAGGAGTCTCTGAACCTCTGCAACATAAAAACGAGTGAAGTCCTCCGAAAAGGTATCCCGTTCAATTAATAAATTGAGGAGATCACCTCCGCCCATGTATTCAAGAACCTATTAGGCATCAGATCGAAGGGGCAAAAACAGCCGAATAGAGGACGGGCGGACGCACTAGGTAGAGGTTGTCCATGTCCTGGAAGCTATAGTGCAACCTCACAATCCACTCCGCACCTCCCGGTGAGTTGACAAGTGATGCGGATTTCAACACATCACGCTCGGCGCGAACGTGGCCCTCCTGGCCCTTCCGCAGCATATCCGTCTTGCGTAACTGGACAGACAAAACGACACTCAAGGTGAAGTGTCGCTCACGGAGGAAGACACGCACCTGCTTCATTGCGAACAACTTGCCGGTGGTTCGTTCTCTCACGAGAGACACGACACCAAATGCACCTAGCATGCGGCAACCTGGGTGTCTTTGAACAATCGAGAGACCCAGCAGCACTCACCATGACCAATGGTCTTTAGTTTGACAAATGCACTGACATGAACTTTCTGACGCTTTTCACGGAGGTAATCAGTCTCGTTTTGACGCCAGCGTGCACGTAGATCCTCTTTCCGGCGCTCGGACAAACCCATACTCAGCATATCCCTTTCCATAGCAAGTCGCCGTTGCTCCCGAGAAGGCGGATGACGGAGCAGAGGAAAGTAGAGGTTTTCAAAATATATCCTAGCCGATACGGCCCTCTCCAACGTTGCAAGGGAAGGTGTGACAATCCTTTTAGGCTCGGGTAAGGGATGATCGTTCTCGGAAAACTTCTGGGCGGGCTGGTCCTCAAGTTCTTGTTCGGGGTGGGTGGCAAGACTGCCACCCCATACAATGGATGGGTTTCCGGGACGACCAGACATTCCATCAGTGGTAGAGAGACGTACATTCTCCCTCGCAGCTACAGTAATCACAGACGAGGTTTGGGTACTAATGCCGTTGACCACGCGTAAAGGAGCATCCTCTGCGTTCGCTGGACAGAGATGGCCCGGCTTGAGTGCGTTAACGACCTCATTAATTGCGCGAGCCTGGTTTGCCTCTCGCACTCGAGCCTTGATGGGTATGGCCCAGCGTGGGTCTAACAGGAGTAAAGTAATGATGGTGAAAAAAAGGGAAAAGGACTCCGGGAAGAGGGATGCTGACCGCCCAATTTGCCAAGGCCATCAGGACCCCAACGAGTCAAAAGGGCCTCCGCCTGATCGGCGTCAGATGCATGCACTAAATGGCTGGTTGGAGTTGAAGTTAAGAGATGGGGATGCGCAGTGATCGTAAACTTACACAAAACCCGTAGGATTGGAGACCATGTCTTTACTGATTCGCCTTGCCTTCTTCGATGACACGGGGCCAGGGGATGGTAAACCGACAGCTGGGGGAGCAAATTTGACGGAAGGGGCATTATTAGATTCAGGTAAATCCTCGTATCGCGGACCAGCTACCACATCTGGAGGAAGATCTGCCCCTGCTCCCCAGAGAATCCGAGACGGCGATGGAGTCGGGATTAGCGCTAGTAAATCGTAAAAACCCTTGTGTAATAGAGTCCCTCCACGTAATGTAGCAGCTGGCCGTTCCTCATCGACAAGAAGGCTTGGTCCAGGGGGATACTCGGGACGGGAAAGGGGGATACGATATGGATAGGCGGGGGAGTAAATATGATCGTGATCCGGGGTAACGAGGGGATTTACGGGACCGGGGGGAGTAGGCAACGGTCTGGATGGTCTACTGGCCATTGAGAAAGGGAAGGGCGAGGGTATGGGACTGGCAGCCATCTATGACTATGATGCCCAGGCTTGTGCCTATGCCTACCACCTCAGCTGAGCTTTACAAAGCCGTGCACGGCTACCACGCTCGACGCCACTCACACGTGCTGGAAACGCCAGGTCGCCGCGTCCTTACGGCTAACAGCCTGAGTTTAGTTGTACAGTGGCCATTCCAATCAAGCGTAGCTCATCATGCCCAACACTTCCCGGTTGTGACGTGTCCTTCTGCCGTACTCCCAAATCAAGTCCAAGGGGATGTTTTCCAGATACAGCTAGTTGATTTTATTCTCACTCAGAGCCAGCAACGGCGACTTGACCTTCCCAAGCCCGTGCCGATCATTCTGCTATGCTTAACTGGTTCCCGTATTGTTAGGTCACGAAACAGGGCCGTGGCCACGCGAAAATGATCTACTTTGTACCGAACGCGGACCGACCAAGAAACCCGTCTCTCATGCACGATCCGGAGATCTATCGTGTCGTAACTTTTCAAAGTTGGCACTCAGGTCATTAATTATGATCAAGACCAAGAGCCGGGTAATACCTCCCTGAACTCGTTTTTCAATTCTCAGTCCGTCCACATCCCATACCATTTCCTCGCCCGTTACAACTGCACTCGTAGCTTACACGTTTCGATCCGTTTCGACCAGACCTGCGTCTTACCACTCCCAACACGTTTGAACCCTTCACCACGGCCAGTGGTCCTCGAGGCGATAGCCACACAGCCTCGTCTTTTTCGGGTGGCTCCGCATGGCGCTTAGAATTATACATAACCTTCCATCTCAAAGTCCCGAGCCCTCATCACACTACATTATTTGTCTTCTTCTGTAATAGCTAGCTATGTCCCACCACAATTACCCTAATCACGGAAGGTTCAGGCAGAGCCCCACTAGCGGCGATTCTCACAGCGGTTCGTCGTATGCGGAACAGGGTAGGACTACATTGCCACCACTCACCATAGCTTTCCCGACATCTGACTCCCCAGGTTCGTTGTTTAATGATGCTACAGCACCTCCACTTTTGTACTCAACCCTTCTCGCGTCTTTGGACACAGTTTCCAACAATTACCCAAGCAACTACTCTATACCTCAGCGCTCTACGCCAGTCCCATATGAGCCGCCTTATTGTACGTGACGCTTTGGCCACTAGTAGATGCTGTTCCCTCGACCTCTGACCCTACTGTGAAGACCCGCCTGCACAGCAGCAACCGACACATACTCAATACCCTACTTCAAGTTATCCCGCGTACCAGCAGCTTTCTGAGGCAAGATACCATAGCGGCCACGGTCAAACACACAGCGGCTCTTACAATAGAGCCTCGCCTGCCTCTAATTCAGCCGACCCTTGGCGGCCTCCACCTTTAGATGTCCCTGCGGGCGGAAGATGGCAGGGACAGACGTATTACCCGTCTCATACTGACTTGCAGATGCCACCTGCATCAAGTGACTTGCGCTCGCCACATTCATTGTATTCCCCTACGTCGAGCTTCCCACAATACCAATCCCCTACAAGCCCTGCTTACCCAGCAGGGCATAGTCCCTCTCGCGGCGCTGTCCCTACAGTTGCATCAGCCAATCCGCACTACCAACAGTCTATGGCAATGACCCATGCTTCTTTAGACCGCAACTTACCAAGCTCCCGAGCGGCTGCGTCAGCAGCGTCACTTCCCTATACCCGTCACGGTGCTGCGCCTCCTCCGTCAGCTGTGCCCTACGATATACCAGCAGAAAACCCAGAGCCGACGATTAAGAAGAAGCGCAAGCGTGCAGATGCTCGGCAATTAGAAGCGCTCAATAGGATGTATAATCGTACCGCGTTCCCGTCCACAGAAGAGCGACTACAACTAGCGAGAGAATTGGACATGTCTCCTCGAAGTGTTCAAATATGGTCGGCGCATATCTTTGCTTACACCACATGTATAATTCCTGAATTATCGACCATTCTCCTAGGTTCCAGAACAAAAGGCAGTCGAGCCGCCAAGGTGGACGAAATCCTGCCAACACCGGGCCTTCAGTCGACCAGGTTCTTGCGGCTCCTCCAGGGGCCCAGCATATTCATGCACAACTCCGTGCCACCCCAAGCCCTATGAGTCCCATGGGTGAACCACCGTACCCCTCTCGCTCTCCGCCGCAAATAATGAGATCCGGTCAAACTCCCTCCCCCCCTGGCGGCAAAAGCCGCGCCGACATGGATCCCAAGTACTATCGCGGATATTAAACTATAATCATTCCCACAGCGCTCGGGGACTGGTATCCCGTGAACGCAGTCTTATTTCGGTTTATACTGAGAATCATCTATGTTACTACGTGCTAGTGTCATACCCGTTCTTCCCTCATCTCCGATATTCATTATGTCCTTTTAGTCCATGTTCTCCTGATGCTTTTGATGTTTTCTCTTCTGCTTAGATGTTGTCTTTAGTTACGCCGTTATCTGCATCGCATCGTATTGTATTTACCCTACAATAGTATGTACTGAGTACTGACATTTGATCTGATTCTGTAATTGCTCTCCTACGCTACTATATGGCATGGATATTGTAACCTAACCACACCTTGACGCACCGCGTCATCTAAGTAATCTCGGTTATAATTGCACCGCTTATTCTGTCCCATGACAGCGAAGGCCCACGGCCAACTGCGAAATTAATCCCCCTTTAGTCATGCACAGTGTCGGAAATCACCCCATTTTAGATTCCATTCCAGGGTGCTACAACAATTCACAATGACAATGAACAGTCTGCGCTATGATCACATCGCATTTGATTTAGCGTGGCCACCACAGAAAGGTACAGGGGGGGGCCTGAAATGCAGAGTGATGCACTATATCGTCGCACTGCTGAGTTAGCCACAGGAGGGGTGTTCTCGAATGTTCGATTGCGGCGGCCGCATACACGTAGACATTTCTGTTAAAGAACGAGGGCCTTCGGATTGAGGATAGAAGATTAATTCTCGTAACTTGCAAGAATGACATCGAGTCAGCGTAAACGCCTTGGAGGAACTGGGAACAAGCCTGTTACAGAGTCCTTGGTAACAATCGTGTGACAACTCCACTTTAATATAGCGCATATGAAACCCAATTCTTCTCTTGAATTGGGAGCGAGCAAGCGCTGGCGCACAACGAGAGCCAAGAGGGGGCGAGTCCCAGGCCCATAAAGGCAAACGGGAGGCGAAAAAGATAAGGTATGCCATTTTTCGACAGTGCCTATCTGTGTAGAAAATGATGGTGGTGTTGGTGGTGGTGGTGTCAGCGGTATGGTAAAATGATCTCATGTTAATTACCACTTGGAAGGGAAACGAAGAAGCGCAAGCCTGAGGGATTACCCCTGGATTTCATTCATTAAACGTGAAATTACTTTGCGCTATACTCTCAAGGAAAGGGCGGCGCATCGGCGGGAAGGCGGGGGAGGAACGTACGCCGCCGCCGTAGTATAGAGGGGGTGCCCATTTCAGGTTCAGCAGATGACTTGGAGAAACGTGTTGCCAGTCCAAGTGGTCTCATGGGTAATCCGATTCCATTAAGCTGGGTGCGTTTGATACGGAAAAGGCACCTGCGCTTTTTTTGTTCATTCATCTCCCAATGGGCGGGGCGGCGGACGCCGAGTTTGGACAAATGATCCAACCGCAGCACAACCGCGGGACCGGCGTACCCAAGTCTGAAAAAAAAGCATCCGAAACTGAAAACGGGTGACGTTCCATCAGAGAAAGATAATTGAAGGAGAAACTAGGCTGGGGATTGTCGTACTAGTACCGTGATGACCCCCCCCCCCCCATCCCCGTGTCATATACTTTCCAATGTGAGTTGGGGAATCGCGGAACGCCCCCAATTCCATTCCCCACCCCCAGCACCCAATCTGGTCAACGATCAAGGTCAAGGGCACAAACTGGACCTACCGGTGCGTGTAGAATTTCGATCCGTTGACCTAGAACCCCTACAGAGATGCTGATGATGATCGGGTCATCGGGATCCCATTGACGTACACCGCCATAACAGGCGTAGAAAGGGCCACGGCCGCCCCCATCCGGTATTTGATTGCGCATTAAGCATACAGCACAGCCCGGGCGGCGGATGTAGCATCAACCCGGCGGAACATGTGGCCCTAGTATGCAGGCATGATAACGACGCATGGCGAGAACGGAGTTTATAAAAAAAACAAGAGCCAGAACCCCCGGTAAAAAATTCAAACTGGGTCATGATGGCATGGCAAGCAGGCGTTGGACCATTTGAAGTTGGAGCGATCAGTGTGAGGCGTCTGCGGCTTTCCAAGACCAGAGCGGATGAGTGTTTTACGTTGTGCTAAGCGAGGGTGCCACGAAACAATCCAAGTCTCGAAAAGGAAACCGTTGTGGTTTAGGGAACTTTAGGCTCTCGCTTCCCCTCTCCCTCCAGCACAGCAGTGTAAGAAAAAGAGTTAACAATTCAAGGTTTCATTTATCATTTTACAAATAATAAAATGAAGCTCGTGCGCAAAGAATCCGCACAGCCTTATCGGACGCGTGTACCGACATGGGCTAGTCGTGAGTTTTAGGTGGACATAATATAACATTCGTGTGCTGATCCACGCACTTCAGGCCTGGGGCATTAAATTCAGACGTAAGTGACGGTCAAATCCTCACCGTTACCACGTTTACGGATAAAACCTTATCGACAACGATCTCATTTCCAGCGAGGCAAATTCCTCTACTGTGCTACCAATACAGCAAGGTGCTCACACGTGACCAATGACGATTGACAGACCAACGCATCAATGCATCAATCCTCGTCAGTATCCTCTGGCTTGGGTCCACCGAACTGTAGCCAATTCAATTTCCTCTGTCTCCTTCGCTCCTCTTGTACCTTCAATTGATTACGCGTCACCTTTTTCTTTTTCATTACAGGTACGGCGGACCCTTTATCCTCTGCGCCGCTGGCTGCAGGTGTCCCGGCTGCAGATGCTACAGGGGTTTGCACTCTTGAGCGCACTGGGGTGTTCGAGCCGCTGCCCTTGGGTGATTTGAAATCGGCGAAGGCATCTTCAACGACAGCCGCCTTGCCCTTATGTGTCATTCGGCCTTCGGAAATATTCCAGATTTCTGGACCTAACATGGAAATTAAGCGGGTATAGGTGCGGAGATATGTATGGTACTGACAGAGAGCATTCACGAATTCTTCATTATGGGAAATAATAACCTCGTTTGGATTACATCGGATGAACAATTAAAGGGAAATGAACCATGAAGACATACCACGGCACCGGCCCAATCCCGGATGGCAACAGCGAGACCGCCGAGTGCTTCTCTGTCCAAAAAGTTCGATGGCTCATCAAGTATACAGATCTTTCGCCACCTTTTAGCCGACCCAGGCACCAGATTATTCAAAAAAGCTCACCTGGGGGTTATTCCAAAGACAGGCGGCGATAACAAGCTTGATCTTCTGGCCTTCAAAGGAACGGTTGGGCGGTTATTCAGCAGGGGATAAGGACAGCTCACCACCCGAAAGACCAGCGATTTCGTTATACTGGGCGATGTCGCCGTCCAGACCTATGTCTTCGAGATGTTTCCGAATGATGTTAGCGGAGGTGTCCCGCTGTCCGGCGCCTTCCCGCGACGCCTCCAAATCATCGAATTGTGACACAAGCTTCTGGAAACCTTTATTAAGGAGCTCTTCGCGTGGGATCCATGTGTTGAACTTGTGATCTAGGCCTCTCCACTTGATCTCATATTGGAAGGACTTTTTCAGTTTTTGACGGCCCATGATGAGCTATATGCAATATGGTGAGGTCACAAAATATGGTAAGAATATGGAACTACACTCACTTCGAGTTTCCTACGTTGTCCATTCTTTCCAACGAAGTCTTTATCGAGGAGTGCTTTATCTTCGTCGGTCATAACACGGGTAGCTTTTTCTAGGACCTCACCTAAACAGAATAATAATATATAACATGTGACGTCGAAGGGACCAACATGAACACTCACGATCGTGGCCGTCCTGGAAGCGCCACTGGATGTATTGAATTGGCGTCTTCTCTAGATGACGCTCTGGATCGGGTTGATTAGGGGAAAGAGCAGGAGATCGATCGCAGACGAACGTACCAATATGGTGCGTGGCGTGTTGTGATACATACCCTATTCGCAGAGAAGGGTGCTTATATACAGTTCCTATTTGAGGTTCTGTTTCACCCTGCACAGACTTTAATGATGGTCGAAACTAATGCGCAGTAGACACGGACTGTTAGGAGCTTGATGAGGGTAGACTTTCCTGCGCCGTTAGGTCCGATTATTCCAACACGACTGCGAGATTCGTCAGCGAGTCTACATGATTACATGATTAAACGCCATACCTTGATAATGATAGTGCACAGCTGACGTTTATTAAGCTAGGAGTTGTCTTCCCTGGATAGGTGAATGTACAATCATTCATTTTGAGGATGGCACGAGTATTGCTCCGAACACCCATGAGAGAGCCTGGTGGTGGGAAAGAGAACTTGACTGAAGTGGCGGCTAAAGTATAATATGATTTGGTCTCAGGATGGATTTCAACAAATTTCGAAAGGTTTCCACGGTAATATACAAGCTATAATGCCCATAAATCGTCACGACGCGGAGGTATAAGTTACGCACAAACCTTCTTTTCCTCGTAGTGTATGATGTCTGTTGTTACATTGTCTAAAAATCTAGAAAGGCGGTTAAGGCGTGACAGTGCGGAGATTGTGCAAAACCAACCTAGAGTCGTGACTGACAATCAAACACGTTACATTGGTATGTGCGATAAGGTATTCTTCTACCCATGTCACCGACGCTCTATCTAACTGTAATAGAGCAGATCAAAACAGAGTCCCACTGCCAGACTCGCGAAGGAATCATACATGGTTGGTGGGCTAATAAAGCCGAAACAGGCATTCAATACCGGTCGGCAATCACATGTTAATCAGGTCACAAACCTCGTCTAGCAGCAAGAGATCAGCGTTGTACAGCATAGCTCTCGCCAGTTCGAGTTTCATCTTCCAGCCACCGGATAGGCTTCCAACAACTTCGTTCTGTCGTGAACTGTCAAAGCCGACTTCCACGAGTTGCTCTCGAATCCTATCCCGTGGGACTTGAGCTAGTGCCTTATCTACGTGGTGCAGACAGTTGATAAAGCTTCCGTCCGAAGGCAAGAGAACCAACCTGACGCGATAAAATCGATTACGGACAACGAGGTGTCCTCACCTTGAAGTGCGTGTTCAACCATTACACAACGTAGTTCATCCTGGGGTGGAAAGTTCTCTACTTTTCCATCACGTAGCTGACGCATAAGTGTCGATTTCCCAGATCCATTCGGGCCCAGTATACCGTACCGACGCCCACGATATAGCTTTAATGTCGTATGCGATAGGAGAAGAAGTGCACCATATGCGAGGGAGAAGACGGTGTCGCAGAGAAGTTCGCCTTCTTCCGAGATCCCATCGTGAGCGGGAGAGTGCTTGGCCTGTAAAGGTAAAGATGGGTTGTAGATCAAACGAATGAAAAATACCAACTTTTTCGATAGCATAGAAGTGCTTGCAAACCGACTCCGCAAATACTGCGCCATGATCCCCTTGGTTTGGTAACCAAGGAGTCATGTAGACACCGACGCAACGATTCCAAGTGTTCTTGTCTGCGAATTTCCTGGCATAGGTAAGGTCTGCTACGAGGGCCGCTGTGAAATCAAGAACGACAACTAAATTGGGGTCTTGTAGCGAACGGGAGTTTGGGGAACCTGCTCGATCCGCCTGCTCTGCCAGACGTTCAGCGAGGGCCTTCCGTGCTACAATGACTTCAGCTGTGACGTCCCGTGGGGGTAGGGCATCGCCCTCTGACGACGCGCCAGCCTTCTGCAACGTGTTCAGCGCGCCTTGTGCGAAAGCACGGACCTGAGACCGAGATCAATTTTCGGTAAACGCCTATAGACCCCACGCACTTCGGGAAATGCGGCACCCTTCGCGATCTTATCCACGCCAACCACCAGGGGACCAAGATATGTCGCAGCAACGACAGGGTCGCGGACTAATTTGACCAGGTTATCGATGACAACTACAGCCCGCCTCTGCACGTCCATGCTTCGATCATTCAATGCACGTGTGAGGAGAGGGACGAGAACAGCGAGGGCAGGTGCTGTGACTTCGGCAACAAAGGTCGTATTGGAGAGTGACTTGATGCAGAGTGGGACAGAGGTTGGATCGGACATGCATTTCACAAGTATTGGGATGTGCGGTGCCAAATCCGCATTAGCGAGAGTGGTGCACAGTGCTGTCGCACACTTAACAGCAGCAGTGGATACCTTCAGCACATTCAGCGGACATTCGATTGTACATCAATATAATGACACACCTCATTTTTTGTGTCGTGCATGGCTGCGGTAACAGCAGGCAAGATCGTGGCAAGCTCAGCGGCAACGGCCTCTTCGGCACTATTAACGAACATTCTCATTGCATCGAGCGCACCTGTCTTTGCTCGCCATTTGCCGTTCTCTAAGACACTCTCGAGCGTTTTAAAAACCAACCGGGTCGATTCCGGAGGAAATTGCTTTAAAATTGCTTTCGTTGCAGCGGCAGCGGCCTGGCGCACAACCTCGCCCTTGTCCATGTAGAGATCGAAAAGCGTTGAAAGAGAGGGCATTAGAACTGGGGCGGCAGGAGGGCCAAGAATGGCCGCAAGGGACTGGAATGCGATGGCGGCGGACTCGCGCTCGTATCCGGATGTTTTGTTGGTAGCGAAATTATGCATAGTGGCTATGACTTCACCATCTCTGTGAAGAAAGAATATTATACAGTAGCCATCAACATGGTACACACCACTAACTGGAAGGAAGAGAAGCCCCGCTTGGAGATCTCCCGGGCTAGTTTATCAGCGGCTGCTTTGGCATCTGTATGACAGGGTAGGACTAGTGCATCGAGAAGGCAGTTATGCTATAGTGCGTACCAGGGGCCGTGGGTGCAGATCTAAGAGAATCAAAGAGTGAGGGAAATAGAGAGGCATCCATTGCACCGTGAAATTTGAGGGCAAGGGTAAGGAGGCAAGAAATCTAGGAAAGAAAAAGAGAAAGATAGTGCCCTTGGCCCAGATTTTGACGCTCAACGCTCTAGTTTGCGGCGAGCGTCTCTCTAAGATGCGCAGCAACGCGACAGCAGAAAGGCAGGCAATGTGTTTGTAGTTGACTTGACCGGTCAAAACTTGAGAAATCTGCCAGATCACGTGCACCTATACACCAAAGCCCAGAGTCCTTACAGCGTGTTCGGAAAACCTTGTCCATGCGCCATTTTTTAGAAAAAAAAAAAGTTCGGCTAGCATCCGGCAAACTCCGCAGCCTCCCCATGATCTGGGATTGCAACAAAGATGAGGGTCGATATTGGTCGTGCACACTTGTGCACGCTTCAATACTCTGTATATAGTGTCGCTCTGGGCTACTGCATAAGTATGTGAAAGAACTAAGGCCGCGGATGTGTGCAGCGTTGTTAAAAATGAAACGGAGAGCCACAACATACTCTGCCAGGTCAAAGCACTGGTGCCAGCTGCACACACATGTGCATGTTCCAATACTCCCCAAATGTGACCACAATAAGCTGTTACATGTTTCTGCTGAGTTGCAAAGGCCATGGACATGTGCAGCACTGTCAGGAATGCAAAGGAGAGCTACAATGAGCTCCACCAGGTCAAAGCACTGGTGCCAACTGCACATGTTCCTGACAGTGCTGCACATTTCCGCGGCCTTTGCAACTCAACAGAAACATGTAACAGCTTATTGCGGTTACATCTGGGGAGTATTGAAACATGCACATGTGTGTGCAGCTGGAACCAGTGCTTTGAACCGGCAGAGTATGTTGTGGCTCTCCGTTTCATTTTTAGCAATGCTGCACACATCCGCGGCCTTAGTTCTTTCACATACTTATGCAGTAGCCCAGAGCGACACTATATACAGAGTATTGAAGCATGCACAAGTGTGCACAACCAATATCAACCCTCATCTCTGTTGCAATCCCAGACCATGGGGAGGCTGCGGAGTTTGCCGGATGCTAGCCGAACTTTTTTTTTTTCTAAAAAATGGTGTACGGACAAGGTTTTCCGAACACGCTGTAATAATATAATCGCCCAACGCACATGTCCTCGGCTACCTACGAGCCCGTCGCAACGACAGAAGAGACGTCTTCGTCACCACCTGTTCGTTCTCGCAAATATCGAGTTGTTGCGGTCGTTCTTCTCCTCAGCATCCTTGCCCTTGCGTCTCTTTACAAATTTGGAAACTGGGTCTTGCCGAGTGCCCCAGTGGGAACGCGGCCACCAACAACACCCTCGCAAAGTGACAACAAAACGGATCAAATAGTTATGCCCCATGGGAAGTATAGTGTCGGATAGTGCGTTTGTAACTTCATAATACGTGACAGTTAATCAATTCACCATGTAGTTTTGTGAATTGGTATGTTGCGATCGTGTTTTGATCCTCGTATCACGAACGACATACCCTAGGGGCATTTACGGACGCAAGTTTCCCCCATCTTCAATCCCTGCTCAAGACCTCACGTATGTCACATTTCCCTCGTCACCCTGGAAACGATGGATATTAAATACCTTCTCCCTTCCTCTTCCTAGTCACATCCTTTATGCATTTGCAAATGTCCAACCAACCACTGGTGAAGTCTACCTCTCGGACCTCTGGGCAGACCAAGACATTCACTACCCCGGCGACTCGTGGTCCGATTCGGGTACAAATCTCTATGGCAACTTCAAGGCAATATACAAGTTGAAGAAGCAACATCGTCATCTCAAGCTTCTGCTCTCCATCGGTGGTTGGACATATTCCCCGTCCTTCCACCCAATGGTCGTATCGCCTGCACACCGTGCAGAGTTTGTCCGATCTGCCGTGAAACTTGTGGAGGATTATGGTCTCGACGGCCTAGACGTGGATTATGAGTATCCGCAAAATGATGCCCAAGCGAGGGGCTACGTGAGCTTGCTGCGTGAATTGAGGGCGGCACTGGACCAACATGCACGCCATAAGCATGTAAACTTCCACTTCTTATTGACGGTGAGTGTCAACACCGCCAGCCGAAAGTGCATCCCCTCTGACGGTTGGCAGATCGCAGCGCCGTGCGGACCAGACAACTATCATAAGCTAAATGTCCGGGAAATGGTTCCATTACTCGACTTCTGGAACCTTATGGCCTATGACTTCTGTCAGTTTTTCATTGCTTCTGACCCTTTTTTTCTATGGCTAAAGCCGATGTAGCTGGTTCCTGGGACAAGGTAGCCAACCATCAAGCGAACATTTTTGGGGGACCCATCAGTGCCTCACAAGCCGTCCAGTGGTACATCTCGAAAGGTGTTCCTTGCCATAAGATTATACTTGGCGTGCCTCTTTATGGCCGCTCCTTCCTCAATACCAATGGACCGGGTACACTCTTCTCAGGCATTGGTCAAGGTAGTTGGGAGTCTGGCGTCTATGATTATCGTGCGCTCCCTCTTCCGGGATCTCACATTCTCCGCGAAGAGCGAGCGCTGGCGAGCTGGACCTATAGCTATGGAAGCAAAGAGATGATCAGCTTTGACGATGAGACTGTTGGACATTGGAAGGGCGAGTATATCGCGCGAGAGGGCCTGGGAGGCAGCATGTTCTGGGAGCTCAGTGGTGACAAGAGCGGAGCGCCGAGGGAGGGTATGGAAGGTGGTCATGGGAAGGAGGCACAACCCGGACGAAGTCTCGTGCGAGTAGTAAAGGAGGCGATGGGAGAGCTCGATACGGCGCCGAACTGGTTGCGGTATGAAGGAAGCAAGTTTGAGAATCTGAGAAACGGCATGCCTGTGTAGTTTCACTTGTATGTACCATACAATTTATGCAAGTCCGAAGAAGGTTTTTTTTTGTCTCGCACATGGAAGATGACCTCTTATTTACTGTTAAGACTCCATTACGAACTGTACACGTACGCGCTATGACGCCTGACTTGGGAACCTCACACGGAGTTACCGAAAAACGAGCATGTTCGACAGCCAAGATACAGTACAGCATAAGATAATTATCACAACTCTTATTCTGGTGAGATGCCAATTCCGACCAGGGCAACCCAGCCAGACAAAACCCCCTCTGCCAGACGGCCGACTAGAAAATGGACGACGGCACTATCGGCGGCCGGTCCACTGTCTGCGCGAAAGTAGAACTTGTTCTGTAACTTTGCCAAAAGGACGGATAATTTAGTGAACTCGTTCGAGTTCAGGACCTTAAAGGTTGGCGGCAGCGAGGTCGGTGAATTCAGCTGGCCAGAAGTTATCTGCCAAAGGAGATGAGCACCAAGAAAAGGGGGCAAAGCAGGGCCGATAACGCGCTCGTCGTGTAGAGTCAAATAAGTTCAGGGCGCGAAGGATATTATTTTCGTGTCCTTCGCTGTATGAACCGGTTCCAAGCCAGACACAAATGTCCCCAAACTCATCTGCCTCACTTGTCTGACCGGCAAGTACGCTCCCGCATGCGTTCTCATTGGCTGTACTATTGGCAGCAGAGGCGAGGTCCCTCAGGTACACTCGCACCTCTGGCGGCGGCGCCGATATCAAGGACGCGACTTTGATGGAGGAGTTACGATAAAGGTGGGCAAGCGTCGCATTTTGGTAAGTATTTTCGGAGTCAAAGACAAATGCTGAGAAGAGGTTCGTTCTTCCGGTCATGGTGGAGAGTGTGGAGAAAATCCAAGAGAGATACAGACTCGGTCGCCCATTTGAACGCGACAACAACGAGTATTATGTCATGTCATTTCGGATCACGTGGACGAGCAGCGTGCCTCCGCGCGTCTCGTCTCGAGCAGCTCAGCAAGATGTTGAGCCCACTGCGAGGACAGGGTCACCCTCACAGGTCTGTCGTTCCATTTATCTTCTCGATGTTCCTTTTTTACACTTTCTTTCGCAGGTATCACCAACTCTCCCGCAATTGCCGTCATCTCCCTGTGCTCGGCTCCACTCGTGCCACCTTCATCATCGCACCCATATCCACATCCTCAAATAATGCCCTTCATTTATATCAAAGGAAAGCAACCTTTTCACACACATTCTTCTTGCCGTCATGTTTTTTCTCCACGCCGCCTACCTCCACTTCGAAGTCCAAAGATGCTCCCAGTCCCCACACAATTCCGCCTGCCCCTCACAAGGCCAAGGTTGAACTGAGACCAGGCCCCGTCAAACCACCAATAGCGCCCTCCAGCTCACAGTCTTCAAGAACTAAGAAATTGCCCACGACAAACCTCTCGCCCCAACCCCAGCCTACATCATCCACTGCAAAGCCATCCAACATTGTAGTCGAAGTCGAGACCATGAAAGAGGACATGAAACAAGCATACATTCATGGGGTTCTTGCACGCCCACCTCCAGGTGCGGGCAAGGCTGCAACGCTTTGGCACCAGGCCAAGGAACTATTTGTACGTTGATCTTTCACACTCAGAGTCGTCGGTACCTACCTCCTTTTTTCAGAAATTCTACTTTCGAGGACTCAAGTTGGTCGTCATACATCGAAGGCAGGCCCGGGCGATTCAAGCACGGGTGAAGGCGGGCGGTGAGCCTCTGTCTCGGTGGGAGTCACGATTCATTCAAACAAATAAGAGTGACCTTGCACGGTATCTAACCCCTCCACCTCAATCTCCTGTTTTTTCCCTCCTTCTCACTTCCTATGAGTTAGACTTGTCCCATTCGTCGCGATCGTTCTCGTTCTTGAGGAGGTCATCCCGCTCATCGTTCTGTACGCACCCGGCATGCTCCCTTCAACATGTATCTTAGCTTCCCAGCGCGAACGGATTGATGCAAAGCGCTGCGAGCAGCAGCGTGCCTATGCTGAAGAAATGCGTGATGATCTTTTGGAAGTGCACAAGGCAAGTCCAACAGCCTCAGCGTCATCGCTACCAAGCATCAGCTCCAGCATTGGGCTCTGTGGGCAAGCTAATTTCGAGTCTGTAATGAATCGAGGACCATACTGAATTACTCTTCATTGCATAGTATCTTGTCTCTGTCGACGTGGGGTTCCAATTTCCTGCGCAGATGGAGGATCGAAAAGCATTTGAGATCTGTGATTGTTGATGATGAATTGCTCGTGAAGGAAGGCATGGGTGATCGGTTAACACATCCTGAGTTACTCGAGGCCCTCTGGGAGAGGGGCGTGTACGTGCTTCTGAGTGCTCTTTAATTGGTCGCGCAGGCTGATTTTACTCAGTGTGACCAATGGCTTGGACAAACCTACGCTGAAAGCTCGTCTTCACTGGTGGCTCACCATGGCTGATAAGACTGTCGAGGGTAGTCCCGTCAGCAGACGCATTGCTCTCGTCACCCAGAGCGCATTGGACCAGTTTCAGGTTCGTGTGTTCGATTCGTTTGTAATTCAGAAGACCACACACACTCACTTATTGTCGTTGTCGTCATCCAGTGAGAGTACTCTTTAGAGGGAGTTCATAGTTTGTAACCACGCATATTTATTGTAAAGGTGGTATAGAACTACATTTGCAGATTTATAATGCCATCCCCGATCATTTACGACAATGCTTGGTATATTAGCTGCACTTTCTCACTGAGACCTTAAGCAGGGCCGAGCCCTGGTCACTCAGGGATGTCCGAAGGCAAACTCATTCCGATAGGGCCAGAGCTAACGGCGGCTTTTTATGTACGCCAAGACATTCCAACTCCTCCGGTCCCAGGGTGCCAACATAACACCCTTCTGCGCCAAGCTCCACGCCTCCTTCAGACCTTCCTCATCACCAGAGAGTGCCCTGGCCACTGCACGCAGCCCGATCGAGACGCGCAAATCGGCAATATCGCTATTTTCGCCCGCTTGAGTAATAACGGCTCGCGCGGCGGCCGGCTCACCACACTGCAGCAATAAGGTGGCTAGAGTACGGCGGGCATCTTCGCGCGCGGGCTCGACGTGTACGGCTTTTTGCGCCTCGCCCAGTGCAGCTGTGAGGTTTCCCTGCGCATTTCAATTGTAAAGGTCGGCATGGTAGTTTAAGGGGGGGCGGGGTGAAGGGAAGACGGTCACTTGCTTACCTGGCCTAGATGGTGCTGCTTTAATATGTACGAAAAGTCGCGTCGTGGATCACGTCTTTGGCGGAGGTCAAGAGGAAGCGATTTGAGCTCGGATAAGGCGGCGTCGATTAGTCCGTCGTCGTCCGTTAGGATGCCCATACCGGCAAGCGCATTGATCGCAGTCAGGTTCTCTGGGTCCTGCGTGATGCTTTATCCCGTCCCCGGGGTGACTGTCATTAGTTCTTCAACTTACGAGAACCTTGTGATGGCACGCTCACCAATCTAAGAGCTGGGTCTTGGCAGCCTCGCGTCCTTCCTCTGTGCCTATAGCCCACATCGTCTGTGCTAACAGCACTGTGACATGTCCGCGCATATGCAAGTCGTCGCCTGCTGTGACGAGCGCAGCCTCAAAACTCTCAAGTGCAGCGTCCAGCGCACCGAGCTTGAAACTGGCGAGGCCAGACCCGAAGAGACATTGCGATCTCAGCACATTGTCCTCGCCTTCCCCCTCCTCCGGTAGAAGTCCGAGCGCTGTCTGGTATGAATTGAGCGCATCTTCGTAATCTCGCAACGCGAGACGCAACCGAGCCACAGTCGTGCTCGCGATGATATACTGCCGCTCGATGATCGGGTCCTCGGTTTCCTCGTACGCCGCCTCGAGTATGGTGATCGCATGATCGGTGCGCTCGATGGCGAGCTCGATATGACCGATACGCTCACAGACGAGACCGAACATATGTAGAGCTGATGCGTCATCAGGACGCCGTTCAAGGTACCTATCGAGCGCAAAGAACGCAGGAAAAAGATCGTTTGAAGATGCGCGGTGGCTGTGCTCGGTCCCGAGGTACTGGTCGAATTCACGTCTGGAAAACTCGATATCGGCTTCGGGCTTGAATAATTACAATAGTACTAAAATCAGCAATCACGCAGGGTGTTGTACACATGGGTTTTGCTGACTCACGACGTCAGCTGACAAACTCACAGCATGCTCAAACAGCATGCGCGAGTCTGCGTGATGTCCGTTTCGCGTGGCGATTAGGGCTTGCCCGACCCATGCCATTGTGTGATCTGGATCTAAAGTTTGTGCCTTCAGGAACGCTTCGCTGGCCAGCTCGAGATCGTCATGGTAGAAGCAAAGGAAGCCGAAGCTCGTCCAGACGTCAACGTTCTAGATACGAGGGATCAACGAAAACTCATCGGGCAATCTGACAAGGAACACGAGCAGTCACCTTGGGGTTGATTTCTAAGGCCCGAATATAAGCGTGCTGGGCTTCTTTTGGCTGAGACACCAGACTCAAATCGCCTAACGCACGCCAGTAGTTGTCTTCGCCTGGCTGCGCCTGGATAGCTTCCTTGATAGACGCGAGTGCTTGCTTCAGAGCCTTATCTCGTTGCTCTCCCTCCGGGAAAATACTCCGCGCAAGGTTGAAGAGTGAAAGGCCAAAGTCAAACCAGGCGCTGCCAGTAGCGGCAGCCCCTAGAAGACCAAGTGAAATGCGGTGGCTGTAAGCTGCGACAGCAACCTTCAAGGCATCCGTCCCCGTGAGGCGATCTTCAGGAAGCTTAATTGGCATCGTCACGCTTCCTGCGAGTCTATCCTCAGAATCCGACGACAGGTAGCCGCAGGCTTGCGAAAGAACAGATCGGACTGCGGCCTCATCCGTCAAGAACGATACACGCGAGAGGTTGTAGATAGCATCCGCAACAGTCTTCCAGACATAACTATGGAATGATGTGTTGGTGCCCAGGAACTGAAATGAGATCTGTAGGGAAGCCATGAACGAATCTTGGGCACGAGATATAAATCCAGTTGAAAGCTCCGAGAGACCGAGATCGATATACGTCCGTGCGAGGGATGTCAAGACACCAGACTCGTTTGGTTGAACCTGTAAAACAGAACGGAAAGACTCGATCGCGTCCTGAAACCGTCCCGTCTGGCGATGAACATCTCCGATCAGGAAAGCGCACATCCAATCCTCTGGCTGTAACTCCTCGGCACGATGAAGAGCCTTAAAGGCAGCGGCATGCCGACCGGCTTTAGAATATGATTCTCCCAGACGAATCCAAGCTGGCTGGTCATCGGGGTCAGCACGTAGCGCTACCTGGAAGGCCTGAATTGCAGATGGCAAGCTCCCTCGGTTCTCCTCTGAGTGTTAGTCCAGCATGGGTGTTTTATGATGGATAAGAAACCTACCAGATGGACCACCCCTGAAGCTTTCCATGCCCACGCATTGACTGGTAAATAACGCCCGGCCATGATTTCCTGAGAGCCTTCAAATCCACCTTCGCCTTCGATAGTCCGGTTCGCTATGACTTCAACGAGATCCCATTCTCGTTCGTCCGCAAAACCTTCGGCAAGTCGTCTGGCAGCATCGCCCTCCCTCGCATCTAGCTCGAAGGCCTTCTGAAAGCATTTCGATGCTCGAATTGGATCTGGTGGATTTGCGGCTTCCGAATAATAGACCCCAAGCGAAGTGAAAGCGGGGGCAAAGGATGGGGAGTGTTTGAGAGATGTGATGAAGTACCCAAATGCTTCCTCCCGGTGGTCAGCTATAAATTGTTTAGAAATATGCCGTGATAAATTAGGAACTGTCTCTCACCTCCCATCTCCCAGTAAGCTTTACCCAGTCGCCACCAGCAGCGCGACTTATCCTCATCGCTGTCCTTTTCATTCTCTAATAATTCGATGACAGTTCTGAGCTCAGTAATTGCTGTATCAATGTGGTTCAGCTGGACATGACACCAGGCATGTTCCTCCTGTGCACGCATATTGTCGCGAATTCCTTCCGGGTGAACATCGGACGCTCGAGAAAAGCAAGACGCTGCTTCACGCCACTTCCCAGCGTGCTGTAGAACATAGCCACGCCCCATAAGGCAATCTACGTTGTCGGGGTCCTCGGATAGTACGTCCTCTAATATACGGAGGGCTCTGGTGTGATGTTTAGGAGGATATAGGTGAACAAGTGATGTTGCTAAGGCTACATTGAACGCTTTTCTAACACTGAACAGAGTCACCAATCAGGCATTTGAGTTGAGTTGTGAATCTGAAAGTTACATACAGTGTCAAGTCGGATCCGGTGTCAACTCGATGAGCGTTGACTAGTTCTAAACCAGCTTCGGATACAGCGATGGTGGCTTCATAGTCTTGGTCATAAAGATACACTTCTGTCATCAACTTCCGGGCAAAGATTGACGATTCCAAGTCCGATTCGGTTTTCTGACTTGCGGGGTTTAGTGGCGCGCGCAGGATGCAATAGGAGGAAACGAACCGCGATAACCTTGAACACATCATCTAATGAGGCGGTGAGCAAGGGTTTTTCCTCTTCGTCCGAGACAGGGACGGCCAAATAGGTAAGATAGGTGTGGATGAGTTTTGCGAGCGGCTGTTCAGGAAATAACTTCAGATATTGACGCAAAACATCAAAACCATATTGCTCTGGGTGGTCTGTCAGGATATGCGCTGTGAGGTGGAGAAATTGGGGTACCAATGGCTTCGTAGTCCTGTCCATCTATGAAGGCCGACCATGCCAAGTCATCTGGAATACGCAGCAAAACTACGCCACTAATCAACTTCTCGACTTCTATCGCAAGTTTCCGTTTTATGGGATCATCGAGAGGCAGAGAAAAAAGGAGATCTCGCTTGCGGCGAAGTTGCTTCGATTCCGTCTTACGACGAAGCTCATCTGAAGTATTAGGATGGTTGAGGATTTCATCGTACAAATAAGGCAGCTTATAGTGATGCGTGAGTGCAAGGATGCAAAGTGGAATAAGGTACCATGCCTTCGAGCTTCCGTAAACTTCTCGTATGACTTCGTTTCTAACACTTCGCGGACTGCCAGCATGCAGTCGTGTGCGACGACTGTCTATTTCCTTCTTCAGCCTCTCCGTTTCGTCCGCTTCGTTGAGAGATACAACATCTTCGATGGTAGGTAGAGAATTATATATCGCTGCCTGACTGGAGGCTGTTGTATTATCGGTTGGGTTTGTTAAGTCAGGAACAGGTAGTGTAGATAGTGTGGGGTAGATCGCGGAATCTGGAAGGTACAGTGACAGTGCATCAGCCAACTATAAATGGATCGTGAGCCTAGGCCATGATTCAAGGCAGCTGGGAGACACGCCTGTCGCCGAGTCCCGTGTTCTCTACGCAGGTCAATCAACTTTTGGACCGCATCTGCACACTTAGTGGCATCGTCACTGGCGCCAAGTCATCATGGAGCATGTCCAATGCCCGAGGTGTGCGTACGAATTTCCAAAGAGGATGGCAAGCTCCAGAAGCGTCTCGGCACATTTATCCCATTTCTGGCCGCGCTCATATGTCTTCCACAAGCCCTAACGATGGAGACAGTAAATAATAAACCCACAGACTCGGAGGGGGTACGGTGTAGTACCTGCCATCCAAGATGCTGCTTTGGACTTAGTTCTATCGCGGATCGAAATGCCTTAAAAAGTAGAGCGATATGATGACTTGGGATCAAAGAGACACGAAGGGAGTGCAGTTACTTCCTCGCTTTGATCGATCTTATCAAGTTCCAACAGGGATGTCCCATAGAATACCTTACTGCATATGGTCAAAGCGTGAGTTTGCTGCACATGGTGGAACGTACGCGAGATAGTTGTCCGGTTCGTACTCGAGTATTTGAAGGCTGGTATCGTGAGCCGATTGGAAGTCCTTTTTGTCGAGCGCACGTCTCACCGCCTTGAGCTTCTCCTTGAGGCCAGTGGAGGACATGACGGCAACAAGTCACTATCAGTTCACGATGCCACGGAACTTGAACGCGGCACCGGAAAGCCGGGCCGGTCGTTCGTTGAATTGATTGGACTGCCAGAGCAGTGACAGGACTCAGACCGACAACTGTTGTACTACGGCCAGGTTCACTTCCCCGTTACAAGACGGCGCGCTCTGCGCGGGCTCGGGTTTTTTTTACCTCCCTCTTTCCACACCAGGTTGACCTACTGTATATCAACATTGGTACTGGCCCCACTGGCACCCCAGCGCACAGAGGGAATACCAATGTTATCGACACTCCCCACCGTGGATATCGTCACCGAGGCGGGGGGAACAGTCGGCACCTGGTCTTCTCCTGTTTCCGAGCTGGATCTCGAAAAGAAATTGGCTGTGCAGGTAATCTATTGATCGCGTGTTGCCGTCATCCCTTCCTGCTAAGTAATTACATTTTAGCTGGTGCACCTAGCTTCCCAATTTCAAGCCAGCGATTACGCATGCGCTAAATTTGGTGCTGGAGGTAAGCCAATCCTTATAACATGTAATGAAGCAACGTTAAATTCAGCAAATGTTCGGGATAGGGTCTGCTGTTGCCTACGTTCCGCTCTCTATATACCTGCCAGACTACTTCGAGCAACTCAAGCAACGTCAAGCGTCGTATGCGAGCACGGAGGCCTGGTGGTTATCCGAGCCAGAATCCCAAAGGATGGGTTCTGATGCGGTTACCCACGAATTCGAACCGAAACCCCATTCGTCACACTCTGTTATGTTCACTCAAGCGTCTCCTAATCTACAACATGAACTCGGCTTCGCCATAGATACCCCCTTGATTCCATCTGCGTGGTTGAGTAGGGAATTTCCTCTCCCCAGGACGTCTCATACCCATCCAATCAGGTGTGTTTGCGTTCTCGCCTTTCTGGTCTTCTTTTCTCAATCCGGTTCAGTGTTTCTGCTATAATACCAGAGGAACTTTTATCTTCGATATCTTTGCACATTTCTCTAGCTGACTCCTCATCGCCAACTATTTTCAATATTCATCCTGCTTTCTCTCTGCATCGATTAGTTTCTCTACCGGACCCAGCACTTACCCCACTATCTGTTGTACCAACACCTACTACGCCCACTGTGCGTCCCGCCAATGAACCCCCCTTGCCCCGCGCTACTGCACCGTCAAGAACGCACCTGCAAATATGGAGCCGCGTCTCTATGAAGAGCGCGCTTCAATCTGCGCTCGCTACCAACATTCATCAACCCGCTCGACCACTTGCTCCAACCCCGAAAATTTCTGTGGCGCCACGGTTACCGCCTTTATCAATCGGAAATATAGACCTCATAGGCGAAATATTCAGCACTTCTCACTTTGAGCTCGATGTAGAAAGGTCTTCCGGCACTGGCCTACAAGCGCGGCACGAGCGCACTTGTTCTGTTCCGTTTACACCCTTGCAAGGTGTTCCTGTAGATTCGACGCATGGTGCCAACTATCTCCAGAACAGGCGCTCATATATGATGTGTGTTGATATATGGGCCACATGTCTCATCGCTAATATACACGCCGTTCCTTTCTTTTCAGTCCTCCCATACCTTTTCAAGGGATCGCGCGTCGTCCGAAGCTGGCGCATTCGGGCTCATCGCCAGTATCGCACCACGCCTTTGCTAATGATTCATCACAACATCCATGTCCTGCCCTCGGTAATCTATATCTATCATCTTGTCCTGGTAAAAAAGGTGAAGCACGCGCGATTGCTTTATTTCAACATGGTTCTACTAATGATGTAATTGTAAAAGTACGCCTGACGGGACCTGTGCGGGGGCGAGGTGCAATTTGTCGCGATCTCAAACAGGACTTACGGAGAATTAAAACTCTGGGCGTTGGATGCATCGTCTGGTGCGCTGAAGTTTGACCTACTTCGTATGGTCTTGAAGCTCATTGATGTACAGTTGTCTTGATGATGAGGAATTAGAATTACTGGGTGCATCATGGCCAGATTACTCTCAAGCCGCACGTGAGTTGGGGCTTGATATTCTTCGGTGAGTTGAATCGGATCAAAATACATTCATTTCTCTAAAGGACTTCCTGTAGGATCCCGATACCAGAGGGGCTAGCCCCAGCTTCGCTAAGCTTATTTGATGCTCATCTTACGCGATTAATTTGTGATTATACGCTTGCCGGGGTTCATGTTTTGGCACACTGCCGCGGGGGTGTTGGGCGTGCTGGATTGGTGGCTTGCTGTTGGATGCTTAAACTCGGGTTGTGCGGGTGGGCATCCGCGAGTGACAGTACAGAGCCTGTGGACGAAGGACAGGTGCGCCGAGACACACTCGAGCAGGTGGAAAGGGCAATCGGGATCGTTCGGAGGCGGCGCAGCTTGAAGGCGATTGAAACATATGAACAGGTGAAATTTCTCGTTGGATACGTTGATTATCTCCGCGGCAACAGGTCATAATTTTTTTTAGCGTAGCGATATACCTGTAGTTTTTTAGATACCAATTACACAATACGGCGTTTTTTTCTAGTTGTCAGCCAAATATTAAATACTTATTTGCTTTGCGCTCGTTGCTGTTCTTGTCGTCACGGTCGTACCTCCCCTCGTCTCGTTCGTTCGAAACGCCTCTGTTGGTCCCTCTTTCTTTAGCCTCGCCTTAGTTGGCCAGTGTTCTCTCTTTTTTTTTCGCCCCTCTTTTCTCCATTATGGCCGTGCACTACAACAGTGATGACATTCCTATCCCTACCACCAATCCAAGACATGGTCCTACAATGCGCAGAGCAAAGACTCTCACCCGTCCAGAGCGCGGCGTTGCACCCCCACCACTCATCACCCCACAGTCCCAACTATCCCCTTTCCCCGTCCCCGAATCATCATCTTCCATAGATGCATGGGTCATCTTCTCCCGCCTCGTCACATTTTGGGCGCCATCATTCCTCTTAAGTTCAGTAGGAGGCCTCAAGGACAAGGCCGTGCGGCAAGCGTGGAGAGAAAAGATGGCTTTATGTTTCATCGTTTTCATTTTGTGTGCCATGGTCGGCTTCGCCACAGTGGGCCTGCAAAGAGTCCTTTGCCCTCAACGAACACTGGAAACCCAGCAGTTTATTAGTCTTGGCACCACGTCAGGCACTCTTGGCATCCAAGGTTCCATGTTCAATATCTCCCAGTCTAAATCTCCCGATCCCAGCATCAATTTTTACACCCTATCAAGTCAGCTCGCTGGTCAAGATATCACTACATTGTTTACCCGTGACGCCGCGGACTTCCCTCTTTGCCGCGGCCTCTCTTTTCGTGCTGCCCAAGACCCTCCCTGTAATTCGGCCTCTCCTTGTCCCCTTGGGCCGCTCAACAACTCTGCCACCTTCACAAATGCCCAGCTGGTGAACATTACTCGACCAGTTGGTTATGACTGGGTACAGGTCTCCTCTCTCGCTAATTACATCGTTATCGACGGACATGTTCTCAATCTCAATCCGTACTTGAAGCTGCATCCCAATCCCATTCCCGGCGACGCTGTCGATTTCGCTATTCGTACCCTGTTCACAACCCCAGGCACCAGTGGTCGCGACGGAACCCGTCTTTTTGTCAACAGGAAGGACATCCGCGATGCCGTTCCCTGTTTGGTCCAACGCTATAAGGCAGGAAGCATCGACAAGATTACCCCAGGATGCTTTGTCTCCCAACTTCTACTTTACGCTGGATTGATTGTCGTCATGTCCCTGATTCTGGTTCGCTTTATAATGGCCTGCGTATTCAATTGGTTCCTTTCCGGCCTCCTAGCTGGCAATCCTGATGATTCATCGCTCAACCGTTCTGCAATCAGCCCTGCAGTACTACCTGGGGGCGCTAATGTTTCGGTGGATAACAAGGATGGAACGGCTCCCTGGGCAGGACCGGATGGTACGAAGAAGCTCGCCAAACCACAGAAATCCTTGCGATCATTTCAATCGGCGTCTTCTACAACACTGACGAATTCCACTGCAAGGGATTATGCCGCACCTGTCATGAGCTTGGCTCAAATCGGTGCCGAATTATTTACGGTGTGCTTGGTCACTTGCTACTCAGAAGGAGAAGACTCGCTTCGGACCACGTTGGACTCCATCTCATTAACGTCCTACAGCGATCAGCGGAAGCTGTTGTTCGTTGTGGCAGATGGCATGATCACCGGTGCCGGTGAGAAGAGGAGCACGCCAGATATCTGCGTTGGGTTGCTAGATGCCGATCCAAGGTTTGGGAACCCCACACCCATGAGCTACATTGCGGTGGGATCCGGATCAAAGCAGGAGAACAGAGCGATGGTTTATGCTGGTCATTATAGTGCGCACTTTTTAGCCACACCGTACTCTTGACTTATCTGACATGTCATACGCAGCCATCGCCGGTCGCAGGACACCAACCGTCATTATTGTCAAGTGCGGCACGGAGCAAGAAGCTGCATCGGACAAAAAGGCCGGGAATCGTGGCAAGCGAGACAGTCAACTAATTCTCATGAACTTTTTTTCTCGTGTTACGTATAATGACAGGATGTCACCTCTGGATTTTGATCTATTCCGCAAAATTCACGTATTGATGGGTGTCACACCCGATTTCTTTGAAGTATGCCTCATGGTGAGCAATCTAACAACTGTTTGTTGAGGATAATCACCTGACGTCATTGGTCGTCAAGGTCGATGCAGACACGAAAGTTTTCCCGGATTCTCTCAGGGCGCTTGTCAACTGCATGCAACACGATCAAATGATTATGGGGGTCTGCGGAGAAACTCGTATTGCCAACAAGCGACAATCGTGGGTCACTGCCATACAGGTGTTCGAATATTTTATATCCCATCATATGGCCAAGGCGTTCGAGTCTGTCTTTGGTGGTGTCACATGTCTACCCGGGTGTTTCTCCATGTTCCGTCTCAAAGCACGCAAATTTTCCGGAGATGACTGGGTTCCGTTGATCATAAAGCCAGAAATCGTGAAGGAATATAGCCAGAGCGAAGTCACCACTCTACATCAGAAAAATCTATTACTCCTTGGCGAAGATCGCTTCCTAACGACCTGCCTTATTCGTACCTTCCCCAACCGCAAGATGATGTTTCTTCCGCAGGCCAAATGTCGTACTGTTGTTCCGGATACTTTTTCGGTACTCCTGTCTCAGCGCCGCCGATGGATCAACTCTACCATTCACAATCTCATGGAACTCGTACTTGTGCGCAATCTTTGCGGGACCTTCTGTTTCAGCATGCAGTTCGTCGTAACCATGGACCTCCTTGGCACCATTGTCTTGCCCGTCGCTATCGCCCTTACGTATCTTCTCCTCGTCACCGTCGCCCTATCGCCACCAAAAACATTCCCGGAAGCTATCCCTATCGTTTTGCTCGTCGGTGTTCTCGGTCTACCCGCCGTACTCATCCTCATAACGACCGGTAAAGTTGTATACATCTTCTGGATGGTCATCTACCTTGCCGCCTTGCCCATCTGGAATTTTGTTCTCCCACTATATGCTTTCTGGCACTTTGATGACTTCTCCTGGGGCGAGACCAGGTATGGCCACGAAAATATTGAAATGTCTTGCGTGCTGACGTTATGAACAGAAAAGTTGAGGGCGAGAGGAAAGGTGAAGGACACGGTGAGGGTAAGGGTCCCTTTGCTGGAATTTCCGTTCCGCTACGGCGCTGGGAGGACTGGGAACGGTCGCGTCTTCGCAAGTTGAGACGGGAGGATCGACGTCGACGAGAATTCGAACGTGCACACCCGTCAGGATACATCATCGGTGATCAGGAATATCTTGGCGTCCGCTCTGACGTTCACAGCTCCTTCGAAGGTTCTGATACCGTTTCTGTGACATCGTCAGAAGATCACTGGGGTCCGCAAATCGGTGAATACAATGAGAACAATACCCAATATCCAGCACCCCCACCAGCACTACACCCTGTTCCTCAGCATGCGCTCGAAAGTGCCAAAACCATTGATGATCGGGACCTTGAAGCCATGCTTGAATCCGGTTGGGATCCATCGCCGAATGCGTCATCCGACAATCTACACCCCGCGCAGCCGGGGCCACATTCATTGTCGTCGCCACGGTTGCAATTACCCAGTGGTCGGCGTATGGGTGGTCCCAGTTACTCTCCAGTGGGGCACCATCCTCCCTCTCATACGACGTCTCCAGTCTCACCCGATCGACCGCCACAGGGGGCAAGCTCTGCGATTGGACATGAGCAAGATTGGAAGACACACGTGAAACGGCGGAGTGGGGGACAACGAAATGACTACGGGCCCTTAGGTCCATTGGGTTCTTGAGGTGATGTTTTAGGGACAAGCTGACAGGTCAGCTTGTAAGTGTGATTTTAGCCGGCAGTTTCGTCACATTATTTTCCTTGCACCGAACATTTTATACCCTCTGACCTTTTGATATCTGCACTTGCATCTCCCGCGTACGCCAACCGCAGGTCATAATACGCACATCATCCATCCATATTTTATAACTTTGACAGACTCGACCGTGCTCTCATTATTGCAACCTCTTGACGACGACTTCTTGCCTTAGGCTGCCCTCCTATCCTCCCTCCTTTGCAGCCTTATTATTCGTAGTTATCATTGCACCTGTTCACTAGTATATCAAATCACGCATAGAATTTCTATCTCAACCTTAGACGGGCAATGACGAAGGCAGAAACTCCATGCGCGATTCTTCATCGCAAATAAATACCTTGGCGGCTGTATACCCATCGCCAATCCTCATAGTCCATGTGTTGTCCTTGGATTGGATCGAATTGCGTCAGTTGTATTGTAGTTGTCACCGACTCGGACACCCGTAGGCGCCTTAACGGCAGATGCGCCCGAGCACGCCGCCACTGTAGCTGAACAACGCAGGTCTCACACACACTTCCATGGCTAACACTGCAGAGAATGGGCCAGAAGCTCCAAATTTACGCCCTTCCGCTGAGGATCGCCAATCGCAATCGACCGTCACGAATGTGCAATCACAGATAGATCTACTTGCAGACTTCAACAGGCGCCTGCAAACGCTGCGACAGTTACCTGGCGACGTGCTACGTTCCGAGCTTGTCTCGGGCTCGAACCAAGTTCTCCAAACGCTGACGCTGAAAGATATTTTTGGCAAGTCTACCGAGGACCTTCGGACACTTCATGCGGCGACGTTTGAAGGCAAGGTGCAAGATGCATTGAGGGAGGCGGCAGAGAGCGAGCGGCGGGATGGTAGTGAGATCAGAGATTTTCACGAAAGAGAGAGCCAGAAAAGATGGTGCGTCTGTCAGGCTCTGACTTATTTTTTCCCTGCTCTTTCCCCCGCACTCTACCTTCTTGGGCGTTCGCTATTGGGTCGTATACGGAGCTGAGCTGATATGGTGTGATATTGCAGCCGCTCTCCCACTCCCGAATCCCCGAGACCATATCTGCCTCTACATCAGAAGGTCGCGAACCCATTTCCTCCGCTTCCAACGGACACACTACCGCTCACGCTCAATGACCTGCCAACATATATCCGGGAGTTCAACTCGAGACATGCTAAGAGGGCGCAGTTGCGCATTTACTTAGCATCTGGGCATGAGTCACGCAGTATCACCGTTCCTGTGATACTCCGGTTCCTTATTCCTAATGTGCTTAAGGCATTCATCGCCCTCGGGCATGAAGAGGGGATCGACGGAGCCGTGTCTGAGACGCCGGCTCTGGTAGTGGAAAGCTTCACAGTGTTTGGGTCGAGGGAAAAGGCGAGTTCCTTCTCCCCCTGATAACAGACAGGAGATTTTGTCCATTCGTTTACCGCGTACACCACTGGCAGAAACCTCCGCATTCACAGTCCGAATTCATCGTCTTCCAGAAGCTGTCTCAGTGGGTTGTGCGCGTTTTAGAGTCGTCTCCGCGTGTGCCCGTGCAGAGCTTCATGGTGAGCATCATCGATACGATGACATCTCGATCGAACGACTCGTCGCTGACTTTCTCGATGTCACGTTCTGATCCGCTCGACCCATCGGAATAGGACATGTTGGTAGCATATGAGAATCTTTTCTTGGATAAGTGCTCGCTCTGCGAACGGTTCCTTTCGGGTGAAGGATATCTGCCTCCCGTTGCCCGAGCAAGGCAAGAGGACGGGACTTGGGAACCTCAGCATGGTACCTGTGTACAAAATTAGGCGAGGACCGATAGCCGCCGAGAAACCTCTAAAGATTCTCTTTGTGTTGATCGACTGACCGCGTCTGGCCGGTGGCCGGAGCTTGTTGTGTATGTGGCTGAGTGGGGAGCTGAAGAGGGGTGGCGCTGATCGACAGAACAGGTCAAAATTGTTTGCGTTTGCGGCGGGGGTCGCTCTCCATCAACCGGAAAGATGGCCAGCAACAGGCCCTCGAACCTGCTTCATTAGATAATTTTTGTCTCCCTCCTCTGATGCGGGCTTTAACATGGCTTAAGGTCCGATCTGTCATGGGCCGACTGAGCAAGAGGAATCCAGATAGACTCTTTGTCTCACACTATGATCTGGGGGCCAGCCTATGGCTAACCCATATTTGGTCTAAGAGGCCCACGCATCCGGCTCCCGTCCACACGTTCACAGAACCAAGGTCCAAGGTCCGATAAGCTGACCGACGAATTATCAGCAGGATTCTTAAGTTATCCTATTCAGATGCCCGTGCCTCTATGTGCAATCTCCCTGGGGCATAGGGGGCCCCCTGGTAGACATGCCTAACCCGACTGACGAGTGGAGGAACGAAGAGGAGGGCACCTGATCTCGCGGAAGAGCGGGGCTTTTGGTCGTCCCCGCTCACAAGTCCAGCCAGAGCCAGCCATGAATTATGCACCTCAAGATCCACACGAGGAGATTTTAGACCTTGATCCTTCTTTCTTTGCTTCCGCCCTATTCATTAAAGCCTTTGGCCCCCGACGTTTCACATCTTTTTTGCCCCCTCTCTCACAGCTCTGTTCCTTGAGCGAGACATTGAAGGCTCCACCCTTCCGATTTCCATTACCTATAGGCGGACCAATCTCCATTCCTGTGCACAGTACGCTCTGCTGTACTGCTGGGTACGATTTGAGATCACTCTGTGTCTAGGGTGAGTGTAAGGCGATGCCTATTTTTCTTCACGCCATGAATATCTTTTAGGTCTAACAACGATCTCCTGTAGTTCTCGTGAAAGGGGTTGAAATGAATACCGCTTATTCCTTCTCCCAAATACCAACGTTTCCGCGATCGAGGATGTTTAGCATTCTCAGTTATTCTCCCCAAGCTGGCCAGAGCGGTACGACGGTTACCATCGACACTTTGTTCAACAATATCAGTTGGCGCCATGACGTCCACATTCGCATTGTCATCGGTCACAAGCCCATCCATACAGAAATAAAATGCTTAGGAGGCAATATTCCAAATTTGTGGAGATGCACTGGCTTCATTCCCGAATTCGAGGTACACAAAAACTCCTCGATACACACCGTCAACGTTACCATCCAAGCCGTCGATAAACGCAATGCCGTCCTTGATACTATCACCTTTGGCCATTTTACATACCAGGAACATGGCAAGCACGCAGGATTTTCTGTTTGCGGCCCATTGTTCTGAAGTACTTTGGCAGGTTTTTCTTTGTTTGACCCTGGCGTCGTCGATGTCCCCCACAGGGGCAGTACGCACTTACCTGCCACGCAACAGCATACCGCTCACTCCGTTCCACTTCACCAAGGGTTACAAAGCAGGACTTCTTCAGCTTCCCTGGAATATTCAACAAGCACGCAGCCTCCCCCAGGACGTAAGCGAAAACTGTGCAGACATCGTGATGAATCTGACTCGGGTATCGACTTTGAACCGGTCTCGCTCGTCTTTGCGACAAAACCATCACTGGCCAATCTCGGAGAAGGGCTATCCACTGAGGAGTTACATGCCGGTCGTCGTCTGGTCGGTTTCGATCGCAAAGTGGTCGGAAACGACATCCATGTGACATTTCGTGGTATTTCACCAGGAGAGTGCAGCAATGGGCTCTTTGTCGTCTCATGCATCTACCACGGGATGGTTTCTTGGTATACCTCTGTAGATATGATCAGACTTGTCGAACATATCGTCGGTGAATCGGTCACTACCGATGAGAAGAGTCGTATCAGACGTAACTTCGAGTCTTTAAGCCCCACCACCATCTCCAAACGACTAAATCCCCATTTTTTCCATCTCCTCATGGATTTCCCGGCACCCAAGCCCCGCTCCATCGAGAAGGACATCAAAGTCTTCAGGTGGAAGTCCCTCGAAGCCGGCCTCAAGAAGGTCATGGAGAAATACGTACGTTCGAATCCCCTCCTTTTTTCTTTTCTTGTGCGCTTCCAGTCTGACCTTAACGTCTTTTTCCCCGCCCCAATTATTATTATAGAGCTGGGTTCCAGACCCGGACCCGTCACCGTCATCGTCGTCCACCGCAAATCCTAGTCATCCACGTCCGGAATCGAGGAATAAATTCCATAACACCTTACACCATCCAGCACCGCATCATCACCTCGCCACAATCGTTTCATCTGAAGGTGCCTATCCGCCGAACCACGACTTGGCGCACCCGCAGCCCCACCTCATGTCAAATATGCTCATCGACCCACGCTGGTTACAACACCACCATGGCGATAGATTCGGGTTGGCAGTGGCCAGTCCTTTCGCAAGCGGAGCCATACCGTCTCCTGCTTCAATCCATGATCCCCCAGGTCACTTAACTCCAGCAGGGGAAGTTGGCAACGACAGCCATACGACAAATTCGTTCCCCGTCCCCGATCTCGATCTCATAGCCTCGCCTGGACACATCGTTTGCGGTATTGATCCTATGGTAGATTCTGTTCTTACTGCGTAGTGTGTTTGTCCCGGTGACGATACCATTACCATTGACGTATGTACCTCAAGGCCTCTTCCAGGCATAGCATAGCTCATCCGGTCTTTACGGTCCCCTTCCCTTGATGAATAAACATGTATGACTACCCTACTCACAATCTTAGGGGTTGTATAACCTGTATCCTTTTCTGAGTCCTTTGTGCCAAATATCCAATGCTGTGCCTCAGGCAGGCGCGGAGGCAGCAATAAAAGGGGGTATTATTAAAACCAAAATGTAACGCGAAACACCGGGACAAGAGACAAAAAAAGATTCGGAGAAATTTCTAACTAGTTCATTCGGGTGATCGGCGCACAATAAATTTCCTCTCCTAAAATGATGGCGAGAGAATAAGATAATAGAGAACTCGGAAAGGATTAGCGTCCATATTGGGACCCGGCCGAATCGGGATCATGATCATGACGATCATGGAGCGTTACCATCTCGCCGTCCAAAGCTGAGGCTCCCTAGCCGTGAGAAACGACCCTTGATAGACCCCGCACTTTTACTCCCCGCAATGGATCCGGTACCAGTATTCGCTAAAGGCCCGGCAATCCCCGTGACGTTCACGAAGGAGCCCTGAGGCGAGCCTAAGGAGAGCGAATCGGTTCGATTGACGTAGCCGTCTATGCCTTCGCCAGGGCTAGATGCGACTGCGTTCATGCCATGCCGCGCGAGGTGAGCGATGTGCTTCTGCAATCTTGTGGGTTGCTGCGTCGCCGAGCCTGCAAAAGATGTGGTGGGAGATTGGGGAGGTGTTACGTGTAGCGCCGGTGCTGAAGGTGAGGGAATGGCGAATGGTGCCCGAGTAGCAGAAGAGCTTGATTGATTGATTGACATGGCCTCCGCTAGAGATGAAGTATACGAGGGAGCATGGACATCAGGGGTGTGTGAGGAGGATGGGGCGACTCCTCGTTCTGTCACGGTGGGGACCTCGAAAGATAAACGCCGGATCTCCTCTTCAAAATTTTTATGGAAAAACGTCTCGAGCGTCTCATGGAATGCCAGCATTTCTGGCGGACACAGTTGGCCGTGGAGCCGCAGACAACTGTCAATGATGCGAACCTAGTTTTATCCAAGCTTGAGATTTTGTCAATTCAGTAGTATGGCACTATATACGAACCTGTTCGTCGACCGCAGCACGCAGCTTGTCGACGAATTCCTTTCGCTCGGGATGTCTTGAGACATAGTTGTGCGTCAAAAACGATGAGCGGTAGCTTGCTATGCCTCCACCTGCGGGGGCATCAACTACAACGTTCAAAGCCATCGACAGAGAGTTCGTCGAGACGACCTGAGCTGTTTTTGACAGCATAGAGTACTTCATGTTGAGTGCGTTCAGCTCCTTGTTCTTCTGCTCCACCTCGAGTAAAGCATTCTCGACTGGAGATAGCTCAACGACCTCAACTGCTACAACTTCTGATCGCCTCAGTACGGCGGGGAAGGACTCCTCGGTAGTGTAGTACGTTTTCTCCACCCAAGTTTCTTCATTCCCATCCCGATCAACTTTGATCATAGATCGAGGTGAACTGAAGTAGTTGATAGCGCTGAAGGGTCGCGTCAACGATGAAGTAGGTTCTGTGAATCTGCCACACGTACCAATGATCATAGTACGTCCGCACGGCCGCAGGGACGTCGGGATTGGTAAATACTGGTATGTCCCGATTGGGTTCCGGAGTGACTGCACTGCACTGGATGTACTGATCATTTCCGAAGCGTATATCGACCGGCGGGTCCCCAAGAGTCCTTAATAATTGTGCGCCAGAATGCTTGCCAAGCATGCGTTCACAGAATGCTCCAAACTTTTCCCACTCGTAACCGCGATACTAACAAGCGTCGTCAGTATTAAACGCCAGAAACATTATGTATGTCTAAACGTACTATGAACTGTTTGTTGCGAATGGCCACAGGGAAGTCACCGTAGAACGCCACACGGAAGTAGTCAGGGTAATATCGCTGGGTATTGATAATATGTTCCAGTAATGCAGCCTGGTGTCGCATAATCTCTGCCAGCCGCCCGCTGTTCGAACATATGCGTCAGTGGCGGGAGATATCAAAAAATATGTGTTCCCTACTAGTCGAAGGTAACTTCTGAGTGCTGATAAGCCAGTTCTTTGCATATCTCAATTGCACTCTCCCATGCCTTTCCCTTGCCAAAATAATCCAATATAAGCAGATGCAGAGTCTCCTTTCGGTGGAATTGAGACTGTTGTGGCAGCAGGAGGTCTTCCATAGGTTCGACGAACGAGTTCAAATTCCATTCGTAGAGGTCTGCGTGCAATTTCAAAGTAAGGGCTGCCTCGACGTAGTTTTGAGATTGCAAATGCATCTGTCGGCAGATTGAGCTAAAATATAATTGACGGGGAGGGGAAGGTGACACCCACATTGACGAGTTGATGCACATATTTGATGTAGATCTCGTCGCGGCCGATACGGCGAATGAAATTCATGAGGCGAAGCTGGCAAGAGATGAGGATGACCCAGACGGGACAAAAAGGGAATATAACGAACCGTGGCAATGACGCGGTCATCACTAAACTCTTCTCCTTCGGGAAGTGCGCGGACACTGAGAAGCATCTCGAGGAAAAGGTCAACGGAATCTAAGAAGTTTGAGACCTTTTCGCGCAGTTGCTCTTCGACGTTTGATGCTTCGAATAGGTGGCGTAAATGAGTGATGAAGAAAGCTCTTGAGAGGTCATCCGCTTTGCTATCAGACATGAACAACGAGTCTAATTTGCTAATCAGCTCATGCTCGATATCGTTGAAGTGCCGATGTTCCTGGTATTGTGAAACGACCATGCTGTATAAGATCTGTACAGCAGTGTTTCGAAGCAAATCATGGTGGCTGACACATAGATTGACGACATGGCTGACGAGGGGGCTCAAAGAAGTCTGGTACCCCTTTAAAGAAGATGAGTTGAGGCGCAGGAAAGACAACCAATATAACATTACCCCATATCTTGTTATGGCCCCAGCTCTTTCCGACACGTCTTCAGGCCACCCAAGAGTATCCCAGAGTTGCTGAAGTATGGCAGCTCCTTCTCCCCGAATATCACCGGCCATCCTCCACACTGCTCGACGCCGCTGTGCAGGCTCGTCAACAACAAGCGATATAGATGAGACGCAAAAAATACTACCTGTGGACTAAACTCCTCAATGACCAGTTGATCCGAGGAAAGGAGCCTCAGTAGCACTTGAAAAGCCTCCTTCCATAATTCTGTGTTGAATTGGAAGGTAGCATCATCACCGGGTATGAAGTGTTTTTCAAGCAGGACCGCAACAGCGTCCATCATCTTGATTAGAACTTTATGCGCCATGATGTTCACGTTCAGCCAATTCCCGGGCCAAGCATCGTTGTCCAAAATAGACATCACAACCCTGAAGAGTTGCAAGAGTAACGTAGCAAAATTGTCACGGCCCTCGATTTCGAAGACACCCTCGAAGAAGTTTAAAAGATATTTTTTAGGGGAAGATAGTAAGATGACCAGTAGCACGATCGCAGTTTCTCCTTGTGCGGGGCTGAACAGGACCTGACCTTCCGCTTGGTAAACGCCATTGAAGCTCTTTGGTGCTCGGGGTAATTGAGCAATCAAGGAGAACGGATACGACTCCGGGAACGTCACAAGGTTTGTTGAAAGGGAAGTGGCAGGCGTCCTTTTCCGCTCGACAGCGTGGGCATTGGCTGTATTTTGGAGTTCGCGATAGGACTCCAAAAGCCTATGCAAACGTATGAGAGATATGTGAATTCTATAGAGAAAACGGGCTTGCCTTGGCAACAAGGAAAGCAAGTAGTCAACGTTGTCTTGCTCCTGACGCAGCGCATTACGGTCCGCGAGGACCTCAGGATCGACCAGCTTCTGTTGAAGCTTATCCAGCATGAGAGCGATAATAGTGACGCAAAGCCGTATGTTTTCCAGCCACGACACTCGAGCAGCATCTATCGCATTTGAGTCATCTCCCGGTTGGGTCTGAGTATACTCATCGAAGCGTCCAAAGTGAGGCTTGATCCACATGACGACGGATTCCACTAATGTACCGCGAGACTGTGCATTGTCGAATAAAAAACCCTTTACGAGCTGGAGGAACATGACAAGCTTCCATACAGCAAACTTTCCCTTAGCCGCAGAGACGGTATTTGCGAATGCCGTTACGAACGAAACGACCTCGGTGGTTGAAAATATCTGCGCCAGCTCCGGAAGGATGGAAGTGAAACGCTGAAGTGCGATGGTTTGAGTGCCGATGATGGAAGGTGGGGATGTAGTCTCCATCATCTTGTTGACTTCAGCTAGGTGGGACCGCAGATCGCGCCTAAAATTCGACTCGAGATGTTCGGCTGTCACACCACCTCCCACAACGGCCTCCTTCGCTCTCTGTAACTCTCGCGATCTCACAATGAATTTGAAAATGTAATGCCAAACCTTGAGCGCGGCGCGTAACGGCGAAGCGTTGTCGCTTCCTGTTGGATCTCCGAACATCTGATTCATGGAACGAATGATATGCGAGGATACCAAGGCGTGCTTGAAGTGTTGCTGAATATAGATATCCAACACAGGCTGGAAGTTCCTGAACCGCCTATCTTGCACAATGCCGAGGACAGTTACCAGCGCATTGAATACAAGATGATCCATGTCGCCGGCTTGATTTATCGAAGACGCGAGGATAGCAAATAAAGAGTCAAAAATGTCGCGCAAAAACTTCACAATCTCGAGTTCTCCCACAAACGTGAACTTGACGAGTACGGCTGAGAGCGCTTCTTTTTCATGGATTCGGGTCCAGTTGAGCAGATCTGATAGGACCGGATTCTGTGTGTGCCGTGTCGAGCATAAGGATGACCGGATTACGAGAATGTCGCGCATCATAGGGGCAGTTCGTTGAAGCTCGGCAGGGACACTGAGCTGTTCCTGACGCTGGCCGTTCAGTAGCCATGGCGTCGCTCCAAGATAGACATCTGGGAAAATCTGACTTAGTCGATCCGCTCGATACAATACCAGAGTGTGACTTCCGTCCTCGAGGAATGCACGCCCATCGGGGAATAATGGTAGAAATGCGAATGCAAACGGCTTGTCGCCCGTCTCCCCACCGAGGACCTTCGTTGCCTTGTCTCTTGAACTTCGATACCGGAAGGTGAAGAAGAGGTGCCATTGTGGTAGTTCCATCCAAGGCAACGCGATCTTGATTAACTCGCCGAACGTCGGCTGATTATTCCGGAGGAAAACGAGGGAATGAAATTGGGGAACGTTTGGCTCGCCAGTACCCTGAGAGATGACATTCTCCACGGTTTTCCCGAACGCGTCGCGTACTTCGACAGTGACTTGAATATTGCTGGTAGTAAAAGTTCCGGGGCCCCGCACGAATGGGCTCACGCTACGTCGTGCAGTGTTATTATGGGTAGATTGGAAATCGCCACTCCACAGCTTGATATAGAGCTCGTTACGATCCTCACCAGGGAATACCACGTCGGGGAATCCAAGGCGCAGGATTAGGGGAGTATCAAGAAGTAATGACGTATTTTCCTTTACTATAGTCCGTGCATTCCCATGGAATACCTTGACGGATATGGCTATCATTTCAGCTCTGCAGGATTTTGACGTTCAAAATAGGCAGCCACTTTGGTAGAAAATACGTACCTTGATGACTTCTCGAACTCTTTATTGTTGTTGTTGATTATGTCTTGATGCAACATCGAGAAGGTGGCCTCGTTAACCGGAGTGAAGATAGGCATAGAATGCTCCTTCGTAGAGGAGACCTCGGCCGGATCAGTAAACACTCTTGTCAACTGGGTCAATTCCAAAATCGCACACCCGAAGGGTCTGCGGAGTCCTGCGTAGCCATCCAACGCGGAAAGATTAGCGAAAGTCCCACCAGCGGAGGATTCCGTTGGAGGAGAACTCCATCCCGAAGAGTTAGACCCACGATAGCCATTGTCCTGAGGAATGCCACTGCTGGGGTTGGAACCAATCTTGACAGAACCATTGCGGACGATTCTGCACACGAGGAATATCGTGCCCTGAATATCGGGGGGTGCCAGGTCGATGAAAAGTGCGCGTATCCGTGCAGACGGGTCGCGAGCAAGTACGCCATTATGGTTTAAAATGACACAAAACTCTTCTGTCACAAATCTGGCATCGCTTTTATTGTATAGCGAGAAGTAGAGCTCGGCGGTTTCGCCTGGGGCACAGGGTGTTGCCACAAAAGCACGTAGCTCGAGATAAACATGAAAGAACTTCGGTGTTGATATCCCTGAGGGTTTCTGGGACCCCGGAGGTTGAGAAAGAGAGGAAGTCTTCGAGCGATTGTATTCTGGGAATGCCGAGTGGGCGGGAGTAGGGAGTGGAGAAGTGGAGAACAGGTCAAGACTTTGGCGAGACCTCAGTTGTCTTTGGCCATCGCCAGAAACATCTGCATAGGCGAGTGATGCCTGTAGGGAGTACATGCGTACTGCACTCATCCAACTGCGGGTGTCGATATCTCCTTCGACGTCCACGGTCACTAGCCCACCCCCGGTGGGATGTCGGACGATAACGTCTAGGTTTTGTACAATATTTCCACTGACCAAACGGGAGACACAATCGCGCCTAAGGTTCGCCGTCTCCTCCTCACTCAGACTCTGTGTGAGTAGCTGGCGGCGACCCATATGTAAAGCCTCGATGTGCTCGCGCACAGTTTGAAAAAGTTGGTAATCCCTGCGGGCGAGATACTGGAACATTAACATGTGCCATTCACGTAGCGCCGAGGCTATCTCGTCAATGATGGGTTGGGCAGCACCTGACACGGTTTCATCGTTGGACTTTAGAGATGGTCGAGGAGGTAACGGCTTCACATTTTGTGATTCTGTCGGCGACAAAGAGCGAACACTCGCAGGGTACACGGGGAGACCGGCTCTCGAGGAGTTTGCCTGATCGGGGGGAGGACCAAGCTTGAAAGATTTGCGCATTGCTGAAAGGTCTTCCTCTTCATCGTCTTTTCGAGGACCACCAGGAGTCCTTGGCTTGGGTCCATCTGCGATGGTGAGACGTGTGCCGTTCTGGAAGGCTGCCGCGACGTCGGCAAGACTCCCCTCGGCATCGGGCAATTCTTCCCGAATGAAGACGTGTGAACCCGGAAATATGCCGATAAAAACTTGCTGAGGTTCTTCAAGCCTCGGTCCGCGAGACGATGATGGGTCAGAGGATACATTCCAAGACACGGGAGGGCGTCGAGTGGTACAGACAACATAGCTAAATGATAGTTCAGGCCAGACCATTGCATGGATGAACGAGATACCACACACCCCCTGTACCAAACAACCTCAGTCTCTTTTGCCTTTGGGGTGTATTTCTCAAAGGCATAGACCTCGTCACCGACTTCCAACGCAACCACGTCGCGATGGATCAACGACTCTGCCGTCGACGCTTCTGTAACAGTGGATAGCCGGGGTCGACTAGATATACGGGTATCACGATGCGAGGGGGATAGTGGATGCACGGCGTATCCATATATGATTGACGGAAGTGGTTCCCAAACCCCGCTGCGTCCAGGGGTTGCAGGACGACTTGGCGCGGTGATTGGCATAGGCGTAAGCGGAAGAGGTAGGCGAGTGGATTGAAAGGTTCACCCTCGGAAATGCCGTATGTCGCGTTGCTGAGAAACCGAAGAGTGAGCGAAATGGGCCCAGCCAGGTTGGTCGACGTCACTCGTCGGGTCCCCAGACGCCACAATCGTCTTTCTCACGAGATCCTGTTACCGCTACACAACAACTTCATCATGCCCTCCATCACAGATCACGTCGACCGTTTGACGAGGACAATGAAATCAGTCAACGCTTCAGCCTCCCACATTACCCAACACACCCACTCTGGCCCTTTCACCCGCGCTGTCCTCACCGCTCCCCTTGGTGATCTTATTCGCGACATTGACCCCTCCGAGCTCGGTCTCTTCACATTAGTACCTCCACCACGCGTCAGCACACAACCTAGACCCCTTCAAGAAGTCACAAGAGTCGAGGTTGTCAGTGCAACTCCTCTACGGAAGCATCCCACGGCTCAGCGGAGAGATGTGCTAGTTCCGTCCAAAGAGCCAGAACCAGAGGTTTTTGCAGGAGCCGCATTGAAATATATCGATCGCTAGTGAGGGAACCTTCCACCTGCTTGCTTCCAAACTCGAATACCTTTTGCAATCAGTTCGGGGACACGCCCCATGCCGCACGTCCGCTCACAGGTGGTCGCTATGTTGGAGCACCTACGCCAACTACGCGAAGAAATCCATTCACTCACCAACAGTCTCAAAGATGTAAGATTGCGCTTCTCCGCCATCGAATCGAATTGACCACTCAGCCAAGATGGAAACATCTGAACATGCATCAAGTTCCCTGTCACCCAAATCTCAGGTGACCAAGGAGGAGAGGAGGATCCAAGACCTCCAAACTAGGATTAATCAACTTAGAAAGCGGGTGCGTTCTCTAATATCATTTTTGACGTTGTTCATAGCTGATCAGGTCCCAGAAATTGGCTCTGCAAAACAACCGTTCTATTCCCGTGCCTGTCGAAGACAACATTGAAAACTCCCCAGAGCCTCCGCACACGGCGGTGTCCGATCCACAAGAAGACTCATTCTGGACAACTCCTGGGGCAAGAAAAACTCTGCAATTCAAGAACGAGCTCCTTGTCGACGAGGATGTTGACCTGGGGGACGTGACTGGATCGTTTTCGACTCCAGCTGCGGGCCCCAAGTCTTTAGTACCTCACACCGCACCCGCAGGTTCGCCTTTGCAGGAAGAGGAAGGTCCGATCGAAGATGAAGTACCAGAAGAGTTCAGCACCTTGGAAGATACATTTGATCGCACGCCTGTGGCACACATTATCACCCTTGAGAATGCCGGACAAGCAGACGATCGAACTGTCAAGCACCAACATGCTCGACCTTTGCCTCCATCTTCGTCCGCGCGGACCAGCGAGCCAAGTACTCCTGTCGTAAATAAAGAGCAACTCACTTCGTCTTCAACAGGGGAGAACTCTGGCCTTACGCACTCCGCGAAGAAGATCCGAGTAACGAATGACGTGGAACGAATTGTCGTATGTGAATAAAAAAGTTGTGAGCGTCATCTCATCTGACCTCAAATTACAGTCAAAGATATGGGCTACTGTGGGTGATATGATCATTCCGGGGAACTCCTTCGGCACCTCTAGAAG